>JZKD02S1674707.1:446985-465457 GCA_000966675.3 Picea glauca
GAGAGGAAGAGCAGTACAAGATAAAAAGATGAGAAGTGACTTTCAGTGTCCGAAGAAGCCATAAGGATGGATAAATCACTTTTCAGAGGTAAAATGGTTAATTAATGAATTAAGTGATTTAATCAAGGAATAATAAAATAAAGTAAAAGTCACTTGGAGGGAAAAGGTCAACAATGAATTAGGGTTTCGAGAAGCTATAAAGGAAGGGTAAATCAACCTAATTCATAATTATGTTATGATTTGATATTGAGATATTTGCAGAGGAGGAGGAAATCGACCCCCTTGTTGTTTTGTGGATTTCTGGACGAAACCACCACCATTGATCGGTTTCGGTGTTGAGAGACACACCCTAGCCTGTCAAAGATACCATCCAGGTATTTCACCGTGCATTACAGTATCCAGTTCAGTGATTGCGCAACTTAGCTAGTGAGGGCGCAAGTGTTAGAGAGAGGGTTTGTGCGGCCGCTTGATACACTTCTGTATTTGGTCGATTCCTTCCGACCCATTAGAGAGATAGCCAGGGCGCACCTATTGAGCCATCTATCGTCAGTTTCCAACGATGGAATTTCCCGGAAAGAAGAAAACAGTCATTTAGGGCGCAACGCTTAAGGAAGCACATTTGGGGTTCCAGGGGACATTCAGGAGCAGATCTGAGGAATTCCTTCCGACCCATTACAGAGGAGACCAGGGCGATCGTTTTGATCTATACATCACCAAATTCCGCCAGTAGAATCACTAGGGCGCACTCATTGAGCTCAGGAGGTGCGAAAACCCCCAGGGAGTGACATCCAGAGCTTCAGAGGTTGGATCTTCAGTCCGACAGAGTCATCAGGATCAGTTTAGAAGCCAGGGCGCATCTTTTGAGACAGTTTCCAGCTCATTCCGATGGGTATCGCCATCAGGGCGAGTTCTCCGGATTCTAAAAGAGTTACCATGAGTTGCCAGACTGCGTTTTTGCCGATCTATCCGTGCATGCGCAGACCAACACCCATTCTTCTAATCACAGGTATTTCTTATCAGTTGATTTGTATTCCAGTGACGATCCATGAGATCTAACTGACGATTATTATATCTGCTTCCAATTATTATTGCATTTCCTGCTTTTTCCGCATTATATATATATATCAGTGAGTTGTGTTGTCCTTATTTTGCATGCATTGTCTTATACTGCTAAAACACATAATAAACTGGAACACACATGCGAAAATCACCAAGCATGTTCACACAGTAACTCAAATGCATTCAGAAACCCCCGGAGTATCAGATTCAGTGGAAAAAACCGTAGTTCAACAGTAAATATCCAGATCAACTAGATCAGGGATATTTCATACAACTCGGCACAAAGCCTACAACTCGGCACAAGGCCTACAACTCGACAAAAGGCCTACAACTCGACATGAGGCCTACAAGATCCTTCTTTTCAAACTCTGCCATCAACTCCCTCTAACTGAGAGAATCCTCGAACCACACTTCCATTTGCTGCATGCCCCTATGCATCCTGCAAAGTGTCATGAAACCTTACTTCTTCCTAATCACTGACTCCCTCCAAGTCCTTTCAAGTCTTGCTTTCTATGGTAACCTTCCTGGAAGGATAACCCGATATGCAAACCTAGAGTCTAGCTATTGTTCCGCTTGAGTTGCTTTTCTTCTGAGACAAGTATTCTTTCCAACCTAGAGAGTGTGTTGTTCCTCTGAATGTATTAGATCTGAGATCTTTCTGGCTCGACGATTTCTTCTTGGACAAAGATCCCTTCTCTTTCCAGAGATTTAGATCTGCAATAGTTGCTTTTTATTGTTTCTCCTACTCCACGTTCATGTGCTTGGAAGCTCCAAAAATCAAACTCTTCATCCTTTGACGCTTGCTCTTTAGTCTGTAGTTCCATAATTTTTCCCTTTCTTCTTTGCAAGGATGATATAAATCCTTGTTTTCCATGCTCTACCAAGAGACCATGCTTTTGCTGCGCCACTCTGATTTTATGGAGGAATTCATGACTGTCTTTGACTTTGACCTGGACCAATCTTTTGACTTTGACCAGCCAAACCTTGACTTTGACCAATCAAACATTTACTTTGACCCAAAAATTCAACTTTGATGTTTTTTATGGTTGAGGGCACCAGGAGATGCACCGGGATAGGGTGCACTAGGATATCCAAGAATTATGCCAAACACTTCACTTAAAGTGCTTGAACAATCAGGCTAGGGTTTGTTGTTGCTGCAAGATCAAAAACCCTAGCTGCAACTGCAATTGTGCTACAACGAGTTTGACAGAGAGCTATGGATCTACCTTCTAGTGGTTAGATTGTTCTGAAGGTGGTGTGGGCCCATAACCTGTTAGAATATTGTGCTCGTTTCACCATAGACAATGCTACACCATTGTCACCCAACCATAGGCACAAAGCCACCCCCGAGCACCTTAACCTTTGCTAGATAGAATGATTATGAGAAGCCATACTAGAACCAACAGATAAACCAAGAGAGTGCACATTCTCCAAGGTAGCGTACAAGTAAGAGTACCAAAAAGGTTGAACAAGAGTGTGTTGCACCACTGCAGCTGCTGCTGCTCCTCTTCCAGACTTGCGCACTACTTCTGCTGCTACTACACTTCTAAGATACGCACACCAACTGAGTGAGTGTGTATTTCCAAATGAGCTAAAGCACCTTCTATTTATACTAATCTGTCCAGGTGAACAAGTGTCTCTTCAAGCAGGGCTGACCTGTCCTTTTCTGCATATAATACTTCAATATTACTTATTCTGCTGAGCCGACTTGTCTTCCATGGTTTTCACACATCTATTTAGGTTTTCTCTTGCTTCCGGAATATTCTATTCTAGTCAAAGGTTTATCCATGGAGGTTACCTCCCGCAGCTACCAAAACATCAACAACAGCTTCATCTCACTGTTTTTGGCAGAGTGCACTTTTCTACCCCTGTTTCTACACTAGTCCGGCGTAGTTTCTGGGCATGTTTTCTACACTCACCCAGCGCAGCTTTCTGCCCAGCTTTCTACACTCATTTACTGCAGCTTTTTTATATAGTTTCTACACTGGTCCAACACACTTTTTGGGGTAGTTTTCTGTACTGTGCTCATTTTTTAAAAGTTTTTAGCTTTCTGGTTTTGTCCAGGTTCAACCAGTCCCCCTGTAGGGTCCTCTTGGGCCGATAGATGGTTGGTGTTGTACTATAATGCATATTTTAGTGAAACATTGTAGGTAGAGAAGAGGCACCCTAGGGTTCCTAGTATCTTCCATTTTTAGGGTTTCTCTTGGCTGCATTGCATATTTCTAATTCAACATACTGATTACAGAACCTTTGCTTGGTTGGATAGTCTTTAGATTTGATTCAAATCACGAGAACTTTGGATGAAGAAAATCCTCCTCTTTGCATTAATACTTGTCCTTAGTTTTTGCTATCTGAATGAGGCATTTATCTTTGCTTTTTCCATCTAGCCCTTCCCCTTCTTTTTCAGCTTTCAACTCTTGTTTGTTCGCTATTCTAAGAAGCCTTTTATTTGAGAAAGAAAAGTTAGTCAAGTTAAAGAAAAGAACCTCCTTTGTTTCTAAATATTTGACTTACTCGTCTCACTTTTCATTTTGGAAATTGCATACTCATTTAGACCCTGGTCAATAGCTAGGTTGAAATAAAAGTTTTGCTTGTTGATTTGAATTGATTAATGCTCATTTCTTATTAGAAGGTTCACTAGGATAAAGAACAATTTCCTTTTACTCTAGTAATTGTCTGCCTTTGGGCTAGTCTCAATGATTGCAAGTAATTATGTTTCAAGCATTTCTTTTTGAAGTCGGTTACACCACAAGTACGCACACTTTACTCCCTAATTATATGCTTGGTTCATGACCCCAAGCTCAGCCTAAAATTAACCATTTTACTTAACACATTAAATCCCTATTTAGGGCCAAAAGAATTTGTAGTTAAGCTAGGGTTGTGGGTATAGAAAACCAAATAATTCACCACAACCATTCACATCTGAAACATAGTGGTTGACTGATTAATCAACTTAAAATCCTTTCTATCAAATACAGTCAAGACCCATTTAGCAACAGGTGCTCTCTTCGAAGTGGATAATGCCAAGGTTGGGACCAAAGGTTTGCTTGAGACTCCTAGCTCTTTCAATACTAAAGATCCTCGACCATTTGATTTCAACTTGAAGGCAAGGTAGCATGTTGCAAGTATCTATGAAGAGGTAGCTTAATGCCCATTCTACTAGGTTCCTACTTGGGTGTCTCTCACACAAGGGAGGGCACCCAAGACAGATTTCTATGGGCCATTGGGATATCATCACCCTTTGTCTCCTAGTTATAATTGTCTCTTTCGTACCTTCACTCATCTCCACAATGGATTTCATCACTTCTTGTGGTAGGTGTTTGGAAGGCCCTCCTTCTACTCTCTATCCTCTTTCTTCGGTGGTCCCTTCGACCGTTTTGAAGAGAGGGGTTGGAAGAGTCATAGTCTAGGCTTGTTTGAGCGCTTTTAATTTATCTTTTGGCTAGAGTCTTTTTCCTTTTAGGACAGAAGCTTCAATTAGGCCATACACATTGTGAATCAAACACACGAAAGACCATTTGATGCACCATATGCGCACATAGTATTGTGGTTTGGTCACTTCTTGATCCGTTGTTTACTTTTGTGACTCTAATCAGCTCTGAAACGATGTAGAAATCACTGAAATTCTTTGATACCACGTAGAAATTTCGAGAATCTGATTTTTATTGCAAATTCAGAAATTTCACCTCAACCTTGAGGTTTCCCATATCTATTTCCTGTGAACTTTCAGCCTTGGGGCTCAATCTAAAATATTAATTTTCAAATGTGTTAAATCACTTTACAAGTTCAGCTCAATGTTATGTCAAATAAGCATGCATATCCAGTAATAGAATATATTCAATCGTAAGGATAACATAAGCTGAAATTCAAATCTGCAAGTACACAATGTTTGGACAGCTAGAACACTTCATATATATAAATACGATGAAATACAAGTAAATACCACATATCAACACAAACTGGGACAAGTCAAGCTCTCCAAACCCTAGCTAGAGCATCCACTAAAATAGAAAACCTTAGCCACCAATTCCTCCTAGCTAGGAATTTCTCCAAGCTATAGTTGGTTGCTCCACCAATGTTCCTCAACAAGCTAGCATACACACCAGCAAATCCTCCTTGGCACCTACACTTGCATCCCATAAGTGTACAAGATAGTCTCCTCTTACCTTCTCGAATCAAGCACTCCAAGTAGCACTTGGGTTTCCAAATGCTACAAAAAAACCAGTCTTCTTCTCTCACAAGAACAACTAGAGCAAGTGCTCCATTAGCTCCTCTATGGTTTATCCCAAACCCTAGCTTCCCTTGTCTCCTTAGGGAAAAACTCTAACGATAGTCTTTCGTCGAATTCCCTCAAGAACCCTAGCACTCAAGACAAAGAGAGAAAATACAAATGATGAGAGTACATACTACAAAGAGACTAGTTTGCTCTAGCTCTCACATCTCTAACACAAGTATGTGATTATGCGAGTGAATAATAATGAATTTGATAAAAAGACTCTCTCCTCCCTTTATTTATATGAAAGGTAAGGGAGACCAACAATAACAAGTGGACCTAGTCCACTACGATGGAACATGATAATCAAAAACTGGAAAAAAGCAGCATTCCAATATCAGTTATTTCTCCATGGGCAGCTCATTTCTCGTTGTGTAAGGAAAGCTTGAAGCAAAAAAACTGACAGTGCAGCCCATCACATTTGAACTGAATAATCTTTGAGAAAGAAGCACTTCAGTTTGAATTTTCCTGAATTATTTATCGATTGCAGGAACCATGGTCATATTTTTGTTCCAGACAAGGCACATAATGATACATTATACTTCTTTGTCTGGACAGAAATTGTTTTAGCCACTCATTTGCAGGATGTTGTAGAATATTCAGAGGGAGTGACAAGTTCATTGGATGTGATCCATGATTTTCTGATACCAAAGCTTCTGGATGTTGTTGTGAAAGGACACCCCTATATTGGCTTGGTTAGCATAGGATGGGAAGAAAACTCTTAGACGCATAAGATTATAAAAAGATCGAATAAGGAATATATGCACTAAAGCAATTTGAGTAAGATGAATCTTGACAAATTTCAAAAACAAGATTCTACAGTAGCTCCAGTCGTGGAATATGCCGCAACAGATGATACTGCCATGTCAGATGCAAACAAAAAAGTGACAGAGCAAGGGTCCGCATTGGGTCTACATCCACCAGTTGTAAATTATGAGGCTGCAGATGGCACTCATTTGCCTGAGGGAATCATCTTTACCCAAATCAAGAGCCTGTGATGGAACAAGTTCTTCTCCCCAATACTTATGCTGGTGTAGCTATCAATGGTTTGACTGATGGTAGTAAATATAGCTGGACTGAACAGACCCCTGCAGCTACCTTCACTGAAGAAGAACACAGGAGCAAAGAGGAGATTGAATCAGCAGAAGATTCAGATCATGCAGGTCATATGGACGAAGACAGAAAACTAGATGGCAATATAGTTGTGGTCAATGTGAGCAGGGTTGTTTTTATTGGTTGTCTGAATGAATTAAATCTCTCAGCTGGTTATCTGCTGGATAAATGTCCTATTGAACACTTATTGATTGAGATAGACTGAAATTTCAGAAGATAAAGATGACTTTTTTTCAAACACAGAACAATGTTTACAAGAATCACCAAAGCACTCACTGATCATTAACATACCTGTTGCTGTTCGGCATTCCGATTGCACTGTAAAAGATTATGTTCAAAGCAAAATTGCAGATAGAGGTATTCTTGCACAGCTAGGATATGAGAAAATTGTAAGAACAGATCCAAGACAGACACATCTCTCTCAGGGGGACTCAGCAATGGAGTAGCCCAAAGGTAACACAACATGAGATTCATATAAATGGGCCTGTTATAGCTGACATTTTTCTGGAAGATCATCAGATTTCAGATGCAATGGAGAAAGAAGTGACGAAAACTGCTCAAATATACAATGCAGACCATACATTTTGTGGTCGAATTGCTGGTTTTATTGCTGGAAAATATGGAGATGTGGGGCCACTAGATATAACATTTATTGGCAGCTCATGGGATCAACATCATGCTGAGGAGAAAACTGCAGGTTATATTGCCACTATAACAAATACTCAGCCATCAGATGCAGCCTTTAATTCAGATCTGCAACTTGCAATTGATTTTCAGCAACAAGAATTTGGACAGCAGGGTGCACATTCATTAAAATGTGGCAGCAAGAGAGGTAATATGTCTAACGTTTCTGATACATTCGACGCTGCAGGTCCTCGTTATCCTTCATTAATGGTCCAGGCTGCCCATGTGACATCACAAGGACAAGGAGTTGTTGGTTCAGTTCCAAGCGTTGATTTTTCTAGAGTATACTCTGGAGTCTGAACTGCCTTTAAAGACAGTTTCTGATTTTATAAAACCAAGTCTGGCATCATCAATGAAAGGATTGAAATCGATGATTATAGTTTTGACACACAAGATACTGATGGGTCAGACTTACTAGAGACACGCATACCTTTATCAGTGGTTAGAACAGTTAGTTATTCACCCTTATTTCTGGAAACTTGAGTGCATGATCTGCATGGCAGAGGAAGTGTTGAAGTTTGAGTAGCTTCGGAAGATATTCTTATTGTATTTGTATTGTATTAGAACAAGTCAAAACCCTAAAGAATAATATTATGTTGTATTTGTAAAGTCGGCCCTGTTACCTCTCCAAGAGGTACCCTAGAGTTTTCATTTTGACTACACCATTGTAAGTCCAAGGATGCAAGTTAAAGCCATGTAAACCATAGTCGATGATTTTTGTAGTGGACTTCCAGACTTTGTCTGATCATGATCAGTCCCCTTATGTCCCCGTCTCACCATCTCTCGTTCTGGATAGGATTGGAGGTTGTGGCACGGATCTATTGGGACACATGATTGTGTGGAGCCACATGTCTTATGTAGGGGTGATTGCAGTTTGTGGGACCTAGTCCGATCCATGTCATGCACACCTATGTCTTCCCACATTGTTATTTCATATTGAGTATGTAGGCATCTCTTGGCCATGGTGTCTTATCATTTTTGTTCTCAACATGACAGTCTCACAAAGTTTTCATCATTGCACATTTTTTGAGGCAGTGCACGAATCCCGATACACGGGGTCCTGGGACAGAAAATACAACAGTGGCTTAGATTGACCACCTTCATGCATACTTGACATGCCACGTTGAAATTTTTGAAAAAGGCCGAGTTGTAAGCGAAAATCAATTGTTGAAGGTTCCTGCAAGCACATTTATGAAGGAAACGTGGCAAAAGGGTGGTTCTCCACGGCATGCAGGGAAAAATTCAGTGGCAAAGATGATGCAAACCTTGTTCCGGACAAAACCCATGTCTCTGGAAGTTTTAGTCCGGAAGGTTTTACGTGGATTCAATAAACCTGGCTATGGAGGCAAATTAAAAGGCATATCAAAATTGATATCCTAAGTATTCAAAAAGAAAATAATTATTTTATATTATAAAGGCCACCCCCTTATCACTTAAACCATTCGACTAAGATTAAGGGGCAAAGTGAAAACATAAGATATTAAACTATTAAAAAAAGAAGTGAAAAGTGATGTCATATTCCACTACTCTTTTTGTATTATTTGGAAACAAGGCACTTGCTAAGAAAGGAAATATTAAAACGGGCCTCCTTTCTTAGTGGAAATGGTATGATGGTAAAGCCACATTATTAAAAGAGTACTTAGTATGTGTCTTATGTGGGATACCCATCGAAACATTAGAAAGGGGAGGAATACATTAACACTTTGGTATAGCCATGGATTGACTCACATTAAACCATGGACAAAGATGGAACATAATGGTTCAAAGAAACCAGCCGTTTGATGGTAAATGCAAGCCGCCACACATAAATGAGAGCCATCGTATAATAAAGGAACAACAAATTAAGTAAGCAGCCCCATCCACATACAGTTGAAAGTCAAACTCAGCCATATGATTGGGCATATTTTGGTTGAGTTAAAAAGAAAAAGAAAAAATTAAATGGTGGAGAAATGTGAGTCCGTGGCTTTAAAAAGAAAGAGTCGCCAGCTAAACAAGGGACCCGAACTAACCGTTTGCAGCCAAGTAAGAAGAGTAGTGGGATCAAACAGCTATGGGACAAAGTCCATCCATCATTCTAACCGTTGACAAATTAAATCAAAGTCATCCCCCTTTCCATTATTAAATTGACTCCACTCTCCATCGGCCGTAAACAAAAGCAGCCAGCATGAAAATTGGAACATGGATCGATGCACCATCTAAAGTGAACCGTACTTTTGACTAGCCGAGTGGGAAATGTTCTATGGCAAGTTAAACTAGCTGTTGGTGTTTTGTAATTCCAAACAAGTCAAGTCTCAAGGGAGATAGCTGTTGTATTCTTGGTCAAATCAGATCCTGCATGGATAACTTTTTTATTTGTAAAAAAAAAATCATATTTTATTGTAATGACTTAGTCTCCAGCTTGTGGATGACAAATCAAACAATATTTTTAAATGAGAGTAAGGAAATTAGCCGTTACAAAGAAAAGCTATATGCTGTATAAGGCGAGCTCCTCCTCTCATCCAGGTTGTTGATGAATTGTGAGATCATTATGCCATTTTAGTTGAACTTTCATTCTTTTGAATATTATGGATGATTTTTCTATGTCATCTCTTCTTGGCTTATGAGTAATAGAAGAAATGATTGTTTATGCTTGGGTTGATTTGTAAGATCAAAAGTTTGGTCCGTTGAGGGGCTACATAGTTACGTGGAGGGAAGGATCTAGGCTAGGTGCCTCATCTCTTCCCTTGGTGGTGTTGAGGGGCTAGGATCCAAGGGTTGGACACATCCTTTAGGGGATATCTTCAACAAGGAGAATAGCTTGTCTTTGCACCCATGCCAATCTAGTGGTTGGAAACCATCCATTGAGAGCTTTCCTAGCAAGGATCTAAGATCAATCTTTTCTTTCTAGTCTAAGGCGAGGGTGATAGTCCATCAACTCCTAACCCGTCCTTTAGTTCAAAGTCTAAAGTCGACTTAGAGGTGGTTGTGATCGTAACCGACACTTGTAGGTGAAAAGGTAAGACCAGAGGTAAGTCCACTTTCTCTCAACCAACTTTATTTGAAAAATCCAAATTCTTTTAATTTTCTGTTTTATAAAATTACAAAAATACAAAAAAAAAAATAGATATACTAGCTTGCTGTAATTTCACATTTCATAAGCTAGGAACCCTTGGGATTTTGTCTTGGAGTCCCCTCCCCCAAGGGTAATTGTTTCCCCTTAGTTTGTATGCTTTCAATTGAATATTTTAAAAGGGGAAAGTTGAGATTTGATGCAGGTCTGCAGTCATTTACAGCAAGCCTACATCTCATTTTCATCCACTTTACCAAGGTATTTTTCCTAGACAAATCTCCAAGCATTGGTAAGTGTTATCAACATTTGATTATGACGAGATCTTTGCTCCTATTGCCAGGTATACCTCCATCAAAATCATCATCTCTCTTGCTTCAGTTTTCAATTGGAAACTTCACCAAATGGATGTTAACACTGTTTTTCTTAATGGTGAAGTTGAGCAAGATGTTTATATCGAGCAGCTTAAGGGTTTTGTGATCCATGGGAAAAAATCTCATGTCTGCAAGCTCAAGAAAGCCTTGTATGGATTGAAATAGGCCCCGAGAGCTTGGTATGGAAGAATTGGCAGTTTTCTTCAGAGTCTTGGGTTCTCCAAGAGTATAGCAGACCCTAATCTTTATATAAAGATTGTGAGGAATCATCCTGTTATCTTGGTCTTATATGTGGATGATTTGTTCCTTACTGGACAGGAACATTTAATAGCTCAGATTAAGAGGGAGCTATCAACAGAGTTTGAAATGAAGGACTTGGGTCTTATGCATTACTTTATTGGCTTAGAGGTGTGGCAGAAACCTGGTGAGATCTTTCTCTCACAAAGCAGGTATGCAGTTGATGTACTTCACAGATTTGGGATGCTGGACTGTAATTCCATGACCACACCTATGATTTCTAACCTGAAGAAGTTACATGATCAAGCTACAGGTTCAGATCCAGAAGACCCCACCATATATCGTCAGATTATTGGGTCCTTGATATATCTAGTACATACCAGACCGGACATTTGTTATGCAGTGAATGCCCTCAGCCAATTCATGTGTGAACCAAAACACATTCATATGGTTGTTGCTAAGCATATTCTTAGATATGTCCGAGGGACTAGTCACTATAGCCTATGGGCTCAGATACACTTCCAGTGGAGGTGTAATGCTTCATGGCTATACGAATTCAGATTGGATGGGAAGTACAGTGGACCAGAAGAGCACTTACGGATATTGTTTCAGTTTGGGTTCAGCTATGATCTCCTAGTTCAACAAGAAGCAGGACTCCATAGCCCAAAGTGTTGAATTTTCACTATGCTAGGTTCAAGCATGAGGTTTATTTCATTTAGCTTGTGCTTGAACCATAAACAAATGCAACAGCACCATACACAAGTGTTGCAATTACCAAGATCACAAGAAGAATTATCATGCACAAGAACACAAGAAATATCCTGGGAAAACCCTTCTCAACAAGGGAGAAAAACCCAACAATCCTTTGATATATTCTCAAGAGAAGATCCCGCAACCATAAACCCTAGATGCACACAAGAGGGTGCTCTACAACCTTGAAACTAGCGCCCAAGAGAGGTGCGCACTTCAACCTTACAAGTGTTGCTGAAATTTCCAGATGACAAGTGACAAGTGTGAGAGTGTGTGTGTGTGTTTCCTCAATGGGAAAATCACCTCTATTTATACAAGACCATACCCAACAATAGGTGTGTCTATTGGCACAAGAGGGCCGACCTCAATAACTCAATAATATAATTAATTATTACAATAATCATTAATTATCTTTCACATATGGTGGGGCTGACTTGTACCCTTTACATCACAATTAGGGTTACAAGTAAATCTTACACTTAGACAATATAGCAAGGGATCCACACATCCACTAGTGCTCAACCACTAGGGACACATCCACCTGTGCTCAACCACAGGGACGTTGTACTCAACAGATCTCTATCTCAACTGAGTCCACAGAAGAATCATCTGGAGTACCATCTCAAGCCTGAATCAACTGCATGAGACCACACATCGACTCAATTCTCACAGAGGAGAACAATACACCCATCACATGGGCTCTCACAGGTCGACTCAACTTAGTCTAGAGGAGAACATATCCTGGAGAATGTCACACGACGCTGCAATCATCAACACTCCCTCTCAGCTAGGGAGGCATTCTCCACTAGGCCAAGTCTCTCACGGAAGTACTCGAACTTTGTCCTGACAAGCGGTTTGGTGAAGACATCTGCAGTCTGCTCATGTGCAGAAAGGTACTGCACATGTACTGCTTTTCTCTGCACCATATCTTTGATATAATGGTATTTGATCTCAATGTATTTCAATTTATCGTGAAACACAGGATTCTCTGCGAGCTTCACACAACTCTGGTTATCACAATGAATAATGGTAGAATCCATCTCATGATCAAATAAATCTGCAAGGAGCTCGCGAAGCCACACTACTTCGCGGACTACCACACTCAACGCTATATATTCTACTTCTGCGGTACTCAAAGCCACACAACTCTGTTTCCTACTGCACCAGGAAACCATGGCAGATCCCAAGGTAAAACAACAACCAGATGTGCTCTTCCGGTCCACTGTGCTCCCTGCCCAATCTGCATCGACATAACCCTACAATCTCATGTCTACACCGGAGGCATATCTCAGGCCATATCCAACTGTGCCGCGTAGATATCTCAATACATGCTTCGTTGCTATCTAGTGAGTCTGTCTTGGTTGACTCATAAACTGACTGAGTACATTCACTGCATAGCATATATCAGGTTTGGTGTTAACCAGATACATCAATGACCCAATCAACTGTCGGTATAGATGTGGATCAATCTTGCCTGAATCAGTAGAAGCCTCATTCATTTTCTTCAGATCCATCACCATCAGTGTAGGCATGGATTTGCAATCTGTCATACCAAATTTCTTCAATATCTCCAGTGTATATTTTCCTTGACTCGGGAAAACCAGTCCTCTATCATACTTCTCGTCCCAAGAAGTAGTGCATCATACCCAAATCCTTCATCTCGAATTCAGAAGGCAATGCTCTTCTTGGCAAAACTCTCCACATAGATCATAATGAGATCTACCCTTGAGGGTTTGATCCATGACCTTTTTATCTTTTTCTAAGAATACAGAAAAGAGGACAACAACAAGCATCTAAGGTAAATTTGTTCTTTGTTTTGGTTAAGGTAATGTTCAGATTTTACTTTTGCTAATAATCAGATCTGTTCCTTGTTTAAGTTAATGTTTAGAATTTTTTCTTGTCTAAGCATATGGTCTTCCTGACTCATGCGAGACATTTCTCTCATCAGTCAACGGAAGAGAAGTTCAACCCAACTTCGAGAGATTATGGCCTGATTGCCTGGAAGAAGAGGGTAGACTTAAAAGCAGGAATGAACCCTCAACGGTGAGAGACCATGCTCTTTCAGTCAAATCAAGGAGATGGAAGAGGTTTCCTCAACACAAAGGTAAAGGTAAGAAACCCCAAGGTAAGCACTCTCACTTTCACTCTCATTTATCTAAAATAAGATGCTTTAACTATAAGAGGCTAGGTCATTATGCAAAAGACTGCAGGAACCCTCCTTCACTGCAGAAGCAGTGGGGCATATTCCATGCTTTGGTTGCAACTGAGGAAGAAGAGCCTTAAAAAAGAAGAACCAGAGCTGCTACTAAAGAACAAGAACAACGCAAAGAAAGTTATCTTCTTTCATCCCTCTCCAGTACTGTCACCAAGTCAGAAGAAGTTTGGTTAGTGGACAGCGGGGCCTCCAAACACATGACAGGCTTCAAACAAAACCTTGTGAACTATCGAGATAAGAAGTTCAATGTGAAGGTAGAATTGGGTGATGATGGCACCTATGACATCAAAGCATTTGGATCAACATATTTTCAACTTCAGATAGGTAATGTATTTCATATTGAAGAAATTCTTTATGTTCCTGGATTAAAGAAAAACCTTATCTCAGTTGCAGTTCTAGAAAGAAAAGGGTACTCAATAGCCTTCTCCAAAGGAAAGGCTCTTATGTGGCCCTCAAATGAAAGTATGAGCTCAGCCATGACAATCATAGCTCAAGAAGTTGGACTTTACAAAGCCACTGGTCAAGTCAAGCATTAGCTCATGAGATGATCAACCCCTGTGAAATATGGCACAGAAGGTTTGGACATCTCAACTATAATGCTCTCCCAGATTTGCAAAAGATGGTAACATGTATGCCAGTTTTTTCTTTTGAGCATGATAGTATTTGTAGAGGTTGTGCTCTTGGTAAAAATACAAAGAAATCTTACCCTCACAGTAATAGAAAAACTAATGGTATATTAGATCTTATTCATTCTAATCTTTGTGGACCTATGACTGCTCTGTCCATGAATGGTTGTCTTTATTATATCATTTTTATTGATGATTGTTCTCGTAAAACTTGGATTTATTTTTTGAAAACTAAAGATGAATCCTTCAGTAAATTTCAGGATTTTAAGAATCTTGTTGAGAATTAGACAGGTAGACGCACCCATGTTTTCAGAACAGACAATGAAAAATAATTTGAGTCCCACAAGTATGATGATCTCTGCCAGACTTCCGAGTTTAAAAGGGAGTTGACTGTGCCTTATAATCCTCAGCAGAATGGGGTTGCAGAAAGAAAGAACATGACAATTTGTGAAGCAGCAAGAGCCATGATGTATGATCAAAATCTTTCGTTGTCTCTTTGGGCCGAAGATGCAAGAACTGTAGTCTATATTTAGAACAATTGTCCTCATAAAGCCCTAGAAGAGAAAACTCCAGAAGAAGTCTTCATTGGTAAGAAGCCTTCAGTTGACCATTTGAGAATCTTTGGTAGTCCTGTCTACATTCATGTACCAAAAGAAAACAGGACTAAGTTAGAGCCCTCTGGAAAGAAAGGCACTTTTGTGGGATACAATGAGACTTCAAAAGCATATAGAACCTATGTACTAGGGAAAAAGTTCATTGAGGTTAGTAGAGATGTGACCTTGCATGAGGAAGCAACCTTTCGTCTTTCCAGAGAACTTCCATGTGATACAGAGGAGCAAGAAGCTCCATCTCCAGAACCTTCAGATTCAGCACTTCCAAATAAGCAGAGGGAGGAGGCCAGAGAGCCTTCAATGGATCCCATAAGGGATTCTGTTGAGTTTCCCTTAGAGAAACCTCCCGTCAAAAGGAAGCCAGCTTGGTGCCATGAAATTTTAAAGGAAGCAGAAAAGCATGCAACACCTAAAGGTACCTTCAGAGAAAGCAAGAAACCAGATAAATACTCAAGTCTGATAGCTCAGCTGAATCTTGTGATTGAGTCAAAGCCTTCCACTTTTGAAGAGGCTGCCAAACATAAAGTGTGGAAGGATGCCATGATAGAAGAGTACGAGTCAATATTGAAGAATGATGTATGGGAAGTGGTCCCAAGACCTCAAGGCAAATTAGTAGTAACCTCTAAATGGCTTTACAAAATAAAGCATGCAGTAGATGGCAGTGTGGAAAAATTCAAAGCTAGATTTGTGGCTCGTGGCTTCTCTCAGAAAGAAGGAATTGATTATGACGAGATCTTTGCTCCTGTTGGTAGGTATACCTCTATCAGAATCATCATCTCTCTTGGTTCAGTTTTTTTATTCAAGACTTCACCAAATGGATGCTAAGACTGCCTTTCTTCATGGTGAAGTTGAGCAAGAGGTTTATATTGAGCAGCGTGAGGGTTTCATGATCCATGGCAATGAATCCCATGTTTGCAAACTCAAGAAAGCCTTGTATGGATTGAAACAAGCTCGACAACTTGGTATGGAAGAATTGGTAGTTTTCTTCAGAGTCTTAGGTTCTCCGAGAGTATAGTAGATCTTAATCTTTATATAAATATTGTGAAGAATCATCTTGTTATTTTGGTCTTATATGTGGATGATTTGTTCCTTACTGGAGAGGAACATCTAATTGCTCAGACTAAGAGGGAGTTATCAATAAAATTTGAAATGAAGGACTTGGGTCTTATGCATTACTTTCTTGGCTTAGAGGTGTTGCAGAAACCTAGTGAGATATTTCTCTCACAAAGCAGGTATGCAGTTGATGTGCTTCGCATATTTGGGATGCTAAACTGTAAGACCATGACCACACCTACGATTTCTAACTTGAAGAAGTTACATGATCAAGCTACAGGTTCAAATCTAGAAGACCCTACCATATATTATCAGATTATTGGGTCCTTGATGTATCTAGTACATACCAGACCGGACATTTGCTACGCAGTGAATGCCCTCAGCCAGTTCATGTGTGAATTGAAATGTATTCATATGGTTGTTGTTAAGCATATTCTCAAATATGTCCGAGGGACTATCGCCTATGGGCTCAGATACACTTCCAGTGGAGGTGTAATGTTTCATGGATATACAAATTCAGATTGGATTGCCAGTACAATGGACCGAAAGAGTACTTCCAAATATTGTTTTAGTTTGGGTTCAGCTATGATCTCCTAGTCCAACAGGAAACAAGGCTCCATAGCCCAAAGCACTGCAGAGGCAGAATACATTGCTGCAAGTGCTACCAGCAAAGAAGCAATGTGGCTCAGAAAGCTACTCTCAGATTTGTTTAGTGCTGAGTTGGAACCCACAGTAATTCACTGTGATAACCAGAGTTGTATAAAGCTCTATGAGAATCCTTTGTTTCATGACAGATTGAAACACATTGAGATGAGATATCACTATGTTTGGGACATGGTGTAGAAGAACATTCTCAATATTCAGTATGTTCCGACGACAGAACAAACTGCAGATATTTTGACCAAGCCTTTGTCGTTGACAAAGTTTGTGTACTTTCGAGCCAAGCTTAGTGTTGTTGAGAATGCCTCTCTTGTTGAGAGGGAGTGTTAAATTTAAGCAGCTGCAAGAGCCATTCTCCGGGAGGATGGCATAAGACCCTAGCTGAGATCTAGGGCCCCCAGTGCAGTCCTGGGGTTCTTGGTCTGGGACCAAGCAGTTAGGCAAAAGACCCTAGTGAGGGCCCCCAACGTATTGTTGGGGTTCAAGGACCAAGCAGTTTGATGATGTAAGTCCCTAGATGTGTTCTAGGGCCCCTAGATGTGTTCCAGGGAATCCTTGTTCGATGCTTAGATTGATCCTTGGTTGTGTACATTGGTGGATAAGACCCTACGGTGATCTAGGGCCCCCAGATGTGCTCTGGGGTATCCCAGTCTAGGACCAGGTGGTTCTTGGTTAAAAGCCAAGATGAGATGATGTGTGATCTTCTTCTCTCTTGGGATGGTCCATGAGACCTAGGAGCAATTAAGAAGAAGGACATGATCACATCAGTGACATTCCTCTTATGCTGGGATGATAAAAGCTTATAAGTTATAATGAGACTTATGTGACATCTTTCCATTGAAGAAGACCCCTTTGACTTTGTCTTGTTGCCTCCCCTTGCTTGGGCCATGCCCTTCTTAATGTCTATTGTGGTGTTGATCTTTTCTAGTCACTTTGACTTGTTGACTTTCTAATTAATATTTTTATTAATTAAAATATTAATTATTTTATTTTGATTTTAATTTTAATTGGGTTTTAATTAACCCTAAACCCCTTCCTAAACTATAAAAGGAACCTTACCTCTCACTCTCTCATTCATTCCTCCACACTCACTTCCCTTGGTCTGAATTTTGCTACGGCTACTCTTCTTCGGTTTGGTATTCTTGGGTGCGACCTCGGTTTTTTTTCCTCTTGCTAGCTGGGAGTCTTCTTGCTTGTGTTTTGGTCTCCTCTTGTTGTGTCAAGGTGGTGCAACCCTCTCTCTTGTTGGTTAAGGTGTCGCGACCCCCTCCTATCTCTTCTCTAGGCTATCACTAGTGTCTTTTCCTGTGTCGTTGGTGTCTCTTCTTGTTGTCGTTGGTGTATCTTGTATGCTACCACTATCTACCAGATTTCAATTGTAGCATTCCAGCATATTTTGGACAGTCTTGTTTAGGGTTGTTAGTGGTTTCGTACAACCACAAGTTTGGACAGTGTTTCCCTTGTTTCAGCCCTGTGTTTGATGATTTGTTTGCTGACTGGTTTTCTAATCTTTTCCCTAAAGTCTTCTTGGCAAAACTCTTTGTTGTCGTCCTTATACACACTTGCAAATGTGAGCTAAGTCCGGTTCACTTAGTGTGTCCTTGGAGGCACAATGCCTAGGTTCACAACCCACGCTGTCACTTTCATCGGAACCTATTTCGTCTAGGCTCACTCCTAGGGAAGCCAAGGGGGGTAGTCCCTAGTTTCTAGATTAGTTTTAGAGTTAAGTTCTAGGAGTTAGTTTTAATTTGTTAAGGCTTGGGGGATTCTA
>JZKD02S1674707.1:497554-508971 GCA_000966675.3 Picea glauca
ACATTGAATGGGCTAGGAAACAATTGCATCCATGACAAGGTGCAACTCACCCTTTACAGAGGCACCCATAGGTAAGACCTACATTTCCCTGCCATTGCTGCACCCCTTGCCCAAACATCCCCCACACCATCTCATGCATTTACATGACCTAGATTGGTCTTCACCTGGAAACACCCCACACCTAAGGAGAATTAGCCCAATAAGACATCCTGGAGCCCTCTCCAAACCTGGCTTGTAGAATAGCATAACATCTTTGAGCACTTGTCTGGGAAAAGGGGGGTTTTATGCACATGTTTGGGTAAATTGATTATTAGATGTGATTGACATTGCTATGATCCCTGTGACTTATGAGCCCATGGAGGGCATACTTGTTGCTGCAGGACCATGCCCGACAGACAGGTACATATGGGGAGATGATTAGCTCGGACCTCCATAGGGCTAAATCCCACTAGATGGATGTTGAGACCCCAGCCAAGGGTAGAGAGATATCAGAGGCTTGCACCAGAGAAAAGGGAGGACGTTCCACCAGAGGCACTTTGGCAGGCCTGGACCCAGGGGGTCTTGCCCTCCCACCATGACATTGGCTCTTGAAGGCCCCTGACATCATCATTCAGAGCCTTGACGTCATCCACTTGAGGTATCCAGCATGAGGATGGCTTTGGTTGGCACGTGTGACAGGCCTGAGGGGTTTTGAGCCCCAACGTTTCACTTTGGAGGCCTAGCGTTCCAGGAGGGAGGCTAACGTCACCCTAGGAGGGGCATGACGTCACCCTAAAAGATGAATTTAGGGTTTTATTTGTCAATTTTATGTAAAACTGGATTTTTCATGTAAATAGGCCATGTCGACCTTTTTTGACCTAAAATGTAATTAAAGGTCATTTGTATTGTATAAATAAGAGATCAAACTCTCATTTTTATTCATCATCTTTCACTCACACAAGTGGGAGGTCTGAAATTTGGCCTCTTTTAAGGCTTATTGGCTGAACTAAGTGGTGCACAACTCTTGGATGGAGCTTTATTGGGTGATTTTTGGCATTTTCATGGTGGAAAGTCTTCAACTAGGGCATGTTACTAGATTATTCTTGGTGAATGTAAGTGAGAATCTGCAATTCTTCTTTCTTTTGAATGGTTATGGTATCTTTTACTTTGCATTTACTAAGATTATTAAATTGCTAGTGTGAAACCCTAGGAGAATAAGCACATGTTATTGTCCTTCTCTCAATAGCTATCGACCTACTTGATTTTGCTAGAAGACACCTCCTTTGAAGCATATGCTAGAGCCCTACCTTTGTAGCATTCTAACACCATTGCTTCATTAAGCTTTTATTTATCTCAAGCTTGACCTAAAGAAGAAGGAAAACCGCTAGGGCCTAGGGTTACCTACTTCCTAGTAGCCGTTTTCCTTCTAGGGTTTTGGATGATTGAGGCCTTGGGTTACCAACACCTCAACCATCCTCCCTCTTGTATTTAGTTCACTTACTATCATTTGTTTCCTTCAAGATTGCTGCTGCAAAAGTGACTCCATTAACCCTAAAGGCACTAGTCTATACCTTACATTTGATTGATTGATGAAAACAACTCTCAAACCATCTACTTCAAGCTCTTTGCTAACCATTCCTAACCATAGATTAGACTAACTTACTAACATTCTTGCTGCTGTTACAAAAGTAAGCTACAACCATATATTACAGCAGTAAAAGCTCCTAAAAGCAAGTGCTAAAGTTGATTTTACATTGCCCTCTTTGCTTCTGACAAATGCTAGCATATTGCCAATTCAAGGTTATCATTTTGGGTCATTATTGAAGATTGTCCAAGGCATAATTGTGAAGCTATCATTATATATACATTGCTGTTATAAATTTCTGTTTGCTTCATCTTGTATATCAGCTTATTGCTTTTATTGAAAGTCCAAGGTTTTACAAAGCACTNAGTCCATACCTGGGGGGTATGACAGAGTGCCCTAGCAAGTTGGTTCCCTTAGGAATGAGTTGCCACTGGGTGGGTCTATGAAAGGTCATCGTCCATTCCTTCCATACTTGTCACTTTTCATCATTTTCCCTCTCATCTATCCCCTACATTGATTTCAGCATTGGGTTTGCCAGGCTAGTAAGGGTTGTACCTTGCCTTGTGGGAAGAAAGGGCTAAAGGACTAGAGGGTAAAAATAGATGGCAAGAGTTAAAAGCCAAGATCAAACCTTGAGATGCTTCACCCAGGGATCCCCGAGAAAGCAATAAAAGGCTTCTCAACAAGAAAAAGGGGGGACCCATAAAATAGAATAAAACTCAAGACCTAGTTGGGGGATAGGGGTCTCATCATGAGCCAGCCTATTAGGTCCATGGGCATGTAGCGGTATGACACTACTATTCATTTGGTTACCACGCCAGGGTAGTGGCTCTTGGTGTCATAGCCAAGAGAAAGGGGGTCTCATCACAAGCCAGGCTTCTCATCTCCGTGAAATGCTTATAGGTAACGTTGTCACCGTTGGTCACCACGCCAAGGCAGTGTCCTCCAACTATTCTCTTGAAAGAAAAAGCAATAAGACAAAGAATACAAAGGCATTGAATGGGCTAGGAAACAATTGCATCCATGACAAGGTGCAGCTCACCCTCTACGGAGGCACCCACAGGTAAGACCTACATTTCCCTGTTATCACTGCACCCCTTGCCCAAACATCCCCCACACCATCTCATGCATTTACATGACCTAGATTGGTCTTCACCTTGAAATACCCCACACCTAAGGAGAATTAGCCCAATAGGAGGTCCTAAAACCCTCTTCAAACCTAGCTTGTAGAATAGCATAACGTCTTTGAGCACTTGTCTGGGAAAAGGGGGGTTTTATGCACATGTTTGGGTAACTTGATTATCAGATGTGATTGACATTGCTATGATCCCTATGACTTATGAGCCCATTGAGGGCGTACATGTTGTTGCTGCAAGAGGGCGTACATGTTGTTGCAAGACCATGCCCGACGGACAGGTACATATCGAGAGATGATTAGCTCGGACCTCCATAGGGCTAAAATCCCACCATATGGATGTTGCAACCCTAGCCAGGGGCAGAGAGATACTAGAGGCTTGCACCAAAGAAAAGGGAGGACGTTCCACCAAAGGCACTTTGGCAGGCCTGGACCCAGGGGGGTCTTGCCCTCCCACCATGACGTTGGCCCTTGAAGGCCCTTGACATCATCATTCAGAGCCTTGACATCACCCGGTTGAGGTATCCAGCATGAGGATGCCTTTGGTTGGCACATGTGGCAATTCCTAAGGGGTTTTAAGCCCCAATGTTTCACTTTGGAGGCCTAGCGTTCCAAGAGGGAGGCTAACGTCACCTTAGGAGGGGCATGACATCATTCTAAAAAGATAAATTTAGGGTTTTATTTGTCAATTTTATGTATAACGGGATTTTTCATGTAAATTGGCCATGTCAGCCTTTTTTGACCTAAAATGTAATTAAAGGTCACTTGTATTGTATAAATAAAGGAAAAATCTCTTATATTTTTTCATCATCTTTCACTCACACAAGTGTGAGGTCTGAAATTCAGCCTCTTTAAGGCTTATTGGCTGAAATTAAGTGGTGCGCAACTCTTAGAGGAGGCTTCTTTTGGTGATTTTTTGGCATTTTTGAGGTGGAAAGTCTTCAACTAGGGCATGTTACTAGATTATTCTTGGTGAATATAAGTGAAAATATGCAATTCTTCTTTCTTTGAATGATTATGGTATCGTTTCCTTTCCATTTACTAAGATTATGAAATTGCTAGTGTAAAACCTTAGGAGAATAAGCACATGTTATTGTCCTTATCTCAATAGCTATCCACCTACTTGATTTTGTTAGAAGACATCTCCATTGAAGCATGTGTTAGAGCCCTACCTTTGTAGCACTCTAACACCATTGCTTCATCAAGCTTTTGTTTATCTCAAACTTGAGCTAAAGAAGAAGAAAAACCGCTAGGGCCTAGGGTTACCTACTTCCTAGTAGTCGTTTTCCTTCTAGGGTTTTGGATGATTGAGGCCTTGGGTTACCAACACCTCAACCATCCTCCCGCTTGTATTTTGTTCACTTACTACCATTTATTTCCTTCAAGATTGTTGCTGCAAAAGTGACTCCATTAACCCTAAAGGCACAAATTTACACCTTACATTTGATTGATTGATGAAAACAACCCTCAAACCCTCAAACCATCTACCTCAAGCTCTTTGAAAACCATTCCTAACCTTAGATTAGACTAACTTACTAGCATTGTTGCTGCTATTACAAAAGTAAGCTACGGCCATATATTACAGCAGTAAAAGCTTCTAAAAGCAAGTGTTAAAGTTGAGCTTACATTGCCTTCTTTGCTTCTGACAAATGCAAGCACGTTGCCAATTTTAGGCTATCATTTTGGGTCATTATTTAAGCTTGTTTAAGGCACAATTGTGAAGTTATCATTATATATACATTGTTGTTATAAATTTCTGTTTGCTTCATCTTGTATATCAGCTTATTGCTTTTATTGAAAGTCCAAGGTTTTACGAAGCACTAATATCAATTGTTACTTGCAAATAGTGTTTTTCTTGTTGTCTTGTTCTGGGCAGGTACACTTAAGCATATCTTTGCTTCATATAATTAAACCTTTGGGACTTTCTAATCAATGTGACTTGAGAGAGGGGAAGCACTTTTCTTGATACTATAACCTTTGCCTTCTCAAACCCCCAGGTCACCGAGGATGTATCCCCTGGGCTTTCACCCCTAAAGAGAGAGAGGTGTCTTATTTAGGCGATAGTGATAGGACAACCTCCTGTTACGTCAATTTATTGTTCACTTTCCTTTGGCTTTTGGACAAGTACAAATTGTGCAATAACAAGCCCTTGTCTACACCTCTGGTTACAAACTGGAGGAAGATTGATGCATCAGATTCAAAGACAGTAGACCCCACTGTCTATTGTCAGTTGATTGGATCGCTCATGTATTTGGTCAATAGATATCAGCTTTGCAGTAAACTCTTTGAGTCAATTCAAGGTGGACCCTTGAAGAGTACATTGGATTGTTGAGAAGCATGTGCTTCACTATCTCAGAGGGGAACTGGAGTACGGGCTATTATATGAGCGCAGTCGTGGAGTGACATTAGCAGGTTTTATAGATGTTGATTTGCCAGGATGTGCAAAGGACGGGAACAATACTTCAGGTTGTTGCTTCAGCATTCAATCAGGCATCATTACTTGGTTCAGTAGGAAGCAAAGATCAGTGGCATTGAGCTTTGCCAAGGCAGAGTACATGGCAGCCAATTTGGCAGCATGTAAGGCACTGTCATTGAGGAAGTTACTTTTGGGCTTGTTCAAGCAGGAGCTAGAAGCTACTGTGACTCACTGTGACAATCAGAGTTGCATCAAGCTCTCTGAGAACCCAGTGCTTCATGATCGTAGCAAGCACATCGATATCAGGTATCACTTCATCCGAGATTGTGTACAGAGAGGAGTCGTGAGCCTTCTTGATTATATACAGACTAATGAGCACATGGAAGACATCTTTACCAAGGCACTAAGCAGACAGAAGTTCGAGAAGTTCAGAGATCAGCTGGGGTTGAGAAAGAATCCCTTGTAGCAAGGAAGGTCTTCCATCATCATTACAACGTCGTAGGATGATGGAGGTCAATGAAACTTAGGCTAAGTCAATTAATTAAATATTTTCCTAAGTCTAACTTAGGAAAAGAACTGTTGATATGTTATAATCTTCAGTTGACTTTATTGAGCAATTTTTCTAAAGTTAAAGTGAAATATAATTTAAGTTGTGGACTTTTAATCTTGACCATTGATCTCATCATGAGGGTGAGGGTTGATCTCAGCCCTCAATCCTTTTGGAGATTAGGGTTTCACTTACTCAATGAAGAATAAAGAGATTGGTTGGGCTAAGAGGGCACACAAGCAGAAGAGAGATTGATTAGTGAGAAAATTGATTGCAAATTTGCAGGGCGAGAGTTTTGCAGGAGGACAAAGGAGAGTCCAACAGGTGGATCGACTCATCTCTTCACCAAATCGTTGAGGATAAGCTTCAGATCTACCAGGGTCGTACAGAGTGATGCAGGAGGGTCGTACATGTAATGTCCCCTTCCGAGTGATCATGGGACTTGGATGCAGTAGCCTAACTGATTCCCGTAGGCTATAGTCCTCAAAAAGAAAATTAATTAATTATTTAATGTCCTATGGGGAAAAGTGCCTAACAAAATGACATTAGATAATTAAAAAGGGGGAAAAAGGAAAAAGCGCCTAAAGTGACTTAGGAAGAATATGAAACGTCACTTAAATTGATTAAAAGGGTAAAAGGGTTGCAAAAGAGTCAACAAACAAATAAAAGGGAAAAATGAGGGCACTCTCTCTCATTCTAGCATTGGTATTTTCTATTTTTCTCATTGATAGAGCTCATTATGGTTTTTCAAACTCTTGGGACGAAAACCCTAGGAGGATTTTCGGAGATTGGATTCGGTGGTGAGACCATCCACGCTAGTTAGTCCATCCGGGGAAGAGATCACATAGATTTCTTCATTGCGCTTCAGTGAGACAAAGTAGTTCTTCTTGGATAGTGAAGTTCTCATTCTTGGGGGCTGAGATTTACTTGTGGCAGCTGGGTTTTTGCTTGGAGAAGTCGATTTGAGTTTTGGGAGAGGTCAAGCAACCTCTAGTCTGCATTTTTGGCAATTGTAGCTCGCATTCCTTGTGGTTGGAGGTCGAGTTCCTTTGAGGGACGAGTTGTGGATGAATAGAGGATCAAATCTCTTCAACCTAGGTGTGTTCCTTGCAATCGGGTGCAAATGGCGATGAGAGGCAGCGCCATTCTTCTTGTGGGTCGAGTTGGTGACTCAAGGAGGTTGTGAACACTTGTTGTGCGAATATTGGATCCATTGGGGTAGATTTCAATTGTTGGACAACGATTTATTACCTTGTTGGGTGTATTCTATTTGTTTGACACTTTATATCAGTTCTGGGAGCCAACTCTTCCATGGTTGGGTCGTGGCTCTTCTCTGGTTAAGCCTCTTGGTGCTTGGACATTGTTGTATGTGTGTGGGAGGCGCTAGCAACAATGTGAATTGGGTGAATTCCAGGATCATCTAGCTGTTGTTTCAATACCCATCAAAACAGGCATAAATTTGTATTACAAACCAACATACTGCTCAGGTGCTTGTTGTCCATATTTCTTCATTAAAAGAAGCCATTGTATTTTCTGAACAGAGCAAGAAATCATGTCTTATACTTGAAATCAATCAAGTATAAGGTTTAGATCAGTGTCTTTAGGGCTAATGGAATCACTTTTTGCAGCAGCAATCTTGAAGGAATCAAATGATAATGTGTGAGTTAAGGACAAGAGAGATGATGGTTGAGGTGTTGGTAACCCAAGGCCTCAATCAACAAACCCTACAATGAAAACGACTACTAGGAAGTAGGTAACCCTAGGCCCTAGCGGTTTTCCTTCTTCTTTAGCTCAAGATTGAAGTAAATAAAGGCTTGATGAAGCAAATGATGCTAGAGTGCTATAATGGTAGGGCTCTAGCAAATGCTTCAAAGGATAGGTTTTCTAGCAAAATCTAGTAGGTGAAAAGCTATTAAGACAAGGACAAAACATGCGCTTGATCTCCTAGGGTTTTAAGCTAGCAATTTCATAATCTTAGTAAAATGCAAAGCAAATGTACTATAACCATTCAAAGCAAAGAAGAATTGCAGAAATTCACTTACATTCACCAAGAATAATCTAGCAAATAGCCTAGTTGAAGACTTTCCACCAAGAAAATGCCAAAAAACACAAACATAAGCCTCCTCCAAGAGTTGTGCACCAATTAACTTCAGCCAATAAACCCTAAGGGAGCCAAATTTCAGACCTCACTTGTGGGAGTGAAAGAAGGATGATAAAATACAAGGGATTATTCCCTTATTTATACAATTCAAATGACCTTTAATTACAAATTAGGTCAAAAAAGGCCGACATGGCCAGTTACATCAAAAATTCAGTTTTTACATAAAATTGACAAATTAAACCCTAAAATGTGCAAAAGGGGTGACGTCATGCCCTTCTAGGGTGACATTGGGCCTCCTAAGTAAGACGTTGGCCTCCAGGAGCAAAACGTTAGGCCTTCCAAGGCCTTCGGATCATGCCACAAGCGCCACTTGGCACACAACTGCCTCCATCATGTCCATCTGACGGTGGGTGACGTCAAGGGTCACAAGGGTGACGTCATGGGCCTCCCAAGGCCAACGTTCAAGGGGAAAGGCAAGACCCCCCTGGGTCCAGGCCTTCCAAGGTGTCTCTGGTGGAACGTCCTCCTCTCTCTCTAGTGTAAGCATATGGTATTTGCCTGCCCCTGGCTAGGGTTTCAGCATCCATTTGGTGGGATTTTAGCCCTATGGAGGTCCGAGCTACTCATCTCCCCATATGTACCTATCCGTCATGCGTGCTCCTGCAGCAACAAGTATGCCCTCCATGGGCTCATAAGTCACGGGGATCATAGCAATGTCAATCACATCTAATAATCAAGTTACCCAAACATGTGCATAAAGCCCCCCTTTTCCCAGACAAGTGCTCAAAGACGTTATGCTATTCTACAAGCCAGGTTTGTAGAGGGTTCCAAGACATCCTATTGGGCCAATTCTCCTTAGGTGTGGGGTATTTCGAGGTGAAGATCAATCTAGGTCATGTTAGTGCATGAGATGGTGTGGGGATGTTTGGGCAAGGGGGGCAGTGATGACAGGGAAATGTAGGTCTTGCCTGTGGGTGCCTCTGAAGAGGGTGAGTTGCACCTTGTCATGGATGCAATTGTTTCCTAGCCCATTCAATGCCTTTACTTTTTATCTTATTGTTTTTTCTTTCAAGAGAATAGTTGGGGGACACTGCCCTGGCGTGGTGACCAGTGGTGACAACGTTACCCATAAGCATTTCACGGAGATGAGAAGGTTGGCTCGTGATGAGACTCCCTTTCTCTTGGCTATGCCACCAAGCGCCACTACCCTGGCATGGTGACCAGATGAATAGTAGTGTCATACCGCTAGATGCCCATGGACCTAATAGGCTAGCTCGTGATTAGACCCCCTATCCACCAACCAGGTCTTGAGTTTTATCTTTTTTATGGGTCCCTTCTTTTCTTGTTGAGAAGCCTTTTATTGCTTTCTCAGGGATCCCTGGGCAAAGCGTCTCAAGGTTTTCATCTTTGGCTTTTAACTTTTGCCAGCTACTTTTACCCTCTGGGCCTTTAGCCCCTTCTTCCCACAAGGCAAGCTACAACCCTTACTAGCTTGGCAAACCCAATGCCCGAACCAATGTAGGGGATAGATGAGAGGGAAGATGATGAAAAGTGATAAGTATGTAAGGAATGGACGATGACATTTCATAAACCCACCCAATGGCAACTTACTCCTAAAGGAACCAACTTGCTAGGGCATTCTGTCACCCCCCCCCAGGGATGGACAAGTCAAAAGGCACAAAATCTAAGCACACATCATGAAGCAAAACAGAATTAAATGCACATATTCAAATGCTTTGAGAATCAGAGTGACACATACCATGATACCCGAACTCATTACCTCATGGAGCAAGACCCACTGCTACTTCAAAACCAGGCCGATGGGATGGATGTTGTTGCTGCTGACAGAATGGAGGCACTGAAGAAGAAGGACGGGCCCTCCAAGGCCAGGCTCAAAGTCAATATGGCTCTCGGTACTCCATGTCTAGGACCTGTGGGCCTCGAGACATAATCTCCTTAGTTATCCCAAGGATAGGGCATAACAATCTCAATAGGGCATTTAATTCCGGTTTAAATCTTAATGTTTCATTGGTAAAAATCATAAAAATCAGAATTGGATTCATTCTAGTTGAAGAAAAGGCAAATCATCCCACTTTTATAGCCTAATAACCTAGACGTTTTGCATGATTTTGGTCTCTTTCTTTTGCTGGTTGGATATCTTTAAAAAAGACCATAAAATTTTGTTCTAGATCTGAACTTTGCATTTAAAAACATATTACATACAGATTTGGATTTGGAATTGGAGACTCTAGACCTAAAAACCTTACACGTCATGTATATTTTTACCTTGGTTTGCATTGTTTCACCTCTTGATAAAGGGCATTCTTGAAGTTTATTTAAATCTGGAATTTATCTTGAAATAACATCTTTAAATCAGATCTTAGATCAGCTTGCATGTTTATTTAGCAAATCTATTTCTTCTTGGTGAATATCTAGATCAATTTGCCAGATTTAAGGCCTAGTTTGCAATTGTTATATGTTAGAAATAGGGAAAGAAACAGAAAAATATACCTTTTTATTTTTATTTTCTGTTAGCTAGATCAGTAAGAATAGTAAATCTAAATAAAATTATAAACAGAAATCAATAGATCTGAATCCTATGAAACTTTCTGAGTATGCATAACAATAGAACTAACTTTCTGAGTAAGCAAATCAATAGATCTAATCCACAGGAAACTTTCTGAGTATGCATAACAATAGATCTAACTTTATGAGTAAGCAAATCAATAGATCTGAACCATAAGCAAATTTCTTAGTATCGTAAATCAATAGATCTAAACCTAAACAATATTTCTGAGCATGCAAATCAATAGTAGATCTGATCCTTTAAAACATTAAGCATTTCAAATAGATCTGAGCATAAATAAATTAAGCTGAAGTGAATTGTAACTTACCTCTTGAAGATTTACCTCTATGTAATGAGAAAAGTTTGACACACATGAGGAATATTTATGCCACTGAAGTTATGCTCAGAAAAGTCTAGGACTCATGGATCAACCTCAATGGGTTAGATCTCTATCATGAGAATGTAGGACAGTTATGCCACCAAGGAGAAACCTCACACAAAAGACAACAAAACCCCAAACAGAAAATTCTGGAAGCAAACCCTTATTCCAGCCACATACAGTGAGGAAGTTCTAGATCTGAACAACTAGAGAACGGTTGCCTATAGAAAGGGACTAGCAACCCAGCAAGAAGGCTGCAGCCCTAAAAGGTTTCAGTTCTGCCCAAGGAATGGGACGGAAGCCACTTAGGAAAGGGTCGGTTGCAGTAAACTAGCAGAGGGAGGAGAAGGCAGCAGCATTAGTTCAACCCTCAACACAGCTTTTAAATGAACTTGGCAGCAGCAGAAGAACCCTCAACTCAGCAACTCAGAAGGACCAGGCAACAGTAATGAAAGGAGGCCGAAACTGGACTGTCAAAGGGACGTCGCACTACACTGTCAAAGGGAGGCCGCAACTAAAACTGTCAAAGGAAGGTCGCAACATAAGTAGAACCTCAGAGCAATCCGCCACACTAGAAGAGAAGAGAGTTAAGTCACCTGACACGAAGACACGGGACACGGAGGACACGGAAATACGAGTATCTGATACGGACACGACGACCCTCGAAATCAGGACACGGGGGACACGTTATATATATATATATATATAT
>JZKD02S1674707.1:569382-596301 GCA_000966675.3 Picea glauca
GGATTAGGTGACAGCACCTTAACTCTCACTTGCCCCCAAGGACACACCGAGTGGATTGAAGATTTCTTCCACGTCTCCCAAAGGTGTGTATAAGGCGGCAACACCTACCAGAGTAGCCAGATAGGGGTGACAGAGAGTTCGGGAGATATTGAGGGGTTTTATTGGGCCCAATTGGCATCGTTCATCATCAAGATCCATTCCGCATAGCTTGGCCTTGGTTTCGTTGCATTCCGACAATTTTTGTAATTTTGAATTATTATGGGTCATATCTTAATTAAATTTACTAAGAAGGTCATAATGGACATATTACTTGGACAAACCTCTTAGTGTAATAGCTCATTGGAATCGGGAGGAAGAGCATCACAGGATAAGATGATGAGAAGTGACTTTTAGTGGCAGGAGAAGCCATTGGGATGGATAAATCATTTTTTAGAGGTAAAATGGTTAATTAATTAATTAATTAAGTGATTTAATCAAGGAATAATAAAATAAAGTAAAAGTCACTTTGAGGGAAAAGGTCAACAACGAATTAGGGTTTCATGAAGCTATAAAGGAAGGGTAAAGCAACCTAATTCATTAGGCTATGTTATGATTTGATGTTGAGATATTTGCAGAGGAGGAAATTGACCCCCTTGTTGTTTTGTGGATTTCTGGAGGAAACCACCACCATTGATCGGTTTCGGTGTTGAGAGACACACTCTAGCCTATCGGAGATACCATCCAGGTATTTCACCATGCATTACAATGTCCAGTTCAGTGATTGCGCAGCTCAGCCAGTGAGGGCGCAAGTGTTTGAGAGAGGGTTTGTGCGGCCGCTTGTGACAGTTCGGATTTCGTTGATTCCTTCCGACCCATTAGAGAGTTAGCCAGGGCGCACCTATTGAACCATCTGTCATCAGTTTCCGACGATGGAATCTTCCAGAAAGAGGAAAACAGTCATTTAGGGCCCAACTCCAGAGGAAGCACATTTGGGGTTCCAGGGGACATTCCTGGACAGATCTGAGGAATCCCTTTCAACCCATTACAGAGGAGACCAGGACGATTTTTTTGTGCTATACATCGTCAGATTCTGCCGGTGGAATCACTAGGGCGCACTCATTGAACCCAGGAGGTGCGCAAACCCCCAGGGGGTGAGATCCGAAGCTTCAGAGGTCGGATCTCCAATCTGACAGTCATCAGGATAAGTCTAGAGGGCAGGGCGCATCTTTTGAGACAGTTTCTAGCTCATTCCGACAGGTATCGCCATCAGGGCGAACTTTCCAAACTTCCAGCAGTTACTGTGCGAGCTGCCATAGTGCCAGCTCATCCATTTGATCCCGCAGTGCTCATCCATTATCGGGTATTATCATTTAGTTTGCTTATTGTATTCCGGCTAAGATCCTTTTGTCATTTGATCTAGCCAAGTGATTCATTTTTATTCAGCCGCATTCAGCATTGTACTCACAGAGATATCATAATATAAGATTTGTAGTATTTTGTCTCATTTATCATCTGAATAATCATTTATATGCTGTAACAATGAATTATCTACAGTAGATACATCAGATTATCATCGTTTTCCTAGACTAGCCAAGTTAGGAACATTACATAGGGCGTCTTAGTTCTCTTGACCTTCTTGGAACTATAACAACTTAAAAACTACAGCCATTAGGGCTGCACCAAATCATCTACTTTTCTTGACTTTAACTTACATTTTGACCATGGAAATTTGTTAGTAAGCCATTATTATTATTCTACTGCTAATTGGTAAACTTTTGGTTGGATTACTTGTTTGTTTTCATGGTTAAAAGTTGTTGCTGTAGCAAATCACTGCTACAGCTACTTGGCTGTCACAAATATACTATGAAAACTTATCATAACAGCCATCTAATACCACTAAAAGTTGTGCTAAAGTGTTAAGAACTTATCTACATGTTTTATGCTTCATAGCTCAACTAATCTTTGATGCTTTAAGTGGTTTAATCTGCAGTAGTTACTTGATTTTGTTGCTGATATCTATCTTCGTTTACTGCTGCAATTAGGGACAGACAGCGAGCTTAACTTGCTTGTCCACTTAACATATTACATGCATACTTGGCTTTTCTTGTGTCTCAGGCAAGTACAAACACTTTATGCAGGTACCCAAAGACTTGGCAACCTTAAACCACTTCTGAGACATGCCATCAAAGCCATCTTCCACATAGCAACTTGACCTATAGGGGCATTCAGCCCATCATCTCATTTTCCGTCTCATTTCCCCCTAGAGTCGCCCGGGATTCCCCCCTTGAGGTGATCACTTCATCTCTAAAGTGACTGAAATACATGTCTAAGGTGACCGTGGATAGGTGTTCTCTTAGTTGTCGTCATATTGTGGTTTGGGTCGGGCTTTTCCCAACATACAACTTGTGCGATAACATTTTGGCATCGTTGCCGAGGAGGATTTTGAATCCTCTTCTGAACCCTAACTACACTTTGGCAAGCTATCCCAAAGTCTTTCCCTAGCTTGCCTGGCAACTCCACTTGAAGGACGTTCCCCTTCCCCCTTTGATGAGCTCTTCTTAAAGCTCATCTGGCGACTCCACCTTCCCAGAATCTGTCTTCCCTTAAGGCCTTTCCTCCAGGGAGGTTCAAGCCTTCCAAGGTTTACTGAAGAAGGCCTCCTCTCAAGTCTCCTATTGTCAAAACCCTTTTCCACTATACCCTTCCCCTTGGTCCAATGGATCACCCTTGAGCAAAGGACTTTTATAAACCCCTGAACATGGCCACCATCCCTGAATACCCCAACACAATGCCAAAATAGTCTCACAAATGGTTGCCAAAGTTTCCAAGAAATAATTTAACCACTATCGTTGATCATCTCTACGCCATAGGTCGAGACATGGAAAATGCAAAAGTGGAACATGAGGATGTAGCAATGAGGCCACTAGCCTCATCTTTGACCGAAGATGCTCGGAGATGGTTTAGAGTGTTACCTGACAATCACATAGCATCTTATAAGGATTTTGCCAAGTTATTCAAAAATAGATGTACTGCGAAGAAATACAATGGGATGCTTGTAGCTCAATTCAATCAAATAAAGAAAAAGGAGAATGAGACAGTGAGTGAATTTGACACCAGGTTTGACAGATTGTACAGTCAAATCCGGACAGATTTGTGTCCTACAGCTGCAGTTGTTCGTCTCCTATATATGAATGCATTCGATGAGCAATTTCGTTTCATTCTAAAAGACAAGAATCCCACCACCTTGGCACAAGCCAAAGAGTACAGTGCAGAGATTGAAGAAAATCTCCTTTACTCAAAGGTTGATCCTTTCCAGTATCCTCGTGTCAAGGAAAAAGCAAAGACTAAGGCTTCCAGCAGCAGTGCTCCTGATCCAATCGCCCTCTTGACTCAGAAGATAGATCAGATGAGTACTCAGTTCCTCCAAGCACATAATCAAATCATGGGCCGATTAACCACTGTGGAGAGAAATCAGTCTACCCCCAGACCTCAGTTTGCTAGGCAACAAAGAGATGCCACGGGTTGGAAACCAAGAACTCAACAAGAGGAAAAGGCCCCTGATACTTTGAAACTAGTTGGAATGGTTGACACAGAACAGAAACCGTGGTGTTCTTCGTGCCAAGAACCTCACCGAGAGGATGAATGCCCTCAACGAGATGAAGATTCTTCCGATAGTATGAACTTCATGGATATGATTTGTAACTTCCAAGAGGAAGAGGTCACACAGGAACAGATTGACAAAGCCAGAAGACAGGGGGAAAGAGAAGGGAGACTCTGGGCTTTAAATCAGTTGACAAACGATCAAAGGAAGGAACTAAGGAAGAGGCAATATTTGACTTACACTAGAAGAAATAAAGCTTCAGCCCCTCCATCACAACCTACCGCTCCTCCATCTACAGAGAAAGTGGTCCCACCACTTCCACCTCCAGTACACGAGTTGCTTCCAAAGCCGACTCCAACAAAAGATGAGATTTAGTTGAACAAAGACATTGCAGCCATGTTTGGGAAGTTGAACATGATGGTTCCTGTGACAGAAATGTGCAAAATTCCTTCTATGAGGAGGGAAGTCTTTAAGTTATTACAAGTACCAACTGAGGAGGAGGACCCTCCAGTCATTTTGAACACCATGTATCTCAATCGACAAAGGGACAACAGCCCTCCTTTCTATCTTTCCTTGGCCATGAATGGCCTCCACCTAAACAATTGTATGTTGGATTCTAGGGCCTTAGAAAATGTCATGTCATTGAAGGTAATGGAACAACTTGGCTTGAAGACGACCTAACCATACGGAAACATGTGTGACAATGAGTCTAAGAGGGTCAAGGTTTATGGACTATGTGAGAACGTTAAGGTTTTCTTGATTGATTTTCCACATATCAGCCTCATTATGAACATAGTAGTAATTGATGTCCTAGATGCTTGGGGGATGCTTTTATCGAGGAGTTGGTCTGCTGCTCTTGGAGGTTTCCTTAGCATGGATCTCACCTATGCACACATTCCCATGGGAGATGGCACCTTTGAGATATTATACAGTCGAGAGCGAGCCGACAAACATGTGATGGATCCCAACAGTCCTGACTATACAGGTCAGGATGAGTTTGATGAGGTTCCGGATACCATTGAGTATGATCCACGAGACTTAGATTTCATGCGAGAGGACTGCATAGACATGCTACTCCCAAGGACAGATGAATACAAAGAAAAACTTGCAAAGTTCCAAGGGAAAGAACCAGGGTCCATCCAAATATTGAAGAAAGATGATAATAAGGACAAAGAACATGAAGAAGCCATCAAAAATGCAGTCAACACAGGACCTCCTTATCCTTACATTGAGAATATCCCTTACATCAACTACAGTGAAGGAAGTCTTGCGTTCATGTGGGACAAGAAGAAGGGAAAGCCTAAATACGACCAAAAGGATGACAGCTCGTGGCTTGGCCCTTACATCATCAAGAAGAAGTCCGAGAAGGAGAAGTACTGTTCGACAGCTTTGGACGGGAGAAAGATGCCATTACCAGTGGATGGGTCTCTTCTCCAGCCCTACATTCAGATCACTTGACTTCTCCAGGGCCCAGGTAAGTAGGTAGGTCATTTTGATTTCCTGCATTTGCATCTTGATTGCTCATGATAGTAAGTTGCATTTCATATTTCATTTTGCTCTACTTTCATATTGATTTAATGTTTAATTTAGAAATTTTCAAAAAATTGCTAAAATTTTATTTTCTAGATTAGTTTTCAGTTTTGGTTTTAATATATATGGATGAAGGGTGATAGAACCACCCTAGATTTTACGGTGTTATGTTTTAGTGTAGGCACAGGTCCACCAGGAGATGTTGTGGTTCTTATCCACTCTACAGTGAGTACATGTCCCCAAGTAAGAGCCAGATGTTATCCCCAACTCCTAGGGATAACTAAGGAGATGATGTCTCGAGGCCCCCAAGTTGCAGAGATGGAGTACCGAGAGACACCTTGACCAGCAATGTCCACTTGCACAGACAAAGTCCCACCTCACCACCACAGCTCCAAATTCATCACAACGGTATCCACCACATCAGCTAGCCTCTAGAATACATTGGGTCTTGCTCCATGAGGTACAAGCCAGGGATTATGGTGAGTGTCATTTCAATATTTGAGGCATTTGAGTTTGTTGCATCTATTACTGCTTTTGATTATGTAACGTTTGCTTAGACATTATGCTTTTTGCCCTGTTTCACTTTGGTGGTTGACATTGCACCCCAATAAGTGGGTGACCCTTAGGGATAGGATTGCTACTGGGAGGTCCCCTTGACGAGTCATCGAGCCATTCTCGACCATACTTGTCACTTTCCACACTTCATCCCCTCATCTCCTTACCTTTTGGGATTTTTGGGTATACTGACCCAAGAAGGGGTTGTCCCTCATTKCATGGGAAGAAGGGGCTGAAGCCCCAGAGGCTTGTAGCTGGAAAAAGATAAAAGCCAACCATTAACCTTCTAGATGCTCCCCCAGGGATCCCCAGGACAATGAAAAGTCTCTCATAAGAAACCGATGGGACCTGTGAGAAATAACTGATAACAAAATGCCAACCTAGGTGGAGCATGTGTGTACATTGTTTTTAATGCTTAGGTAGAAGCCCCACACATGTTTCAACTTAGGGAAGCATGATGTGACTAGGGTAGAGTCAAGGTGGACACAATTTTTCATGCTTAGGTAAAAGCCCCACCTTGGCTTCAACCTAGAAACATCCTAAAAGAATAAAAGGCAATAAATGGGCTTCGAAAAAGGTTGCATTGAAAACGAAGGTGCAGCACACCCTCTACAAAGTTACCCATAAACGAGACACTAAAACCCCTTGTATGTCATGAACCCCATGCCCAAAAGTCTTCCCTCCATCCATGACACCTCATCCACATGACTTAGAAAGAGGTCCCCTCGAGAAACACCCCTAACCTTGAGCTACGATTCACCCAATAGGTCATTTTGCCAGCCCTCCCATACCTAAACTTGGCAAAACGCATAGGGTCTTTGAGCATTGGTTTATTTTGATGAGGTGGTTTGGATGTGCATGCTTAGATGGCTCTTTTATTGATTTGATTTACTCATCATGATGCATTTGACTTGAGATCCTTGCAGGCCCTATCCATTTGTCTTTGCAAGACCTAGCTAGTGGAGAGTTTGGAAGAACAAGCCTAACTTAGGCTTCCATGGGGCTTGAATCCCACAAGTCGGATGCCAAGGGCCCACACTTCGGATGACGATGACATGCCTTTGGTGGCCTGGAGGACATATTGAAGGATCTTTCCCACCCCCTACATGCCAAACGACTTGCTTGAAAGGAGAAAAACATCACCTTTTGGGGGTTTGGCATCACCTAGTGCTAGGGTTTGGTGGTGATGATGGACACTTGGCACGTTTTGAAGGAAGAGGCCCATGGATCGTGGAAGAAACATCTTGGTTGAAGACTACTGGCCTTTGGAGGCCTAGCCTTTCCTTCTCCAACTCAAAGACTTGACCAAAAGTGCCTAATGTTGCCCAAAAAGAGATTGATGTCATGTTTCTAGGGTTTCTTTTATGTGCAAAGTATGAATTAAATAACATTATTTTTGTAAAGGGGCAAGATAAGGGTTGTTGACTCTTTATTTTTTGTTTTACCCTAAGTTTTGTGGACAAACTATGTTTAGAGGATTTGTATCAATAGAGATATCTCTATTGCATTTTTCATCATAGCTCTCCCATTGTGAGAAGACTAGTAGCTGAAATTCGCACCCTCTTGGGCATTTTTGGTATCTCTCTCTCTCTTGCAAATGAATGTTGGTGATATCTCTTGGTGAATTCTTGAGCTAGGGTGGTGCGCACCTCTTGGAGGCTTGTTTACTTGCTCTTGAATGGTAAATGCTTGGTAAACTAGGGTTTGATGTCTCTCTTTCTTGGAATTGGTAAGGAAAATCTGCATTTGTTAGTTATTTCTTGCTTGTTCTTGGTTATTGTTGTTGAAACCCTAGGAGGAGTATGTTGCATACACCCTCCATTAAGCTTCTTCTCATTTGCTAAAGTTTACAAGTCATTTTGGGCAAGGGTTGCTAGGAGATGTACAAGTGTGTACGCTCACTTAGATTTACCCTAGTTTGATTAGCACGCCCTAGGAAGTAAGAGGATTTACACCCCTATGGATCTTGTTGATCTAACTTGTGTTTTAAAGACTCCGTTCACCCTATTTTAAAGGCACTAATCTGAAAATTTGCATTGGCGAAACAAATTGTTTGCATTGGTAAACGTGTTTTGGTGAGATATCAATCTTGTTCAAGTTGAAATCTTTTGTGGATGCCTTGAGGTTGCTAAACCCTCTAGGGCGTCTTAGTTCTCTTGACCTTCTTGGAGCTATAACAACTTAAAAGCTACAGCCATTAGGGCTGCACCAAATCATCTACTTTTCTTGACTTTAACTTACATTTTGACCATGGAAATTTGCTAGTAAGCCATTATTATTATTCTACTGCTAATTGGTAAACTTTTAGTTGGATTACTTGCTTGTTTTCATGGTTAAAAGTTGCTGATGTAGCAAATCACTGCTACATCTACTTGGTTGTCACAAATATACTCTGAAAACTTATCATAACAGCCATCTAATACCACTAAAAGTTGTGCTAAAGTGTTAAGAACTTATCTAAATGTTTTATGCTTCATAGCTCAACTAATCTTTGATGCTTTAAATCTGCAGTAGTTACTTGACTTCGTTGCTGATATCTATCTTCGTTTATTGCTGCGATTAAGGACAGCAAGCTTAACTTGCTTTTCCACTTAACATATTACATGCATACTTGGCTTTTCTTGTGTCTTGAGCAGGTACAAACACTTTTTGCAGGTACCCAAAGACTTGGCAACCTTAAACCACTTCCGAGACATGCCATCAAAGCCATCTTCCACATAGCAACTTGACCTATAGGGGCATTCATCCCATCATCTCACTTTCCATCTCATTTCCCCCTAGGGTCACCTGGGATTCGCCCCTTGAGGTGATCACTTCATCTCTACAGTGACGAGAATACCTGTCTAAGGTGATAGTGGATAGGTGTTATCTTAGTTGTCGCCATATTGTGGTATGGGTTGGGTTTTTCCCAACCTACAACTTGTGCGATAACAGGGATCACCACATTTAACATATTGTTTGCAAGTATTTAGCTTTTACAGGTTCCTCATCCTTGGAGAAGTGGTTGGGTCAGCCTTGAGCAACCCTCCACAAGCTCTAAGGATTTAGAGGACAAAGTCCCTCAGCGCAATACCGAAGGACCCCATAGCCCAAAGGAGTTCTGCATCTCAGGCTTTCTCTCTCTTCCTTCATTATTATTCAATCTTCTCTGGTTAATTTTCTTTGCATGCGAACTCTAAATCCATACTTTAAATCTAAATTTTAAATAGATCTACTTGCATGCATATTTAATTTAGATCTATATTGAGCTCTTACTTTTAAATCATTCAAGTTAGACCTAGATTAGGAAAAAGATCATCTTTAGTAAGCATTTTTCAAGTTTATTTTAAACACTAAAGGATAGATCTAGTAGTTCTTAAATAAAGATTCTTATCTCTATCTTTAGCTAATCTAAGTGCCCGCTGTTCGCTGTTTGAACAGCGAACAAAATTCACTAGCAAAGCTAGTCTAGAGTTGATTTCTTAGTTGGTTTGTTAACCTCTTATTTGCCTTTTACTTGGGAAATTTTCGTGCTATACTAACAACCTTTTGTAGGTTGTTCTAAAAGTGGTTTGGGCAAGTTTGCTACAAAACTTGCTTGCTGTTTTTTCACATTTCGCAAACAGGTAGAGAGAAGCTCTGCCCAATTTTCGTGGATCCAGGGCATCCAAGACCTCCTAGGGTGACTTATTTTCATCCTCTTCACTCTTTCCAAGTATCTGTAAGTTTGACTGGATCCTTAAGTTATAAAATGCCAGCGAACGTTTCTTTTCGATAGTGTAAACTTGAAGGAATTAGTGGGATAACCCACTAGCCCTCTCATCCAGCCTACCCCGGGGGGATTGTCTCATTTTTTCATCTTTTCCTATTTTCTCTAATTAAGCAAGCTAAAACTCACATGGGACAAACTGCAAAAAAGAATCTTTCAAGGTCCTGGAAGATGTTGCCTCTGTCGGCAAGATGTAGAGACTAATCATCATCTCATACTGGGCTGCAAATTCGCTATGGAGGTCTAGACGGAGATTCAAAGGACCTTAGGGCCCTCTTGTGTATGGGATGGGGTCACCATCGAGAAAGCTTTGAAAAATTGGTTCAGCAATCAACACATTCTCAAGTTCAAGGCCCTCCCCTTGACTGTTGCCTGGGGTATCTGGATAGCCAGGAACCACACTCTTTTCGAAGACAAGGTTCCATCTCCTCAAACTTGTGCTATTCAAAGCTTACCCATTCTCTCTGCTTATCCTCAAAGTTATAAGACCAGGCAGATCAGAAAGCAACAGGAAACTCATATTCAAACTGATAGGCCTTGGACTCTTTTTGATGGGGCAGCCACAAATAATTCCAGCGAACTCATGGCACTTAAACTTACCCTACAGCTAGCCCGGGAAAGAGGAATAACTCAGCTTCATTTATATGGGGATTCTCGACTTGTTATAAAATGGATGAATGGGGACTTCTCCATGCAGAATTACACTCTTATGCCATTATTCCAGAATATCAAAAGCAGCCTTCAGGACTTCACTCATCTCACTTTTGATCGTGTTTATAGGGAAAGGAACCAGGAAGCGGATCGCCTCTCCAAAGCTGGCTTGGAAATGGACAGAGGCTCATAGAAAGTATATGAAAAAACCCAGGATGACTCCACCAAATATTTTCATGACTCTTGGCTCCACTGGCATAATGTTTCTCTTGACTTTTCTGAGCAGTCCATACTCTGTACAGGATTTTATAGGACCCGTTTAGTTGCTGATATAAAGGTGAGGCTAGTACCCAGATATATATATATATATATATATAAAGTTTAGCTGATAGCCTGATACTCTATATATTACTCTGTAGCTGAAAATTTTGGTCTTTTGGACAGTTTTGTTGGGCTCCCAGACGGAGGAATGCCTTGGGCATCTCCAATTCTAATTTTGTTCTACCTCAAATAAAATTACTAGATTTTTTCCTTGGAAAAAAAAAAGTGAGGTACCTCCTGCTACATATCAAAATAGCTTTGCGTGAATACAAGAGGTATAACATTATGTGTTCATATTCCTCACCTTTGTCATAAATATCATTATCCATGTACCGCTGCTGAGCCAGCCTAAGCTGATAACCCAGTCTATGCTCACTGTAGAATGTTACCCAATCTGATGTCCAGGAGTTTACTTGGGGAGTACTGCACAGTATGCAACTTATTTAGCATTCACCCTATCTTCATTAATATTGAGAAATCTGGCCAAAATATGCAGGAATCTTTCAAGATTTAACACAACAAAAAAATTAGGCTGTTCAACGGCATGAAGAAAATGCTCTTGTACAGTATGTATAGAGAACAAAATATAATGAACTGGAGAAAAAAATCTATGTGGATAGAAAAAATAAACTGATTATCATAAGATTAAAAATTTTAAAACCTAAAGAACCAGATAGACTGACTTTCTAAAGTCATCTGCAGATTTGCAATGAGAGAGTAAGCCAGTCCACTTGTATTTATAATTACAATACACCTATGAAAACTAAAAGCTTGATCAAGCACTGCTATAGACAAGGCCAGAGACTTAAAATTGTTGAAATAATTAAAATCAAAACCAAAAAATACATTTGCTCTCTAGATTCTATAATTGAATAATTACTTAAGTACCTGCCAATTGTATTGTCAACCATAAATCCAAATCCCTTATCAGAGATGCCAGCCTTATGCATCTCCGCAAGCTTCCTTCCTAGTTTTCTCTGGCATCGTAAAAGCATTTTTAATGATTCACAAGTCTGACATACTGATACAACTAAATTTCAACATATATCTTCTAACAAGAATATATCAATATTACCTGTTCACTTCTGGATGAACCAAATTCAATGAATTCCATGATAATATATGAACCCCTTCCAAACAAAGATCCAACCTATTATAAGAAGCTGTTAGACACACAATATTTTTCACATGCAATTCTTCAAGAATAAAAAATCAATAAACCATAACGCAACATGTACAAGATCGTCACCAAGTGAAAGTAACCTGTTTAGGATGTTCAGCATACCTTAAAGGGTTTTGGCACTCGGATAGTATTGGTGGAATGCATTGCGTTCAAGCCTATAGCCTCTGCCTCGAACATTGTTGGGCCTATATTTCTGAACACACAAGGCCACAAAAATGCTTAGTGATACTTATGATGAACCAAAGGGGTGCATTAATATCTGGAACTGCAACATCCTTTTCTGTACTCCTGCATTGTGCATGTGAATGGGCATACTACATATTGCTCTTTGCATAGGTATATGGATAATAGAAAGTTGAGTGCAGCTGCACGTGATAGTTTTACACAAACTAACTAATGAGATGAAACCTGGATGTCATGTATGGGTCTGTCTAAAGATCAAGGCAACTATACGAGGCGAACAGATTGCAGGGACAAATACAGGGTATCTTGCTCCCTGGTGGATAAGAGATGCTTAACAACCACATTGCCAACGACTCACTTCTTTCAGTTTGGGCAGATCAGGAGTTGGGTGAGGGTACAAGAGACTGTTTAAACTTTAGACCTCTTTTGTAGTGCTTCAGGAGCAGTTGTCAACGAGTGGAACACTGATTTTTAGCTTGTTGGTATTGAGGATCTTGTTGAGAATGATGTAATCTTCACATAAGGCTACAACCTACTCTAATTGGTGTTTCTAGCTTATTAGGCTAAGGCCAACCTAGTTCAAAGTTTCAAACACCTTTTGTGTACATTTATTGTAATGACTTGGTTATGGTTAAGGCAAACCTAGTCAATCTTGTTGTGGTCTCATAAACCCTCCTTGGGGTAAGCACCCTACCAACTTGAAGTATATCAATAAACCCACAAGCTCATTTGTAAAATGTATCTTGGGTGATCTTGTTAAGGCAAGGATCATTCATTAGCCTACCGGCATCATTCTTTAATCTAATAAGTGTTAAGACTATGGGCACACACATCTTGCGTATCCGTTTTCCATGTTTGACATATTTTCTCTTGGAGCGCCAGGGCTGGTTTGGCATCTTCTTGTGATTGGCATATTTTTCTCTTGGAGCATCATCTTTGCTAGAGCTGAGTTATCTTGGAACACACTTGTTTGGAGGGCTTGTGCACTTGTTCCTTGGCTGTTCATTTCTCTCAGAGGTGCACATTGTCATTTTACTCCAACGCACTGCATAGGGCAGCCATCTTTCTCTCTTACTGTAGGTTTTTGGATTGGTTTTTGGTTCCTATCAATCCCCTCTTTATTTGTGATATCAACACCGTATCAAAGGATGTGTGAAGCTTACCCTTCCTACTTTGTGCTGTGGGTTTCTTTTTGATCTTACTGGTGTATTTTCCAGCCTTATCTGTATCCAGAAGAAGACTATTTGGAGAAGTTGTTGGGGCTGCGTTCGGTGTTTTTGCTGGCTTTAAGGTATATTGTAGGGCTGTCTTTTGCCCCATTTTCAGCACAGATTATAGAGAACCTGTCCACCGGTTTGGCATTCAAGCAGTTTAGAGTTTTCAATGGTGGCTGCTCATGCTGGTTTTTGTGCACCAGCATCTTATTTCACCCTCTTATTTACAACTGATCTGAAGTTTTGGCCAGTAAAATTGCTCAAGGCCTGGTAAACTTGCCTTTTTCTGGTTAAACTCATTATCTAGGGTTGCTTAGGGTTTACACTTTTAAAAATCCAGCATACCTTCTAACACATTTTTGCAAAGATAATTTCTCAATTAGGTTGTGTTTTTTGCTAAGGATTACGCTGCCCTAACTATAGAAAACAGCACCGCAGTTTTCCCGGAGGCTGGTACGATTTCCTTCTTTGGTCTATAAACGGGATTCTTTCAAGATTTTAGGGAGTCTTCTCCTTTGCCCAACCCAATGACCTCTGAATGGGTTTTGCCCTATTCAACAGGACTACTGATATTTGAGCATGTTACCACTGGACAATGCGAAATCCATTTTGCATTTTTTTGGTAGCATTGCATGAAGACATGTGCATGTTGGCAGCTTGGATTTCTCTTATCTTTCATATGATTGAAGAATTTTCATGTCTTTTAAGGCATATTTCAGTGTTGATTTCACACATTTGGAGGCAGATTTGCAAATGTGACCAAGATTCACCTTTTCGAGCCCTAATCACACATTTGGATGCATAATCGTTCATTGATGATACTTTTGATGCAAGTTTACATTCCCCGAGGAATATTTGGATGCATGATCATCCTCATGGGCACCTTCCACGCATCACGAGACATATTCTACATATTTGGAGGCATGGTTTGACATGTTGGCATTATTTATGTGGCACTTTGAGGAAATGCCCTGCATATAATCATGACATGTGGCATTCTATGTTAATTTCTCCAAACCTAGCACCCGGCAATTAATTCCAAATAAAATTGATTATTGAATAAAAGCACAGCTGAGTTTTTAACCAAACATTACAGCGGAAGCAAAAAAACTAGAAACCAAACACATTGCACATGAAATTTTATGGGTAAAAACCCTTGGAAAAACCCCGAAGGGAAAACTAGTATCCATGTTGATTTATTAAGATAAAATCTTGGGCTCCCTTCCTGGGATAATGGCCCACCTAAGGAAAATACAAATCAGCAAATAGCCAAGCCTTACAAACCTCAAGATCAGTCCTTCGATCTTGTTGGTTGGCTGCTATCTCCCTTGCTACCCCTTTCCTCCTTTCCTTGAACCCTGCCCTGCAGACTTGGATGAAAGTCCTTCTTCACCCAATCAATGAGATCTCACTCTCTCACCTTGTGTGTGTCTCATCCTCTCACAAAGTCTACCTTTTATAACCTTGAGTTTACCCTAAATCCAAAACCCTGGATCTCCAAAGTGATCAACAGCTGAGATCTAATCTCACGTTCACTTGAGATCGATGGCTAAGATTTAATTTAATTACTAATGCTAAAAACCTTAGCATTTAATTAGATTAAACTCACATTAATTACAAAAGTACATTCACTTTAATAATTACTTTATCAATGTGAATCTCCTAAGTCCTAAGAGGTATTAAGGACGACTCCCACGTGTTAGACACAAGCCGATGTGGAAGTACATGTTCGATGCTACATACATCAACACTCCCTCTTAGCGAGGAAGGTACTTCTACCGCCCGGAGGTGGTTCTGTCTTCGCTACCATATCTGCCACCATGGTTGCTCTCCGATCCACCAGATCGGTTGCTCCCTCTGAACCGAAAGTTATCTCGGCCATCTCATTCAGACCCTTCTTCAAAGACTTCCCTTTGAACATGCTCCTAGAAGCCTCCTGCTCATAAGCATCACACATGGCCATCTCGTACCATGAGTCCTTCTTGACAGACTTGGAAAGCAACTCCTTCCCACTTGAACCTCAAGGTTGACTCCCTCTGAGTTGCTCAACCTTCAAAGCTACCTGCTCCTTGTTCTTTGTCACTTTGTTGCTTGTCATTGCTCGCATAGGCTGGCCCTTTAGCCTATACAAGTTGCTCTCTCTAACTCCCATAACCATTGTTGTGTCTAAGCTAGATACTCTAGGCTTGATCAGCACCTGCCCATCCTGGAACGCTACATCAAATCCCTTCTTCTCAATCGTTGAGACTAAGAGCACACTTCTCAGGAGTTCTGGCACCCATAGCACATTTATCACTCTTAACATGCCTCCTGAATCCATCTGGAATGGCACTCCCAGTTCCCTTTACTGCATGCTTGGTGCCCATACCAAGTTCCACATGCACCTCTGAATTTGACTTTCTGAAACACTCAAACAATTCCCGTGCTCATGTCATATGACATGTGGCTCTGCTATCTAGCAACCACGCACCAGCCAATATGGTGCTTGAGGAAAGATGGGAAACAAGTAAAAGCTACCTGAGCCTTTGTCGACGCACCTACCTCTGGTTGTGTCCAGTTTCTTCCCTTCTTCCTCTCCAAACAATGTGAAGCATAGTGTCCCTTCTTATGATAATTAAAACACTTGACCTTACTTAGGTCCTTCCCTGTGCCAACTTATGAAGATGAATCTCCACTTGTGTTCTTATTGACCTTCCCTTTGCCCTTCTTTGCCTAACTGACAAGTGTAAGGTTCTCTTCATCACCATCCTCCTACGGGCCTCTCAGAGCCTCTCGACTAGTCTCCTCTTGGATGCAATCATCCCTCTATCGGTCGAATCCTGGAAGCTTCTCTCGAGCACAGATGCCTTCGATGAACAAAGTTCAAGGCTTGGTGAAACCATTCAAGGCCACCCTCACTAATTCCACATCTGTCACTGTCTCATCGACTTCCCCCAGCTGATCACGAACTTGAGTAATCCCGATGAGATAACTAGTCACTGAATAAGTCTTGGACATCTCGGTGTTCCTGAGTCAGTCCCTCAATACATCTTTTGGTTCTCGTTCTTACTCTGAAACAGATTTGTCAGAGTCAAGAACATCGCATTGGTTGACTTTTTCTCAGATAGGTGAGGTATAAGATGATCCCTCTCCGAATCTAAGATCATCCACATTGCCTTGGCTTCCTTTGCCCCATGCTTGGCTAGCTCTGCAGGATCTGTCAATGCAATCATTGTAGTATCTGCATGACTCCACAGTCCATTCTCCTTCAAGAGAAACATGATCCTCTCTTTCCATGGAAGAAAATTAGAGGCACCCTCCAACCGGTCCTCATACCTCAAACCAGTTGTTGCCATCTGTTATAGCATCAGTTGCCACCATTGAAGCATTGATGACTTTGTTGGCCTTGTCCCTATCTTACTTGCAAACAACATTTCCCCATACCTCCTTTGGATTATCTAAAAAACAATATTTTGGAACTTGTACATGCCCTAACAGTTATACAACACACATATATGTGGGTTGCTCAAAGGAAAGTCTCGTACATGTCAAAAAATGCTCAAAAAAATATATTTATGCATAAATGCACGTCGATTTTCAGGTTTGGTTAGTTTCCTAACTCGTTTTACCCATACCAACTATCTCCAATTGTTTGGGGACGATATAATGAGAACATTACCCATGAGGAGAAAGGTAATGAATCCAAAAGCAAAGTCATGTTGGCTGCATCCCACCTTGTTTGCAAGCCCCTGAATTCCCCTTGCTATTTTGGTCCTCGGACCTGGAAACCCTTGTTTCCAGTCCTTTTTGTGCACTCCCCTATCTGATCAAGAGATCTTCCTAGATTCTCTTTGGATATGTTCATGTATCGAAGTCAGAAGTTTCCTACATTTGCAATAGCTTGGGTGGAGGGACCTGGAGTCTGTTCGAGGACCAGTGCCACAGCAAAGTAGGTAACTACACCTAAATTGTAAAATCCCCCCTAATTTTTTTTGGATTTTTTCCTTAGTTTAGCAGTGTATGCCTTTCTTCATATGCTTTACATACAAGCATTCTATCCAGCAATGTATATGTAGTTTGGAATCTCAGTTGTAATGTACAATGAACTACCAATGCAGAAACTCAAAGATATTTATTGCTTTAAATATTTGTGACAATGGAAATACATTGAAAAACCCAGCAAATAGTACAACACTTAATAAATGATGAACCTGATATATAATTATGTTGGTTGCCTCTGCAATTTCCAAGATAAATATTCCTGTAGATGACAGCAAAATGTGGTCAACGGTTCAGTAAATAACACCCACCAACAGTATGGCTCTGCTGCACAGAAATCGGCCTCATACAATAGAGAATTCGTCCCAGCCACCAGAAATGACAGTCCTGTGTGTAAACTTGGTCCCAACAGCAAACAAGACGACCCTGAGACAAGCAACTCGGCCTAGCAGTCAATGAATACGGCCTTGGCAACTAACTCAACTTCAGCAGCAGTGGACTCAACCTTCTTTGTTAAGGAACTCGGCCAGCAATGAGAAATCGGCCTCCAAGTAAATACACCCTTCCTCAAATAGATCTTGATCCCCCACAACTGAGAATCAACCCCACAGCAAAAATAAATCGGTCCTCTCAACAATAATACAACCACAAGGCAATTCGACCCTCCTCAATGAGAACTCGGCCTTCTCAAGAGCATTCGGCCCACATACAAGCAAAAAACTCAGCCACAACAAGAAAACTCAACCGCCAAACAATAAGTCCATCACAATGAAGCATAGTGAAAGATCTGAGTGATCTTCTCTCTATGACCAGCTAGGGTGGAAGGTCTCACCACTAAAAACAATATTCTTCTCTAGGGTTTTTCGTTCCAAGAGCTCCTCAAATTCGTTTTTAGAAAATAACAATGCATAATGAGAGAGGGCGCCCTCATTCCTCTTTTAATTCCCCGTTCACCCTTTTACCCTTTTAATAAAGTAAAGTGACTTTATAAGCTCAAAGTCACTTAAAACACCTTTTCACTTAATTACTCAATGTCACTTTTAAAAAAGATTTTTTTTTGCCCTGATGACATTAAATAATTAATTAATCCCCTTTCTTTCCACTGACTATAGCCTACGGGAATCACTTAGACTATAACGTCAATCTCCTGGAGTGATCATTTGGAAAGGGAAATTACAATCCTCCCTTCCCGAGATTGCTTTTCCTCAAGCAACTGCAAGTTAGGATGCTGCAAGATCTGGTCGCCCTCCCATGTGGCATCCTCTATCGGCAAATCTCTCTGCCTGATGAGGTACTCTTGGATCACCTTGTTACGCAATTTCCTCTCCCAGACCTCCAAAACCTCCTCACGAACCAACACTAATTGCCCCTCCTCATCCAATGGGGGTAACTCTGTCGAAGAAGTGACATGTTGTCACAATGCCTTCTTGAGGCACGAAACATGAAACACATTGTGAATCTTACTTCCTTCCAACAACTCAAGATCATAAGCTACTTCACCAACCAACTCTCTGAATCACCCTATAGGGGCCATAAAAGTGTGGTTTTATCTTTTCTGCACCACTTTTCTTCAATGAAGACTGTTTGTAGGGCTGTAATCTCAAAAATACCAAGTCTCCCACCTTAAAAGTGCATTCTACCCTGTGTCTGTCTGCATAGATCTTATGTTGATTATGTGCCATCTGTAAATTGTCCTTGAAAGTCTTGAGGATATCTTAACTCTCCTTAATCCAATCCTTGGCTTTGGGAGCCCTGCTATCCCCAAATGTCAGATCAACGAATGAAGGAGCATCATAGCCATATAATCCTCGGAATGGGGTCATAAAAATGGACATGTGATAAGTGGTATTATAGCAATGTTCTCCCAAACTCAACCACTTAATCCATGTTTTCTTCTGCCAGGACACATAGTTACGTAAATACCCCTCGAGCCACTTGTTCACAATCTTTGTCTGATCTATCTAGGGGTGATAACTAGTGCTAGGGGTTAACTCTGTGCCAACCAACCTAAACAACTCCTACCAAAAAGCACTGAGGAATATGTTGTCCCTATCACTGACAATGTACTTCAGCAACCCATGGAGTCTGAATACCTCCTTGACGAACAACTCTGCTACCTATGTTGCCTTTTACTCTGAGGGAATGGCAAAGAAGTGTGCAAACTTGGTCAATCAATCAACCACCACATATATGCAATCTTTGCCCTGTACCTTCGGTAGAGCTGTGATGAAATCCATTGACACGCTTTCCCACTTCTACTCTGGAATGGGTAATGGTTGTAATAACCCCGCAGGATGAGTTTGCTCTGACTTATTCTGCTGACAAGTCATACACTCCCTCACATGCCTCAATACATCATCTTTTAGGCCCTTCTAAGTGAAACTCTCCCCAATCTTCCTGTAAGTTTTAAAGTACCCAAGATGGCCTACCAAAGGTGTATCATGCATAGCCCTCATAATCTTCTCCTTCAATGTAGACTCAGAGACTAAGTATATGCGGTCCTTCTAGTAGATGATGTCATCCACCACTCTGTACCTGTCATCTTGTATGTTGTGATCCATCAACTCACAAGCAAAATTATTCTTGGAATACTCTACCAAGAGATGATATTTCTAGTCAGCTGAAATCTCTACAAGTGAACATATCTCAGGTTTCCTGGAGAGAACATCAGCAACCACATTTTTCTTCCCTTTCACATACTCAATGTCAAAGTCATATGACTGCAATTTGTTGACCCACTTTTGAGACCACCTAACAGGAGTGTCTTGATTACATACAATAGGATAGGGGTGGATCATCAAGGCCAGACAGTTGAGGCCCTGTGCATGATGGAGAGTATCCTAGGCCATGGGATAGAGGATATCTCAGAGGTTGTTACATATTCAGACTCTCAGTGGGATGAGGGTGGAGGGCTTTCGACAATTACCAGTAGGGCACATCAACAATTAGTGGGGATTGGAAGTGATGAACTTCCAAATTTGACCTGGGATCCAGGAGTCCATTTGGTCAATAGTTTGTTTCATCTTATGAGGATCCAGGAGTGGAGGATCCAGTATGGATACTTTGAGCAGACAGTCATGATCAGAGTAGAGTAGCATCAGCCTGATGGTCCCTGTCAGAGACTAGCATGGGACCCTGGGATTACAAGGCTGGGCATTTCATTGACTGATGGAGACAAGCGGACCTTTGTAGGGGGAAGTTACTTTGATTTTCCATTGAGTTTCAGCATTGGGGAGAGCACGCCATTGGATGGTGATTCTTTGAGGTCTTGTAGTACCTCAATATGGTAGCAGCATGTTCAGTCGATGGGGGCCGTGTTGGGTTTGGTATGGTCTGGTAGGATGGACTCATTTCTGGTTGAGGCAGTGTGTTATTTGCAGGAGACTCATGGTGTTGACATGTTACAGAACTATACTTCACAGGACATTGCAGTTCACATCTTGATAGGGGATCCAGGGATTGGAGTGCTTGGTAGTTCAATGTTTGATGGAGTTGAGTTTCGAGTAGATTGGTTGCTTGGGGAGTTGACGAATATTCTTTGTTCATTGATCATTCTACTCATCAAGAGCATTTGGGTGTCATGCGTGGTGAGCACTTGGAGAGGCCCCATCTTGAGGGGAGTCAACTTTGTGTCACACAGGTGGATATGGGACCCCGATATCATATGCAGATTGATTCAGTTATTGCTTGAGGACAAGCAATATTCCAGCAGGGAGGACTGTAATGTCCCCATTTTTGGACATTATTACATTACAGAGTGTTATGCCTACCAGAGTAGCCAGATAGGGGTGACAGAGAGATCGGGAGATATTGAGGGGTTTTATTGGGCCCGACTTGCATCGTTCATCATCAGGATCCATTCCGCACAGCTTGGCTTTGGTTTCGTTGCATTTCGACAATTTCCGTAATTTTGAGTTATTATGGGTCATATCTTAATTAAATCCACTAAGAAGGTCATAATGGGCATATTACTTAGAGAAACCTCTTAGTGTAATAGCTCATCGGAATTGGGAGGAAGAGCATTACAAGATAAGATGATGAGAAGTGACTTTCAGTGGTCGGAGAAGCCATAAGGATGAATAAATCACTTTTTAGAGGTAAAATGGTTAATTAATTAATTAATTAAGTGATTTAATCAAGGAATAATAAAATAAGGTAAAAGTCACTTGGAGGAAAAAGGTCAACAGAGAATTAGGGTTTCGGGAAGCTATAAAGGAAGGGTAAAGCAACCTAATTCATCATTATGTAGATTTTGACTTGTCATTGAGGAGAGAGGGGCATCTCAGGAGAGGTAGCTCAGTGGATTCTAGGAGGAATACACCAGTGGTTGATTTCGGTGTTGAAAGACACACCCTGGTCATCGGGGAGGTCGCACAGATCTTCCATCGATCGTCAACAGCAGTTTTGCAGGTTGCAGCAGCAAGGGCGCACTCATTCAGGGTGAGGGTGCAGCTTATGAGGAGGTTCAGTGGATCGACTTGTCCCTTTCAGGAAGAGTTCAGAGATTCCCCTCCGAGCCAGTTGAGAGGAAGGAAAGCCGCATCTTTTGCCTAGTTCCTCATCAGATTCCGACGAAGGAATCATCTGGGGCGCACTTTCCGGACATTGGGAGTGCGGCACTTGGGGAGGACATATTCAGGATTCTCGAGCAATCATCAGTTCAAATCCAGGGAAATCCTTCCGACCCATTTCACAATAGATCTGGGCGATCAGTTTGAGAGACACATCAGCCGATTCTGACAATCGAATCACTAGGGCGCAGTTTTCCAGAGTAGAAAGGCGCATTTCCCCCAGGGGGATCCATCCGAGGACCAAATACACCAGTTGAGGTCCGGACAGTCACCAAGACTGTGAGGCAGAGAAGGGCACATTGTTTGGGATAGTTTCCAGGCATTTCCGAGAGGTATAGCCACCAAGGCAAACTTTCCAGACTTGCAGCAGTTGTCGTACAAGTTGTCATATCTGCAACAATTCTTCATCTCATCCATTGCATTCCAAAGCATTCTTCGGGTATCAGGTATTATTATTTTAATTGCTATTGTATTCTGGTTAAGATCCTTTTGTCATTGATCTAGCCGAGTGATTTATTCAACCACATTCGACATTTGTACTCCACGGAGACTTCATAATATAAGCTTTGCAGTGTTTTGTCACCATTATTATTTGAATGCTCATTTATATGTTGTAAACAATTAATCCTACACACACATTAGCAAAGTTTCCTATACTAGCCAAGTCGGGAACATTACATCCTCTTACTCTAAAAATGTAGTATCTAGGGGTGCCTGATAGAGTGGTGATAGTCCCACCCTTGGCCTGCACACGAGACTGCTCATCAGTCGAGTCTCCCTGCTCATTGCTCTGTCCCAATGTTGCTTCCTCCTCTTCCTCGTCACTGTCTAAGTGCACCTCTATATAGTGTACCTTGCCCTTCCCCATGCACCTGTGTCCTGGCTCCCAAGGCTCTTTGCAATTGAAGCAAAGTCTCTTCCTTCCCAACTCATTGCGAGTTGCCTCGTCCATCTTCTCCTTCCCTGACTACTCTTTCTAAAAAGGTTTCTTATCTTTATTTTTCTGGGGAATAAAAGGCTTGGAGAAAGGTTTGTTCTTCAACACTACATCCTCCATGTCCCGTGTCCTGATGATGGCATCCTGTAGAGTATCGGGTTTGAAGGCTTTCACCCAACCATGCAGTGGCTTGGATAAACCTTCAATGAACAACATAACTAGCCTCTACTCAGATATATCTGTCACCGTGACTGCAAGCCTCTGGAACTCTATAATGTAGGCATCCAATGTCCCAACCTGTTTGATTTGTGCCAACTCTCTAAAATGCAATTCTGGATCCTTTTTGTCAAACCGCTCAATCAACTTATGTGTGAAGTCCAAATAGGAAGTAATGTTGGCATGTCCCATAGTGACCAACCCATGGTACCACCACTCATGGGCCTCTCCATCTAAATGCAAGGTAGCGAATTTTATCACTTATGCCTCCATCATAGGGTTGAGTTGGAAGTATGTGTCCAACTTTTGAACCCATGCTCTAGCTGTGCACTTGTTCGAACCATCAAAGGAAGGAATGGTTAGCTTCCCAACCTTTCTCATGAGATCTAAGTTCTGTTGTCCCCTATTGAAATCTCTTGGTATGTTCCTGTATTTGATAGTACAGTAGTCCTATAATGACATAGCTTCCTAGAACTCATCACCAAGATCCCGATACTCCCTCAAGTGATCATTAAAATCTTCACCTTGTTGTGGCTGCTCTTGATTTCCTGCGTGTTGCTCCCCCAAGAACTGAGACAAAAGAGGTCTAGGAATCACTCTATTGGCGGTACAAGTGTGGTTTTGTGCGGGGATATTATTGTTGTTTCCTTCCGCATGATTCCCATTGGAACCCCCTGCATCATTGTTTCCCCCATGGTTTCGGTTCCTACTGTTCCCATTGGAACCCCCTACACCATTGTTACCGCTATGTTTTTGATTTGCTTGAGTGTTGGTAATTAGTTGTGTCATGAGCTATAGCAGTTGTTGCTTCCCCCTAGCTAAATCATTTAGGATATGCATGGCACTTTCCTCGGGTTTCTCATTGTTGTCCCCCATGTCTCCCTCTTTCTCTACTTCTAGTTGGTCCTCTTCTTCTGAACCTAATTGAAAGATGTTTTCTGATCCTTTTTGCTTTCTACTTATGTTGGTAATGTATGCCCTTTCTTCACGCCTCATTAAAAAACAAACCCCCTCAGGCTGGCAGGATTGAGGCTTTGATACCACTGTAAAATCCCCTCTAATTTTTTTTGGATTTTTCCTTAGTTTAGTAGTGTATGCATTTTGTCAAACGGTTTACATACAAGCATTCTATCCAACAATTTATATGTATTTTCTAACCTTAGTTGTAATGTACAATGAAATACCAATGCAGAAACTCAAAGATATTCATTGCTCTAAATATTTGTGACAGCAGAAATACATTGAAAAACCCAGCAAACAGTACATCAATTAATAAATGATAACCTGATATATAATTATGTTGGTTGCCTCTGCAATTTCCAAGATAAATATGCTTGTAGATGAAAGTAGAATGTGGTCAACAATTCAGCAAATAACACCCACCAACAGTATGGCTCTGCTACACAGAAATCGACCTCATACAATAGAGAATTCGTCCCAACCACCGGAAATGGCAATCTTGTGCGTAAACTTGTTCCCAACAGCAAACAAGACGACCCTGAGACAAGCAACTCGGCCCAGTAATGAATGAATACGGCCTTGGCAACTAACTCGGCTTCAGTAGCAGTAGACCGGCCTTCTTTGTTAAGGAACTCGGCCAGCAATGAGAAATCTGCCTCCTCCAAGTAACTACGCCCTTCCTCAAATAGATCTTGGTCCCCCACAACTTAGAATCGACCCCACAACAAAAATAACTTGGTCCTCTCAACAATAATACAACCACAAGGCAATTCGACCCTCCTCAATGAGAACTCGGCCTTCTCAAAAGCATTTAGCCCACATACAAGCAAAAAACCCAGCCACAATAAGAAAAATCAGCCGCCAAACAATAACTTCGTCACAATGAAGCACAGTGAAAAGATCTAAGTGATCTTCTCTCTATGACCAACTAGGGTGGATGGTCTCACCACCAAAACCAATGTTTTTCGCTAGGGTTTTTTGTCCCAAGAGCCAAAAGCCACAAGAGCTCCTCAAATTCATTTTTAGAAAATAACAATGCATAATGAAAGAGAGCGCCCTATTTCCTCTTTAACTTCATTTCCATGGGTGTGTTCATGGATTTATATTCCAACATATCAAACCTCTTTAGTATTTCAAATGCATATTTCCCTTGGTTAAGGAAGATCTTCTCTGGGCTCTACCAAACTTCAAGACCTAAGAAATAATGCAATAGGTCTTTCATCAAACTTTGTAGCGAGCTTCTTCCGCAATCTGTGATGAGCTTTTCTTCATCTTGTCAAAAATACATCATCTACATATAGTAGCAACATTACTGGGTCATCATTCATAACCTTGAGGTAAAGGTTAGAATCAGCTTTACTCTTGGTAAAGCCCAAGCTCGTCAAGAAACTATCAATTCTGCCATATCAAGCTCTAGGAGCTTGCTTCATCTTGCAGACATGAGTCTTTCTATCTTCAACTTCAAATGAAATTTTTACATTACTTTGTATCAATCTGGTACACTTGCTCAGTTGCAACTCAATCTGCACAGTGATGTGCTAGCTCTATGTGCTTTCTACAAAGCACTATCGGTCTCACTGCCTGAGAGTTTGTCCTCTCCTCTTTCTGCAACTGTTCCTTCTTGAACTGGGACTTTGCACCTGTAGCTGCTGTAAAGCTGAGAATGATTGTTTCATTCTCACTGTGACTGTTGAAATCTGAGAGTAACTCCTCTACTTCATCACGGCAACAACTTCATCTGAAACTGAGAGTGGCTCAATAACTGATATTGAAGGTAACTCTTCTTCTTTCATGGAGATATCTCTATCTTTTATCGCAGTCATGTCTCCATGACCCAACTAACGTATTGCACCAACTGCCACTCAATTTTAAATATGGGGATTGCTCCCCCTGCATCTCATACTGTATATGAATCATGGTTGTTCTGGTTGTCTTCAAGAATACTGGAACTATTTCTTCAATTACTAGAGTAAGTGTCTCATCATAGTCTTCTCCCTCTTGTTGTGAGAATCCTCTGGATACACATCAGGCTTTGTACATCTGCAACATGCTTGATCTGTTAGATCAATCTTGGAAGTTAATACTGACTTCTCTTCTAGTCTCACGGAAAAATCCATATCCTAGTCTTTCTGACTGGCTTCCTTCTCTGTCACTGAAACAAGGGAATCTTCCCAGGGATTTCATATCTCCTAGAAGTTTCTGAAGCTACGATCTAGTCTTTTCATGGCATCTATCTCCCAGTCCTAGAAGTTGTCTCTTCATTCGATCCTTTCTGAGATCAGGCTTACTCTTGATTTCTTCTGAGTCTACAAAGACTTCATCATCTCTTACAGGGTATACTTGGTGTTGAATACCAAGTCTAAATATGAAAAGTTGAGTCAGACTTCAAGTGAATTATGCTTCTTGTCAAGGTGGCTTCATTATCCTTTGAACAAGTCTACTGTGAGTTCTTGTCTAATGTTCGGTTATCTTTGGAGCCTTCTGATCCTTACAATCAATCTCCATATGAGATATTTTGGATCTCAAAAATAGCTTCTTCTTCATCTTCTTTTGTACATGAATGTATAAGGTCATGTACATAGTCTTTTTCATGTCTCATCTAATCTGTTGCCTTCTGCAACCTTCATTATAGCTTCCTCAAGGTTATCACCTGTGACCTAAAACAAGGTCAACAAAACAACAAGCAAGAATAATACTCTTTTGCTAAAAGTAATAAAACTATAGCACGAATAATCGTCACAGCAACTCCTTTAGAGCTATCACTTGTGACCTCTCTTAAGCAAAGATCAAAAGTAGGAAATACAATACGAAATGAGATCAACACTCTTCTAGTGTTGTGATCAAACATTCATCCATGGTAACCTGGAACCACCACAAGAAGTTTCTCCTAGAGGAGATGTTAGTTGTATCTGGTAAATGATTACAATAAGCATTTATCTCAATATGGTCACATGCTACCAACACTGAGCATCTAGAATATCCAACACTGAGCAATGTGCCTCTCTCTTCCTCCTCTCGACTGCAGCTCTCCAAACTTGCGCACTTGACGACTGAATGAGTGACTGAGATAATGAGGTGTTGGCTTCCTTTATTTATACAAGCTGGCAGGCGCTGGAAAGGTCTCTTCACTGGGCAGGGCCGACTTGTCTTCTTAGTGGTTAAAACCACTTTCATTAGGCCTGGGGGCCGACTTCTCAATTTGCATAATATATTTAGGGTTTGACCAATCCACAAAAGGGGATTTGGTCAATTACAATGCCCGACATGATCAATCCACAAAAGGGGATTGATC
>JZKD02S1674707.1:605724-621133 GCA_000966675.3 Picea glauca
GAACTCTCAACATCAAATCATAACAATGCATAATGAGGAATTAGGTCAAATTCCTCCCTTTATACCTTTCCCAATCTAATTCACCATTGACCTCACTTAAGCTAGGCGTTTTTCCGCGTTTTTCCTCCTAAAGTGATTAATTAATTAATTAAGTCCCCCTTTAACACCTTTTCATTCTAATTCTTCATTGACTTAGGCTTAAGTGATTTTTCCTAAGTATTTTGGCTTAATTCATCGTTTAGCCATCAATTCCTCCTTATTTCTCCATCTTGTTCCCTGTTTGTGCCTGACTATAGTCTACGGGAACATATAGACTACTAAGTCACTCCCTGCTGGCCTACTCTTGGGAACAGGACATCACATTGGGCGCTAGAGTTCTAGGGTTTTCTGCACCCTCTTGTGTGTTAGATATTCTTGGTGGTGAAAGGTCTTTCTCTTGAAGAGTATAGCAAAGGATTTGGTTGGGTTTTTCTCCCTTATTGAGAAGGGTTTCCCCGGATACATTTTGTGTTCTTGTGCATGGTGCTTCTTCATGTGATCTTGGTTGCTACATCATTTATGGTTATGGTTAATTGTTAAAATGGAATGAACTTCATGCTTAACCTAATGCTATGGAAAATCAACATGGTATAAGAGCATAGGTCTTGAAAGAACCCATTGCACAAGCATCCACCAAGTCTCATCCCTTACCAGCAATCCCCCTTCTTCTGTAGAACCGTACGGCCCTCCTAGGGTTCCAGAAAAATCCATATGGCCCTCCTAGGGTTCCAGAAAAATCCATACGACCCTCTCTTTTAAGTGTTTCAATCCCTGAAAACTTGGATGTTGAGGCTAATTTCAGCACAAAAGAGTACGGCCTCTTCCAGCGCATCTCCAGAAGCTCTCAGAACTAAATTCCGATAAATTTTGATTTTTTGCCCTAGGGTTTCTAGGGTGCCGAAATTTCCTGCAGAATATTTCTGGTTTTCTGAAGAAACATTGTTCTGAATCAGCAAGCATCTTTGTGATACTATCAAATTGATTGTTGGCAATCATAAGTCCAAACATAATCCAGTTTACAAGGATTCAAGAAAAGATGAAGAACAGAACTCCAATGGAAGATAGGCTTGATGGAGCAAGCAACTTCAGCCCTTGGAAATCAAAGCTTCTAGTCACTCTTGAAGAAGATCTCTTGGATGCAACCACTAAAACTCTACCAGAAACAGTGACTGATTTAGAAAAGAAAGTAAGAAAGGAAGATGACGTCAAAGCAAGGAAAATAATCATCTACTCAGTAAGAGACCACCTCTTGCCACGGATCGCCAATCTGAAGACTGTCTATGATATGTATAAAACATTGAAAGAAATGTTTGAAAGTGACAACACTCTCAGAGCTCTCGCCTTGAGAAGTCAACTCCAAAGTACTAAGATAACGAAAGATGACACAGTTGCACTTTTCTTCATGAAGTTATCAGAGGTTAAAGAACAATTAGAGACAACTGGAGAAATCATGTCTGATAGAGAGAATCTTCCAAAATCATGGGAGCCCTTCCTTCAGAGTATCAATGGAAGAGAAACCCTACCAACCTTTGAGCGACTATGGATAGATTGTACTCAAGAAGAACTAAGACTCAGAAATAGAGGAGTGGAAGATTACCTAGAAGAAAATCATGCTCTTTCTCTTCATACCAGGAAAGGAGGAAAATTCAAAAGAAACTTCAGACAAACATTTAAAGAAGAAAAGCCTTCATCAAATTTAGGATATCAAAGAAGAGATGCTCCAAAAGTTCAGTGTTACAGATGTGACAAGTATGGACATATTGCTAAACATTGTCCAACCAAAAAGAAGGGAAAACAATATGCCACCACTGCCGACATTGATCTAGATCCACCTCAAGAAAGTGAAGAGAGGAGAAACGAGAAGTATTTTCTCTAGAAGAACGTTGCTACAAAATAGGTAAAATCTTTTTGTTCTAAAAATTTTATCGTGGATTGCATGTTTCAAATAAAAGAAGGATATCACTCCTTATACTAAAAGAACTCTCAAAACTTGGACCATTATCCCTAGTATGGGAGTCCAAAACATTGTTCTTTGTGCAAAGTAGAAATGTTATTCTTGAAAGAGAGATACAATTCTCAAAATAAAGATTGACAAAAAACAAACATCTTCTCCCCCTTCAGCAGTTCAAAGGGAGACAAACAATTTCTCTAGTTGATATGTTCAGTGATACTGCAGCAAGGCATAAAATGCCTACCTAGACTCACTATGCAAGAGGCAGAGAAGCATACAAGCCTCTCAAGGCACATTCCGAGAAAGAAAAAGAGTTTTTCAAGCTATCCTTCAGACATGATCCACTTCATTGATGATGAGACTCCTTGTCTTAGAGTAGCAACAAGAAAACCACAAAAGAGTACCAGTATATTTTAAAAGGATGGTGCATAAGATATTATTCAGGGACCAAAAAGAGAAACCTGTGGTAAAGCATGCAACTGATGAAAGTGTCAAAGAAATACAAAACGAGATCTATAACCAGAGGTTTCTCACAAACAGAGGGAGTTGTCTATGATGAAACACCTGATCCAGTGAACCAGATACACTTCCATTCATGAGTTGGAAACTATATCAGATAAATGGATTCTTGATAAGTCTGGATTTCAAACAAGAGTGTTGTTGATCCAAACCTATATCATTACAGTATTGGTGACAAAAGCCTGGTCCTAATGACTTATTCAGAAAGCGTTGTTGTTACAAGTAATCCTTGATTTCTGAATTCGAGATGAAGAATCTAAGTATGATACACTACTTCTTGGGACAAGAAGTATGACAGATGACCGATAAGACCTTCCTGAGTCAAAGAAAGTACAGTGAACCGGAAAAGCACATCCGCTTGATGTTATACCTTGAAGTCTTCCATGGTTTCCTATTGCAGCAGGAAACATAAACTCTGTAGCCTAAAGTGCACCAAAGACAGAGTATATATATAACAATAAGTGTGCGAAGCAATGTGGCTTCACATACTTCCGACAGATTTACTTGACCATGAGATGGATCCTATGTTGATGACAGAGAGCCATATATAAAGCTCCTTAAGGAACCCAATGCTTCCTAATGGATTGACACACAACGAGATAAAATATTCTTATGTCAAAGATATGATGCAGATTGTATATTTGTAGTACCTTTCTACACCTGAGCAGACTGCAAACATTTACACCAAACATTTACTTGGTGAAGAACTCCTTCTGAGTTAAGAGGGAGTATGGATGACTTTAGCCAAAAACAAAATTCATAGTACATCGGTATGAGACTTGGCTTGATGAAGAATGCCTCCCTAGTTGAGAGGGAGTGTTGATGAATGCAGTTATGGGAGACATCCTCTAGCTTACAAACGAGTGAGATGTGGAACATAGCAACTATGTGAGTCCTTCTTTCATCTTAAAAACCTGAGAGAAAGCCCCTATGAAGGGTTCGTGGTTCCTGCCTGGGACAGAGTCAGGAACGTAGAGATGGCCTCTTCCATGATGTGAATGAGAAGAACTCCAAATGATTATCCGATGTAAAAGTGATATGTTGAGTTAGGACGTGCATGTGGCTGACCACAAGGTGAATGTGGGAAATCCCAAAAGTGTTGGGCACATCATCATGTGAACAGAAATGAAGATGATGTGATGGCCTCCTCTGAGCAGCAGAGTTGACGAGAAGACTCTAGATGATCCTCCTGTTGCTGGCAATGGGAAAGCAGATCTGTAGAGTGGACGTGACTGTGGACGAGCACAGGTGAATGTGTGAAGACCCAGTTCATCTGTGTAATGCACTGAATCAGGTCCTTGGCATCCCTATGGATGTGCCCCTAGTGGATGAGCACTAGTGGGTGTATCAGATCCTTTGCTATATATTGTTCAAGAGTCAGACCTACCTGTAACCCTCGTTATTATGTAAAGGGTACAAGTCGGCCCTACCTTATTGTGTCTAAAGATAAAATGTAAAAGATAATTAATAGTAATAGTAATAGTAATAGTAATTATTATAATAATAATAAATAAATAATATATATAAGTGAGGTCGGCCCTATTGTGCCAATAGACACTTCAGATGATAAGACAAGTCTAATATAAGTAAAAGGAAATCTTTCATTGTAGACACACACACACTTGTGAGTTTTGGAAATTTTAGCAAGTACACTTCTTGGTCAAAGTTGCGCACCTCTCTTGGGCGCTAGAGTTCTAGGGTTTTGTGCACCCTCTTGTGTGTTGGATATTCTTGGTGGTGAAAGGTCTTTCTCTTTAAGAGTATAGCAAAGGATTTGGCTAGGTTTTTCTCCCTTATTGAGAAGGGTTTCCCAGGATACATTTTGTGTTCTTGTGCATGGTGCTTCTTCATGTGATCTTGGTTGCTGCAGCATTTATGGTTATGGTTAATTGTTAAAATGGAATGAACTTCATGCTTAACCTAATGCTATGGAAAATCAACAGACCATAGGGGAATTTCCCCGCAACACCATCTCCAAGGTCTGATCTCTACCGGGAACACAAACTGCTGAAAATATACGCCTAGTCCTTCAAGCACAAAAAACTGAAGAATTTTACTGCCTGCCCGGGACCCATTGCCCAGACTTTTTACCTGCTGCCCAGACATGTTGCTTGCTACCCGGACCCCTGCCCGAAGTTGCTCAAGGTTGCTTGCCACCTTCTATTGCTGCCCAGGTACTTCTCTAGGCTACCCAAGCTTTCTAACCAGTGACTTTTGAAGCTACCCAACGGCCTCTTTGGGTCTGCCCGACCCTGTTGGCAACTCTACTGAGTTGTTCCCAACTGTCATGGCCCTGTTGGGGCGGCCTTCTTTGGCGGTTGCAGCGTACTTGGCGGTTGTTGGTCGACCCTCTAGTGGTTGGTTGTGGCCGACAGCTCCATGTGGCCTGGCTTCCTTGTCAGCGGTTGCCTTTACAACACATCGTGCCTTCATCCTGGCCAATGGTTTCCTGTCCATCCCCTGCCTCCACCTTGTTGCCTCACCCACAACCCAGCCTTCACCTCTTGCATCAGCATCCATCGTCGCCTTCTGCCTACTACAGCGGTTGTTGCAACGACGGTTGCTTCCTCTACACTCTCGAGCCACCTCTCTCCAACCAACGCCCGACGGCTACTACTCCTCTGCAACCCAAGCTCCACTACCGCAACTCGTTCCTACAGCCCAATCCTCACAGCTGCTACTTCAGCTCGATCTACTTGCAACGACCCCTCTGCCATTTGCGCCCATGACCGCCACAGCATCTCATGCAGTTGTACAGTGTACAGCGACTGTAGTTCGTACGGCAGTCGTACACTGTATGGCTTCCCTTCTCCTCTTTTTTCTTTTATTTCCTGGGGACCTATAATGAGACAGAAAAAAATATCCTACGCTGCAAAAGTCACGATCCATTCAAATTTGGTTTTCCCTCAAAATCTCAACTCTGATACCATGTTAAATTCTCCTTGTCCAAGATCCGACAATTAATTCCAAATAAAGTTAATTATTGAATAAAAGCACAGCCGAGTTTTTAACCAAATATTACAACGGAAACAAAAAAACCAGAACCAAACACATTGCACATGAAATTTTCTAGGTAAAAACCCTGGAAAAACCCCGAAGGGAAAACCAATAACTATGTTGATTTTATTAAGATAAAATCCTGGGCTTCCTTCCTGGGATAATGGCCCACCTGAGGAAAATACAAATCAGCAAATAGCCAAGCCTTGCAAACCTCAAGATCAATCAAAGTGTTTTGATCGCAAGACTACAAAGGAACCCTGCCCTGCACACTTGGATGAAAGTCCTTCTTCACCCAATCAATGTGATCTCACTCTCTCACTATGTGTGTGTCTCATCCTCTCACATGGGCTGCCTTTTATAACCTTGAGTTTACCCTAAATCCAAAACCCTAGATCTCCAAAGTGATCAACATCTGAGATTTAATCTTGCGTTCACTTGAGATCGATGGCTAGGATTTAATTAATTACTAATGCCAAAAACCTTAGCATTTAATTAAAATAAACTCACGTTACTTACAAAAGTACATTCACTTTAATAATTACTTTATCAAAGTGAATCTCCCAAGTCCCGAAAGGTGTTAAGGACAACTCCCACATGTTAGACACAAATTGACGTGGAAGTACCTGTCCAATGCTACATACATCAACATTCTAAACCCTCTCCAAGGATGATTATCCTCTTATTAGGAAGCCATCCACCACTTTGGACAAGTCATGAGCACATTTATAATATGAAATTATGATTTGTGGGACTCGTCCATGGTCCACCATTCTTGCCCACACGTGGCACAATTGATCATATAATTATCTTCAAAAAAGCAACCTTGGAGCCAGGTCTTGATGAGCAACTTGCTTGGAATGCTCTAGAAGTATTTATTAATTACTATTTGTAACATACCAGCCCTAATTGAAGGAGGTGTTCAAGAAGAAGTCTCTTGAATGGCACAAGAAGCAAGAAAAAACAATTGTTCAAGGGGACTTCTAGCTTAAGAAGGTGACACTTGGACCTTTTGACATCTTCAAAGACCAAACAAAGGATTAATTGGTGGAACATCCCACTTCTAAGGCGATCTAGACATTTCTAATTGATATTTTATTCTAGCTAGAGTTGCAAGGAAAGCATATAAAAAGAGGCCTCTCTCTCACTTGCAACTTGTGTTTTCATTGTGGAAAAATCCCTAGACCTTTGGGCTGTAGTTGAAAATATCTTGTGCAGGTTTGGAGCTTATTTGAGGAAATATTCAGGGCAGTCATCATCATTTGTAACGCTGTTATAGTATCTTGTCCTCCTCTCTCTTATGTTGGAAATATCGCTGCTGTCCTAGGGTTTATCTTTAGCGTTGAGAAGTCTGAAAAGAGACTATTGTCCTTTTCAAGACCCTAATTTCAGATCTGATTTATGCTATGTACCTGGGCTATTCCCTTTAATAAAAGACTGTATTTTACTTCATTTTTCAGATTCTGATTTTATGTGAAGAGGCAAGAATGCAATTAAAGTACTAATGTATCTTTATGAGCTTGGTCTGTTCGCTGGAATAGGATTTTGCAGCACTCTTATCACTGGGATTGATTGTGGTTTTAAGCATCTTCTTGGGTTTAATATTGTTTATCATTAGGTCTTTCAAGCTTCAAAGTGTTTTGACCCCATTTTTCCCAAGGATAGGCAGTAATCTACTTGAATTCACCCCAGTAATATCTATTGTACATCATAACTTTTTCGATTGCTAAACCTGGTTAGTGAAGAAGATTATATTGGTAATTTACCAATCTCTCATAGGGAAACCCCCCTTGTGCTGGAGGAAAGCCGGCCTAAAGTGAGAGAAGTGACCACTGAGGTGACAGTGGGAGGCACTTCTAAGTTGCCCTAGGGTTTGTACTTGGATGATTTGGACTTATCTTCTGTGCAGATCCAGGAGGTAACAGGGCAGATATGATGCAGAAGAACTCTATATGCAATACAAAGAGTTGTATCTTCAAATCTTGCTTGACTTGTCTTCAAGTGTTTAAAGAGCTTGCATGACTAACAATTTGCAATAGTGGTCTTCTAGATGATACCATTGACACCATTTCTAGTGCATATCTAACCCTGCAATCTACATATGGGTTTGATCTACTATGCCTAGTATTGCATTTCAAGTTTTTGGGATCAAGTATTGTCAGTCAGTTCTATTGATCGAACTTTGCTACATTAAATTCATCAATCCAGTGTCCGTAGACTTGTGAAATGCTGGCAAAATATATGCAGGAGTAGGCAACTAACTCTAGACTAAGCAAGCTGAATTCAAAATTGCTTTGCTTGACAAGATAATTCCAAGAATCAGAGTCAAGGATACAAGTGTTATGTTACAATGATAAGTTAGCTACTTCATGGCTCGACTAATTCTTGTAGCTTGATCAAACTGGAAATAAAACTCACTCAAGGCATGAAAGAGCATAAAGGAAGAACATGAAATGAAATGAGCAACTACTGAAATGACATGAAAAAGAAACTATTTGGGCAGCGTATACCAGAGAGAGGGGGCCATGCCTCTCTTGGCATATGCTGCCAAGAAGGACTACAACAAAGAACTCTTGATCTGCAACAACATGCTCTTTATTCCAGCATCCAAATGATTACAATGCTCCTTCTCTTCAATAGGTAACTCTATGCTCTATCCTCTCTGATGCAGGAGCCTAAGCTCATGAAAATGAAGTCACCCATGACTTCATCAAAGTTGAGAGAATTCAAAGAGACCTAGGGTCTCACACTTGTATAATTTGTTATTTTGTGGAAAATTTGAATAATGGACAAGGATTCTAGATCCTTTCCACTTGTAAAAGATAAGATAGGGTTTGTTAATGAATAGTGAGTCACTGATGACTCGTAGGGGTCAGTTGAGTTTGTTAAGGACTCTRTTCCTTAATCATAGGATCTGGGAACAGAAATCCACTGTAATATAAATACAAGTTTTGGTTGATGATTAGATAGCTTAACCTAGTTTAATCTGGTTGAGTCTAGATGAGGGTTAGCTCACAGAGCTCGAAGAGAGAGAGAGAGCAGAGAACAGACTGAAGATTTGGGTCAGAAATAGATTGATAGAGTGTGATGGAAAGAGAATACAGGTAGATGTAAAGAATCGATAGAGGATTATTAATGGATTCTTTCTTCCTGTGTAAATACTCTGTACTCATGATTGTTTTCTTATTTGATTTGTGATTCTCTCATTCTCAATGGATCGAATAACAGTAATTCATTGAATGGTTTAGAAAGGAATTACTTCGAGAAGTGATTCTGTAAGGTTCCGGAAATCTTGTATTTCATGTATATTTATCTGGTCTAATTTTGGGTGCTCTGTGCGTAAATTTATGTGTTGAATTCGTGAGTTGGACGCATGTGAAGGTGTATGAGTAAGAGCGTGAGTTGAACATCTGAGAAAGCGTTCATTTAAGATGGAGGAAGATCTACCGTCGACCACAAGATGGATTGACGGTGATCCATGAAGTTAGATTATATCATGTATTCCTGGGGCACCCAAATTGTTGAAGGAACCTGCAATTAAATGTTAAATCCGAGGACGAGTCAGCGCTGGAGATGAGAACGATCGTGGTTAGAGCAGAGTTGGGCAAGATAGTTGAGATCTCGTCGAGGATGGGAGGTTTGAGGTTAGAACGTAGATTGAAAGCGAGAGACTAACGGTCCAGATCGCAGCGGAGAATGGAGGGTTCAAACCCCGAGGCGTTTGGTGATTTCCGTTGAGGCCATGTGTCCATCGATGAATGGAAACGGAAATTAGAGGTGAGTGCAAAAACAGTGTTAAATTGATTTCCGTTGGGACCTTATGGTTACTTTGAATGGTCATATGGAGCTTAACATTATATGCTAAGTCATTTTCTTCGAGAACTGAATGAAAAGAAAAGTGTTTAAATCCGCCAAATAAAGAGGTGATCTGTCAGATAGAACTAAAATGCCAAATCTAGTGACAGATAACTAAATTGATCTCTGTCAAAGAATGATGAAGACCATATGCAAGAAAGATTCCAGTACAGTAAATGGCGGAATCAAAGATCTGCTTCGACATAGCAGGGCGTGCCTGCATTACTCTCCTTCAACTCTCTAACTCTTAACTATTAACTATCCAAGCTTAATGATATCCTCTCATATTTATACATATAGCTTCTCCTTCACAAAAGGAAAAGGAGCTACAACAAGATGAGATCAGATCCTAAACAAGTGGATCTGCAACTAACAAATCCTAGATCCTAAACATGTGGATCTTTCACCACCATATCTTTGATTTGATCTAAGATAGTTTGAATAAAATAAGAACAACATATTCCATGAGATCCATGTGCCCAAATTCGTGGATATGGGTCGCCACTTGGTCAAACCACTTAGCTACAAAATTGTAGGCTAGTTAGACCAGTTTTGGAAATCTCAACCATACGCCCCTTGTTTTGTACTTTTTGCAGATTTTTATCACGAGTCACATAAATGACCCTATTCTGCACAAAACCCAGATTTTACATTTTTGAGATTCTTCTTCATCTATTCATAAATGATGTGGAAAGTTTGACTACCAGAATTGCCAATCAACTACAGAATTGCCAACAACTGTTGAATTTCACAAGTTAGGAAACCACAATATCTACCCTAAGTAATCATCAAAATATGGGAAATCAACCATTTTAGTATGCATATGCTATGTGAAGCTCATATAGGGTAGAAATGGACAAATGCATAAATATGAGTGATGAAGGGAATGATGATGAAAGGATAAAGTAAATGAAAAATGACTAAATGGCATCGTAAAATGTGTTATTTCTGAGGTTCAACATCTCCTCCACACTCAAATCATTGCATGTCCTCATGCAACCAAAGATACATAGGAGGTAACGTTGTTAAGTTTTAAGCTATTATTAGGTTTCTTTTCAATTTGCTAGATAACCATAGCATAGATAGGATCACTGAGAGAAACACAATCACAAGAGTACACAAGAATTTATCATGGGAAACCCTCAAGGGGAAGAAAACCCAACAAAACTTCTTTAATATAGATTTAATAACCAAGTATCATAGCCAATCCAATGCCAAGACAATAATCCAAACACTAGAGAATATCCTCTCCCAAGCAATGCACCTCTCTCTTTTCCTTCTTTCGGCAATTGGTAACTGCAGCTTCCTTCAATACTTGCGCACTAGATGAGTGAGCTGAGTGAGTGAACAAACGAGTGGTTGGCTTTCTTTATTTATACAAACTGGCAAGCGCTGAAAGGAGGTGTCTCTTCACTGGCAGGGCCGACTTGTCTTTCTAGGTGGTTAGAACCACTTTAATTTGCCTAGGGGCCGACTTGTCTTTCTAGGTGGTTAGAACCACTTTAATTTGCCTAGGGGCCGACTTCTTAATTTGCATATTACAATTAGGGTTTGACCAATCCGCAAAAGGGGATTTGGTCAATTACAATGCCCGACATGATCAATCCACAAAAGGGGATTGATCTAATGAATAATAAATCAATAATAAATAGAATACTCTTTGCAGTTACAATATTTCAACACTCCCCCTTAACAAGAAGGGTATTCTACAACATCATCAGGAGAGAGAGAGAGAGGGCAACAACATCAACTGGGTAACAGCATCAACTAGATAACATCATCAACTGGGTAACAGCATCCACTGGATAACATCATCAACTGGACAACAACATCAACTGGGTAACAACATCAACTGGACAACATCATCAACTGGGTAACAGCATCAACTGGATAACATGAGGCGTCAATATAATCCACTTGGTCATCTGGCATCACGATCACTGACTGGTTCTCCATGAATCCATATTAAAGAAGTTTTGTTCTCTTTATCTCCGCAGAGAAGATACTCTTTCTTTCTTTCATCTTCACGCAGAAGATAATCTTTCTTATCTTCACACAGAAGATATCTTATCTTCACACATAAGATGTCTTATCTTCACACAAAAGATATTCTATGAGTTTTGCCATTCCTTTTATGTTCTCCCTTCTCTTGTAGTCATCTATCTCACCCATCCACTGGGGAGGACTACTACCATAGCTTCACTCCTAGTCATCCCACATGAACTAGAGAAGCTAAGATGCTAGCCTGGGCAAGACTAGACTCCCTTTCCATAATCCACGCAGGATCACGACACAAACCTCAAGAGCTAACTAACCATTCCACATGATCAAGGTTTTTGTTCCAGGCTACTCAATCCTTGGCCAAAGGGGAGTATCTACCCACTGCCCCTTGGAGAAACATCCACACTCCTCTCTATGAGGGTGGTCACACCCCTCTCTACGAGGGTATTCTAGCATCTCCCTAGAGTATCCAAAACTCAACACTTGGACAAAGGCCAACCTTGGCAAATTTCTCACTCCCCTTCTCTACAAAGGTCTCGTCCTTCTCTACAAAGGTTTCTTCTCTTTTCCTTCTCTATGAAGGTCTACCTGTGGGATTGCTCATTCCTTCTCTATGAAGGTCTCTTCCTTAATATCCCGGGTGCCTTTTTGAGTTCGAACATTTCTTTCTTTCTGACTTCATACTGGATCAACCTGTTCCCTTTGCATCTATAAGAACGGTACTGGAGCAACCTGCAGTTACCTGCATCTCATCAACTATATCTGAGTATCCATCTTTCTCTTCATCTTGAACATTTATGTTCTGCATCTTTAGGAGCCTCCTACTCATATATAAATACTGGATATTGTCTGGTCTTTACTGACTGTCACCATATCATAAGTCCTTCTCATGATGTCTAACTTCTACAAGTCAAGGCATAAGTTCTTTCTTTCGAGACCTATAAACTTACTTACAGTATGCTTTCTGAGATATGTCACTTAGCCAATCAGTCAGTAACAATAAGCAGTAATCAAATAAAACTATATCATGATTTCTATCAGAGTAGTACACATCTTTTCTTAAGCAAAACTTGTTCAACCATGTACACATCTGAAACCCTAAACATGAATAAGACTTTTGAACTCTTTTTCACTCTAGCTATGAAATTACCAAATTTTCCCTTACTATCATAGCTAAACACATACCTTTGTCACTCTCATGAGTGATCATACCCGAAATAAATATTTTTTCTCTTTCTTTATCCTCTTCTTTGATACTTCCTTCATAAATCTGCATAGACACTGAAATAAAACAAGGTTAATTAACATTCTCACAAAAATCTAACTTGTAATGATAGAGTATTAAACTAAACAAGATACTAAAAATAAACATGAATACTTATCTTTTGTTTTTGCATGTGGAGGATCCACGGACTCCACCATTTGCTATCTTTCTTCAAATCAACTATCTTCAACTTAAAGTACATATTTCTCAATTTCTACTAAAGCTTTCTTTAAGGGAGGAGATTCCTCTTCCTCTGCCACATGTGCTTGATGCTTTCTTTTCCCTTTTCCTTGAGGATAGTCATAAGAAAAGTGTCCCAACTTTTGACAATTGTAGCGTCTGATCTTTGAAATATCTTTCTTCTTATCTGGAACTCTTACGGAGTTAGCTTCTTTATTGTTCTTCCTGAAGGAACTTCTTCTGTTCTTTTGAACTGTAAGAGATTCCTCTTCGTCAACAATTAATCTCTTTTGTTGGTCTGCAAGTCTAGATTCTTCGTGTGTGCAATCTGCCCATAACTTATCAAACTTGGGTAACTTGCTTCTTGCACACACTCCTTGTACAAAAGGAATCCAAAATGTTGGAAACCCATTTAGGGTTGTGGTTACAAGCTCTTTGTCACTAATGACATCTCCAATAGCTGCAAGTTGATCTCTAATTTGAGAATCTCTCATAAAATAGGATGAGACAGACTCTGAGTTTTCCATCTTCATATTACGAAGCTGATTTCTTAAGGCAAGATTATGGCTAATATCTTTGCTTTCATATAACCTGTTGAATGCTTCATACATTTGCCTTGTTGTCTGTAGTTCGGATATATGAGGGATCAAGTGATCCTTTACTGAATCTGACACGATTTTCTTTGCTTTCTTTTCATTCTTCCTGTGTTTGGTCTTTTGCTCTTCTTCCTCCGGTTCTGGTACACCCACTGTAACATGTTCTAGGAGATCATTCTCGTCTAGAATCATCTGCAACCTATGCTTCCAAGATCTGAAGTTTCCAGATCCTTCAATCCTGTCTTTTACCCTCATACTGGTAGCCATTCTTTCTTGCAGTAAAAACCCTAACCCTCCGGGCTATAGAAATAATAGAAAAATAAAATTTCTTGGATATAAGAACCTACATTCTAATTAAATCATATTGTGGTAATGAGATTTTCTTGTTCTTAGTGATATTGGAGTGATGTTTTACACTTGGCTTTTTCAAAGTCATCGATGCCACAGGGAGATGAATGATGATGGGTAGATAATGTGATATGAAATGTAAAGTGTAAGGAAATGAAGGAATGGAAAATATGAAAACTTCAAGAATTTCCAAGTTAGATGACTACCAAGAAATAGAAATTGTTACCCAAAATTACCTTCTCCTGATGATCTGAGAGACAAATGTTTAACTCTAGCTCGCCTGATGTATGCTAATATGACTCTGGGGTGCTGATATGAGAAGAAAATACTTTGGTTGTAACCTGGCTGCATGATGTGAAAAGGAAGATGTTGGATGGAGTAAGCTCTGCAAATGATGACATGTTGTTGGATAAGTTTGTTGATGATGTTGAAGAGTATTGTTGTTGAAGAAGATAATTGATGTTCATGCTGGAGACAAATTTGAATCTACTAATTGTTATTGAACTGTTGCTACAGAAATGCTGAAATTTTGACCTTTAATCGTGCTTGAAAACTTGAAAATTGAAAAAAAGTTGAAAATCATGGCTATTAGTTGGATGAGCATCTCGTACTGATTTGAAATCATCTCCAAGTCGCGATTTAGTCTTGGGGATTTGATGCTTGTGGTTTATCATTGTAATATTTTTTGCATATTGGAATAAAGAAGACTTTGGAGGTCAAAGTGGTGGCTTGTCAAGTGTGTGGATGCATGTAACCATGAGGTGATATTGTTTCATAATTTCTTGCTTTATATTGTGGTTTAAATTGGCCTTGTTATCGCACAGTTTGTAGCTAGGTCAAAAGGCTAGAAGATAGAGGCCAAACTAGCGTAACAGGAACCTACCCCACCCAATGTCACCACGATGGGAAGGTTCTTTCTATTTAAGGAGGTTAGGCCCAGGGGATACGTCCCCGGTAACCTGGAGTTTTGAAGAGGCTAAGGTATAAAGGTATAAGTGAAATTCTCTCTTCACAAGTCACCACCAAGAGCAGATAGTCCGGCTAAACAGCCAATAATGAAGTGTAGGCCCAAATGAGAACACCTGCCCGGAACAAAGCAACAGCAGACTAATACATGCAGGCTATGATTTCAAAGGGTTAGTACTTCATACAACTATCTGATATCAATATATAAGCAGTAGATATTGACGAGATCAATGTTTAATAATACAACAATGAAATAATATCAATTCATCAATAAATACCAAGATGATGTAGCAATCAGTATGTCCAATCAATCCCTTATTCAATAAATGCTTTAAACCACCATCTAATTGCCTATAAAGAGAACTTGTCGCGTCAAGATGGAATAACCAAGGATGACGTCAACCTTATTAGGGTTAGTAGTTAGTTAGGGTTTCAATTTATAAAGGTTTTGAGAGTTTGTTTGACCACTATCACTTCAACGTTGGAGGCCTAAGATCAGTGCCTAGGGTAAATGGAGTCAAATCAAGGGAGGACGCAAAGGTTGAAGGAAAAAGGCTAAGGACTAGAGGGAAGGGTTCTGAAGTGTTGCAATGGCAGGGCCCCAAAAACAAAACCCTAGGGGAAAGAGGCTCACTCTGGTGTTGCTTAAGCAAGGCCTCGTGCTCTTTCCTCCTTCCTTAGGTTTAACTTGGC
>JZKD02S1674707.1:639584-681315 GCA_000966675.3 Picea glauca
TTAATGAGAATTCTTCCATTATTTCTATCTTGCTTCTTCTTTCTCAATTTCTCTCTGCAAATGTGTGTAGTATTTTCTAGCTAGATCTATTCTGTGCAGGTTCAACACATTTACAGTAATTAATGTAAAAGATAATTAATCTGGTTAATATTAATTATATTATGAGCTAGTGAGGTTGGCCCTATTGTGCCAATAGACACTTCTGTTGACAGGTTCAATCTAGTATAAGTAAAGGTAAATTCCCCCTTGAGGAAACATATCTTTCATGTGAGTTTGGAAATTGCAGCAAGTACACCTTCTTGGGAAAAGTGCACACGTCTCTTGGGCGCTAGTCTTCTAGGGTTTGAGCACCCTCTTGTGTGCTAGGTTTTCTTGGTGGTGAAGGTCTTTCTCTTGAAGAATATAGCAAAGGATTTGGATGGGTTTTCTTCCCTTGTTGAGAAGAGTTTCCTAGGATACTTCTTGTGTTCTTGTGCATGGTGTTTCTTCTTGTGATCTTGGTTGTTGCAACATTAATGGTTATGGTTAAATGCTAAAAATGGAATGAACTTCATGCTTAACCTTGCTCATTGAAAAATCAACACTCTCACACCTCCTAGACCTTGAACGACGGACAGATGAACTTTTACTCTGCAAATACAGTCATGCCCGCACATAGATGGGCAAGAAGCCCACACCTTGGGGCACTGTACCCAGAGGTTATTAGGAATTGGATGCAGGACGTTGCACTAGCACATGATTGGATACCATCAGAGACAAGATGCACCTTCATTCCACTTTGGACGCTTGTCTTTTCACCTTGGACGTTGCGCATATAGATGATGACGTCATGGATTGGGGATAATTTTCCATTGGGGCACCACTATGATGAGTTGGGGTTTTGATGACAAGACATGACCTTTGATGAGGAGAGGTCATTTTCCATCATACTTGGCACCTTGATGACAAGATGTGGCCTTTGGAGGCCTCTTACAGCTTCTTGGACATTGACTTCACCCACACATGTGGCTTTGGAGGGCTTATTATGATGTTTTAGCATGATTTATTATTTTTAGAGGTTTCTTGAAGGGTCGGCCCCACTTGTATCATGGATTTATTATTGTTTTAGGAATTATTGTGGACAAAGCACTTGGTTAGTCTCATATATAAAGGCTAGTGCTTCATTTTGTAAACTCGTCATCATCACTCACACATTTGTGAGATCTCTTCTCTAGAAAAGTTCGCTCTATCTCTTTCTCTTTTTCGCTATGGATGTCTTATGCGCAATGTTTGAAGGATAATTGTACATGCTTCTTCTTGTTTGGTGGATGAATCAAGATAAGGTTTCTTCATATGCAACGACTTGTCTTAGTAAGTGATTTCTTTCAAGTTTAATGCTATGTGATTGGTATGTTATGGTGGATGCTCTATTAGATTGGTAATGGTTGCATGTTACCTTGTATACTAGGTTCTTGTTTGCTAGAAACCCTAGGAGATATTCTTGTTTGGTGGATGAATCAAGCTAGGGCTTCTTCATATGCAACGACTTGTCTTAGTAAGTGATTTCTTTCAAGTTTAATGCTATGCTATCGGTATGCTATGGTGGATGCTTTATTAGATTGGTAATTATTGCATGTTACCTTGTATACTAGATTCTTGTTTGCTAGAAACCCTAGGAGGGATTCAGATTGGCTATTCCACTCCTCTTTTTCTTATCTATTTTGACTTGTTGAAGCATTCAAGGTTTGCATTAAGGGTTAGGAATGGCTATCTCCTTAGGGTTTAAAACCTAGTTCTCTTGGTTATCCTAGCTAGGCGACCTAGAAAGAAGGAGACGCCATAGACCTATGAGGGTATAGTCCTAGGGTTTTGCTCCCTCACCTCTTCCTTGTCTTCTAACTTGATCTTCAAGTTGTGCATGACTCCATTTTCCCAAAGAAGTGAAACGGCACTAGTCTTGAGCTTGCAAAGTGATACAAAACATCAAACAACTCTCTCTCTCTCAAAGAAACTTGACAACTAATTGTCTAACCTCACTCTCAAACTAATCCTAACTCAACACTTAGCAAACTAAGTGGATTTATTGTTGTTGTTGTAAATGTTTGCTACAGCGATTAGGGCTTGAAGATATTGCTAAATACTTACATAATATTGGGGTAAAACTTGCTCAGAAAGATTATTTGATAATTGGATGTTAATCTACTCATTGAAGGCTTGATTTTAAGACATAATTACTATTTTTTCTATTTGTGTGGCTACATGTTCTAGGTGCACCATTGGAGATTTTATTTATAGGTGGATGCATGACTAAGACAAAGCAAAGTCCAAAGAAAGGTGCATTCATCTAATTGGAAAGGGCTGAGGTAATGGTTTCCTCACTCTTATCTCCCTTTTGTGTCATTTACCTTCAAGATAAAACATTATCTATTCTACATCAATTGATTAGGTAGATTTGTGGATAATCTTTGGTAGGGGCCACCCTTGAAGTTTGTCTTACCTTATCTTCCATTACGTTTGTAAATCAAGCAACCAAATTAGGGGATAAGTATAATGTCCCCATTTTTGGGTCCCATTGCCCTGTGATTGGAGATGAATTTCAAGGACTGGGTTAGCGTGATCAAAGGGGTAGTTTAACATTACCAATGAATTCAGAGGGTTTAGATGGGTTATATGATGCCCAGTTAGGCTCGCTCATCATCTTTCATCATCGGGATCACTCCTATGTAGTCAGTTTCAGTACCGAAGCATTTCGACTATTCCCGTAATTTTGGGAGTATTATTGAACATAATTTAATTAATCTCACTAAGGGTGTTATCTTAATCAAATTACCGTAGAGGATACCTTAGTGTAATAGCTCATTGGAACCGAGATAAAGAGAAGCGAGATCTAAAGGTTGGGGTGATGAAAAGTGACTTCCAGTACTCGAATATGTTTGTAATGTCAAATAAATCACTTTTTGGAGTAAAAAGGTCCAATAAATTAATAAAGTGATTTTAGAGAAAATATTAAAGATGAATTAAAAAGTCACTTGAGGAGAAAAAGGTGAAAGGGGTATAAAGAAGAGATAGGAGCTCATTTCCTCTCATTATGTTGATGATTATTTGATTTGGTTTGGAGAGCTCTTGGAGCCTTGGGGGTTTGAAGTAAACCCTAATCTGGATTGGTTTCAGTGCTAAGAGATCCACCCTAGCTAATCAAGTTTCAGTGGTGAAAGATTCCACCCTAGCCAAGTTAGAAGGAGAATCACTCAGGTTCTCCATTGGATTTCGTTGTTGTGGCAAGATTCAGATTTTTCGAGGTTAGTGGAACTTCATGTAATGTCCCCCACCTCTTGATGAAGAGGTTTGGAGAGACTCAGTAGTCTAGCTATCCCCACTAGACTATAGTCTCAGGCATATTGGGGACAAAGTCAACCAGAAGACATAACATTCTATTATTAAGTTGACTTTGTGTGGAAAAGGATAACTCAATGAAAGAAAAGAAAAGGTGAGTTAAGGTTAAGAGTTAACCCTAGGGGTTAACTAACACAAAAGATGAATAGACTGGAGCTATAAAGGAAAGGGCAGGGCACACTCCTAAGACATTCTGGATTATTATCTTATTTTGCATTGGAGCTCTTGAGCACAAGCAGTTGTGAGGGTTTTGAGTCTAAAACCCTAAAGATCAACTCGGTGGTGAAAGATCCCACCTTTCTTGATCCAGGCTTGGTCCCAAAGGTGAAATAATCCCCCCACTTCATCATCTTGTTAGCATTGGCCTGATCTACAATCCGGGAGATTTTGGTGGCATTTGGAGGTTCCTAGGAGGGAGAACGAAATTCCCTTGATTCAGTCAAACCAGGAGGACGCAAACCAGTTGAGGGTTTACTCAGTTGGAGGAGCAGAACTTCTCAATTCAGCTTGAGACTTGACCCTGTGGATTCTACTAGCCCGATCTACATTCTGGGAGACTTTGGAGGGATTTGGAGCTCCGAAAGAGGAGGGCTGAAACTTGAGGGTTCAGCAGCATCCAGAGCAGGGCACAACTCAGCCAGTTGGAGGGGTTTTGCAGTGTATTGACAGGGTCCTCTTGTCTTCAGTCTTACCTTGCATGCTGGTAGCCTTTGGAGGCTTGGATCTCTTCTCAGAGAGTCTTTGGGAGGCACTTATCTTTGTATTGCTTATTATTGTATTGGATGGCAACCCATTTTGTTATTATTGGGGTTTTCTTCCAGATCTGCAGATCTCTTGTATACGGGATCTCTCTACTATCTAAATTAAGGTTAAATCTGACATTATCGGTTCCCTACTGGTGTTCTTTGTATATCTTGTCTTGTTTATGATTGTATGCTTCAGATCTATTGCTCAATCAACATTAAGTAAACCCATAATGCGCATCTTCATGAGTAAACCTGCAAATACCTAAACAAACATAGCAAACAGTAAACAATTAGTGTTCCGAGCAAAAAAATTGGCTTGGCAACATTACACTTAGGGGACCGATGTCTTCAGTTGTAGCAACACCGTGGCATAGATCTTTTTGTGGAGGCCAAACTTCTTGAAGGAGGGCAAGTTTCCTTAGTAGAGGTCGAGTTTATTGGTGATTGGAGACCGAGTTTTCTCTTAGGGCCGAGTTCTCTCTCATTGAGGCCAAGTTCTTTCTGATTTGGGGCCAAATCTCACTGCTGGGCGAGATCTCCTGGTTGAGGGGTCGATTGTGAAGTGTGGAGGTCGCATTCTTTGTTGGGAGGCCATTACTTGTGTGAGGAGGGTCGTGTTATTGCTGTTGGGCCAAGATTCTTCTTGCTGGAACGAGTAGATATCTTGCTGGGCCGACTTTGTTGCTATTGGGGCAGACTTTTCCTTGCTGGGCGAGTTATATCCTTGCTGGGCCGATTTTTGGTTGTGGAGAGACCGATTTCTCACCAAGGGAACTGAGTATTCTCTGGCAGCCGAATTCTGGGTGGAAAAGAACATTCTTGCAGCAGATCTGTGGAGGCACCTTCATGGTTAGAGCTAGAGGAGGAGTAGCTTGAGCATGTGCATGGGGCAGGGGAGGATCTGGATGAACCACCCTCCCTGGGAGGGGGCAGAGCTGGTCCAACAGGAGAACATTGGGATTGAGGAGGCTTATGAGGCAGCCTCATCACCAGCCTATACACAAATTCATAATCAGGCACCCACCAATGGTTGTCTAACTGATGCTACAAGGCCTTCTATTGGAAGATGAGCCCTTACCTTTTCCCGTAAAAGGGGAAGAAGGAATTGATAACTAGCAGCTAGATTGATCTTTGCAGATGACTGATCATGATGAGATAAATTTTATACATATATGATGTCATTTTGTATTGGTTATTCAATTTTGTGTCCTTGATTTGACAACTATCATGATTCAATATCAACTTTGATGTATCATTTGGCTTTCTATACATCTTATATATCAGTGTTTTCATCTTTATGTGACAATGTGATTATTTGATGTTGTTGTTGGTTTATATTTCAAACAATTTGAACAAAAAAAAATTGTGTTTTTTTACTGCCTGCCGATTATTTCTTGATTTAATATTTTTGGGACCCTTGCTAATTAATTGTTAATTACGATTAGTTCATCTATCGTGCAAGTCAAAAGACACATTCTCCCATCCCAAAAAACAATGTAAGATGCAAATTTATAACATAGAGACTATATGGTTAAGTTAGACAGCTGCATCTATCTATGACTATCCATGCTAATGGTATTAAGGGAACTATAAGGAAAAAATCTAAAAACAACGTAAGTTAAAAAGTCATAAAAAGAACATGCAGACAACGTATGAGTTGAAACTTGCAACTTCTTATTGGAAAAGTAGAATCTATAATTGGCAAATTACAGTAGTAGTTATACAAAAGGGCTATTTTGAACACTGGGTTGTGATCATTATATGAGGGAGGGCACCTTTACTTCATTCTTAAATGTGTTTACATCAAACGACAAAAGTAGTCTTTGGACAAAGCATTACCCAAGATTGCCTTCAAATAAAAGAATCTTCCTCAACAAGATACTACATGGCAACCTAAGACTTTCCAACAAGAACATGTGAGTTATTTCACTAACTTTGAAGAAAAGACAACAGGCAATATGTTAGATGAGTGACACATGGAGACATAGTACTAGTTGAAAGTAGGCTTAACACTAGTATGATCTTTTCTTTAACTCTTTTTGTTTATAAAAAGCAAGGTTTCTGGCAGGAATTTTACTTGTAGGTGGCCCATTTTGAATACTTTTTGCACTCTTTAATATCATTTTACTCTCTGTGTTCCATATTTATGTTCATAATATTTATGTGCATCTTCATTATCTAGTAATTATATTTCGTCTAATTTTGCATTGAATTAATGCTTCATAATATTAGCTTATATGCTAATAAGTAGTGCTTGACAAATGATACATCGATAAGTAGACTAACCTGTTTGTCTTGACAAAGAAGGAGGCAACATCAGTGTCATAGCGATTTGCAACACTAATGCACCCACCACCAATAGGAATTGTCCGCTTTATCTTCGATGCCCCACCTTCTCCAAGAATCCATTCTTGAATGGGGTCTTTCTCAGATATTGCCACTGCCATTCCAACATAGTATCAAGAATAGTGTTTGAAAAATAAATAGCATTTCGTCACAAAGAAACAAGACAACAATATTATAGTTAACCTCAATTTTCCTCTTTGCAACTACAGAGGGTTTTTCAATTTTAAAATATTTAGGGCAATAATATTATAGTTAACCTCAATTTTCCTCTTTGCAACTCCAGAGGGATTTTCAATTTTAAAATATTTTGACTGAGAATTGTCACTATCTTTGACCAAGTCTCCTAGGGTTACAATTGTAAAATACATATTTAGGTGAGTGATCATCTTTGACCAAGTTACCTAGAAATATTTACAATGAGCTAGGTGAACAGCAAAATATCAAGTAAAAAGGAAATATAATACATATTCACACTAAGTCCACTAGGACTTAGGGACTTAAATGTCATCAAGGGATGAAAAGCCCTAGAGTGATTGATTATGTTTAGAATGCATAGTGAACTTAAAGGATCATGGTTGGGTCTATGTTAGTCATATGGACGACCTAACTGCTGGAAGTATTTACCTCTTAACAGTTCTTCCAATATAATCAAAGAATAGGCACTACCGTGGGGTTGGACCTATGCCTTGAGAGAGAAGATGAGCATCATTGTCACCAGGATTTACCACATAAGTGGTGAGAGAAATTCCAACCTCCTAGGAAACGCCTTTTCCAAGCACTAAACGAGGAAGGGACTACCAAACCAAGAACCATGAAGGGCCAAACCAATGTCATATCTATTTCACTATTGACCGCATATTGGTATCAGCTTATTTATCAGTCGCTTTGGTTTGTCGCTCCATTTTAAAAGAAAGGGTGATGGGCTTCAAGGCAACAAGGAGAGACATCATGTGCCTGCCGTTATAGGGTGGGGTTTGGAGACATATGGGAGTGATTGTTTTAGTTTATGCATATGGCACTGACCCATGGATTTGGGAGCTAAGCCATAAAACTGTTTCCAAAAATGCTGGACAATCTACTGTGCAGACAATGCATTGACTTCATAACCACATGTCCCATAGTTGATTCAGTACTAAGTAGGGATGCATCTCATGCCAACCAGTGACCACCACAGCTCTATCTTCCTATCCTCTAAATTTAAAATGTCTTGCAGGTGTGGAGACAGAACCTCTACCCTTCGGTATTTACAGGTAAGCTTCCCTTTAATGTATTCGGTCTAATAATTCCAGGTGGGTGTCCCCAAGTAATCGTTGTTATCATTTTTCATCGGGAACCTACACAAGACCTCTTAATGGGCAGATGGAGAATGTTTGCATGACCTGGGGATATAAAAATCGGCATCCTTCACTGAAGGGGATGCGTGGATTTGGTCCAGAAGTTCCAAAGAGTTATGTAGGAAGGGACGTCAGTATCTCTACTATATTGAAATATCACCAGCTGCACCTAAAACAGAGCATAGAACCCATCGCCATGAGCAAATCTAGTACTAACCCACTTTCAAATCCATGGCCCCAGTCACCTTGGGATGTTGAATCCGTGCTTTGTATAGCATTGACAAAATGGGTTCGGTCCAACAATTTCCATTGGACTTCATCAATCATATCACTAGCTCCATTCTTCAACTGGCAGTAACCGGTGAATATTAAAATAGTCACTATAACTAGGCATATAAAGTGATGCACATTGCAATTCCAGCTTATAATAACCAGTCTACTGGTTAGCTATTATATGTCATTACTGCAACTACACTCCAAATAACTGCTATAGAGAATCTCAAATTCCTCCTATAGTAAAGTAACCACATTTGTCGTTTGCATCAATTCGATAAGAACTAAGAGAGTTCCATCAGCAATACATGTTCTATGGGTTTACAGGAGAATATTGCTGAAAAAAATTTAATTAATGAGACGACACGAAACTTACTGACTTTCAGCCGAAAAGGACGGAGAGGCTGGCGATCTCTGCAGCTGTTGGGCATACGGGGGAAACAAACATGAAATTGGAAGGATAATTGATGGAGTCTTCCCAATGGTTGCACAACGACCGCCATCCCGACCTTCCACTCTTCCTTATCTTCTCCCTTCCACCACTATTCGTTCGTTCTTTTGAGAATGAATGAATTTCTGTCAATTGTAACGTGTAAGATGACCAATGTTATTTAAGTTTTCTTTGACCATGGAAATGGATAGTTTGTTCTTTTGAGAATTAATGAATTTATGTTAATTATATAAATTTAAAAATTTAAAATTTTTTATGGGAATGAATAAAATGTAAATTTGAATTGTTTATTGGTTGTAACTATAACTCAAGAGTATATTTAATAGTTTACAAGTTAGGTATATCAATAACTTGTGATTAAGCAAGTGTCAAGGTCTCTCAAAGTTCACTATGGTGGACTTCTATTTTATGAATCTCTATTTTATAGGTTGGCTACTCTTCTAATCTTATCACAAAAAACCAACATGTTCACTTTTAACTTTATCACAACAAACCAACATATTCACTTTGAAAAAATTGAATCACGATAAAAAAAAAATAACAAACATACTACCCAAACTATAAACCCTTAACATATTAAAAATTAATATGATTAAAAAATAAAACCATACCTTATAATTTTCACTCAAAGGATCTATCACCATTCATTACTTCTCTATTTTGGAGAAGTATAACTTATATTTCCCTATAATTGTTTAAACATGCCCTTCAATGCATGAGAATCCAAGATCCTCATCCATACTCCGCATCCACGTTGATATTATTTTCTAAAGTCGTAATGGAGCCTTATATAAGTTAAGGCCAAGGTATTATGATTTATGAAGAATGGTAATGGCTTAACAAGCTTTTAACATGTGACTTTCAATTGTTTTTGCATTTGAAGTTGGGTGTTGTAAATGTTTTTTAGGTTAATATAATGGATGTCTTTTTTATTTTGATTTTTTTTTTCCTAGCAGAAAATTTTTCAATATATTAAATATATAGTGTTTTTATGTACATGTAATATTGATAAGATAATCAGTCAAGCTAAAGTAATAAACTCCAGATCTCACCAAAAAAAAGTGATCCTTCTCAAAGATGAGATAGGCATCCATCTCTACAATGAGTAAGTATACAAGTACTATCTTAAATTGCTTTCACATTAGAAATAGGATAACATCTTTACAAGATCAACAACAAAGTTTACCACAAAAATTACTAAAGAAAATACAAAGTTTTCTATGAACCAAAAAAAAACTATCTCCAAAATGGAAAAACCAAGCTCATTAATAGAGTTGTAGATTGTATGAAGGACCCTCATGTCCTTCAATCCATTTGTTGAAAGTAACCAACCCTTCTGGAGCTTGCAGAGCTTTTTTGGAAAGAGCATTCGCTTCCACATTCTGTTCTCTTAGTAAATGTTCAAATCTAATGTTACTAAAAGATTTGATTAAATCCCTGATCCTATCCTTCCATCCCAAGAGAGCATTTACATTCAAGTTTCCCCTGCAGTTTAGCCACTCAATTACAACTTTTGAATCACCAAATACTTGTAGTTGATCTAATCCCAAGCGGATTGCCAAAGTTAAAGTCACCCATGCACCTAAAACTTCAACCCTTGAATTTGTCTCAAGACCGCAATTAAAATTCCACTTGTAGCTAGTGTCCTCATTGATTTTTATCACACCCCCTGCCCCTCTCAAATTCCCATTTTCTTGGTATGCACCATCAAACCACCCTGTAAATGGCAAAGTAAAAACATGAGTCTTTAAGATCCTAAGACCCTTTCCAATCTGAGACCCCCTATCTTCTGCGGTTTTTAGCAAACCCAAAGTTTTTTGAACCACCATCTAAAAAGAAGGATTACGATTTTCAAAGAATTTTTTGTTTCTTTCCAACCAAATGCACCAGCAAGCCAAGGAGGGCAGTGTTCTATGGATCCACTTTTTTTTAATCCAGCTAGCGAAACAATTTGATAAAGTGTCACCTTCCCAAGTTGAGCTAGTATGGAGAACATAGTAAAATTGTTGCCACATGTGTAGAGTAAAGGAGCAATTGACAAAAAGATGCAAGACAAATTCTAGAGCCCGTGAGCATAGCGGACAAAGGCTTGGTCCTTCCAAACCTTTTTTGATAAGATTATCCCAAGTGAGGATTTTGTCCTCCACATCAAGCCATGTGAACAATCTAATCTTTAATGCAATATCCCACGACCATAACTACCTCCTCCAACCAACTACCTGTTACTACCAAAAAAAATTGTAAGGTATTATAGACATTGTTAACAGAAAGAAAACCTGAGTTATCACCACCAGTCCAGATTAGAAGGTCTTCTCTATGCTGGAGGTGAACCCCCGAACTAATTAAAAACTTACAGAAGGAGCTCCATTCATTTGTTAGAGCCCCCAAAAGGCCTAGATCCAAGCTACTTTTCCACTGTGCAATATAACATCCCTGCAAATTATGTGCCCTAGCTTGGTAAAGGTATCTGATATTCTTATCTTCCAGAACTAATAAGAGATCCGGTGAGAGCAAAGAAAGGTTTCCACTACCCAAAATTTTGTCTTGGCCTATTAAAACAGATTGACCATTACCAGGATACCAACTTAACTAATGTGTGATAAGGGGAAGGGACTTTAATAAGTCTTTCCAAGTCTGGGAAGCCAGAGACTGAGTTGTCGAAGTCGATCTGAGCCAAGTAGAGATAGAAGAATAGGGTATATATATGTCCTTAAGCACCCTATGCCAGATCCCTTCCTTTGTCAAAACATGCCACAATGAGTTTCCAGCCAACGCATGATTAAAATGGAAAATGTTTCTAAGCCCCCATCCACTCAAAGAATTCGGTTTTGTGATCACCTCCTAGCTGCAAAGATGGAAATGATGATCCGAGCCACCTCCCGACCAAAGGAAATCATAAATCATCTAAAGAATTTTATTAAGCACTAAGTTGGGAACCACCACAAGAGCCATCCAATATACCGACTGAGATTCTAGCACCGATTTTATCAGAATACAACGACCACCAAGGGATAACCACCTATTGCACTAATTCCCAATTATGTATTCTAGCTTTGAAAGAAGCCATCTCCAGTCATCAAATTTTAATTTTTTTGCTTTTAAAAAGTATCCCAAGTATCTAAAGCCCTCCACCAAATCAACAAAATTAAAGGAGAAAGCTTCTTTAGACTTTTCCAGTAATTCCCCTTGGATACCCAAGTGATGAAAAGTAGATTACACAGATTGACTTTCAAGCCCAAGGCACCACAAAAAAGCTTCAAAAGTGATTTTATCTCCATCCACTCCTCCAAGGAGGGCTTTAACATAATTAATATGCCGTTCACAAAAAACAGATGGAGGATTTTAACAATCCTAGAGACCTTCACCCCCGACAAGCTTCCCTCATTCTAGGCTTTTTTCAGTAACAGACTAAAACTTTCCATAACAAGAATAAATAACAAGGGAGAAAAGGGTCAGCCTTGCTTAATACCATGTTCACTCTGAAAGAAGGAAGATTCCTCCCCGTTTATTAGAACAAAAAAAGAAGAACTGAAAACACAACTCATGATCTAGTTTATAGAGAACAAGTTGAAACTCGTTTGAATCAGAATCAATCTTAGAAAATCCCAATTTACACAATCATACGCTTTCTTTAAATCCAGATTTAATATTAGTGCCTGAATCTTTTTCAATTTTATACTATGAAGACATTCTTGTGTTGTCCCAATAGTGTCCAAGATCTGCCTGCCTTTTAAGAAACCAAGTTACTCGCTTGACAGTGACCTCGAGAGAATAGGATTTAATCTATTTGCTATCACCTTTGCGATCAAATTATAACATAAATTGCATAATGCAGTGGGTCTGTAGTCAACAAAGGTCGTAGGCTTATTTTTCTTTGGAATCAACGCCATAAAAGTAGAGTTTAGGGAACTTTGGACCTTTCCTCTGATCTTGGAGTCCTCCACAAATTCTAGCAGATCATCACCAACTAAATCAAAGAACTAAGTAAAGAATTCCATCGTCCAGCCATCAGGGCCTGGACTCTTGTCTTTGGCAAATAGTTTTAGTACCTCCCAAATCTCTGACTTAGTGCATGGTCGATCAAGGCGTGGAAAGAGACTAGTTGTGTAAGCTTGGTCCACCAGGGAAGGAGGAACGCCAATTTCAAACAAACTTTAAAAATGTTTGATAGCTTCACTCTTTAGATATTCTTCCCCCCTGTGAGGATGTCCCTCCTCATCCAGAATCTCCCAGATATGTTTCTTGTTTCTACAGGCTGTAGCATAATTATGAAAAAACCTTGTATTTTGATCGCCACTTTTCAGCCAGGTTGCTCTACTCCTTTGTCTCCATAGTTCTTCATCAAGGAGGAGTAGAGATTTTTGTTTCGCTTCCAAATTTTTAATAAGATAGTCTGAAGTCGAGTCCCTCTCATCCCGCGGGATCGAAAGGAGACTTGCGTTCAACTCCTCCTCCAGCTTCTCTAATCTAAGAAGTTTATCACTTCTTTGAAGTCGGGCCCATAATTTTGTCTAGTTTTTTAGATCTTTTAGATTCCACACAAATCTGAGCTGAATATCATATTCCATTAAAAAGCCTTGATCCAACCATAACTCTTTTACCAAATTCATAAACTCTGCCTCCTGCAACCAGGATGAATTAAATTTAAAAGGGTATGTCATGGGGAAATGATGAAATTCAAATTGAGCAACCACTGGAGTGTGATCTGAAATGTATGGTTACTCCACCCAGGATCTGAAGTGATCTGATTGACATATAATATTCTCCGCAACTAAAATACGATCCAATCTTTTGGAAATGTAGTCATCCCCTGCTCTGCCATTTCTCCAAGTCGAGACCAGGATATCTAGGAGCATATCCACTAAGTGATGTGCCTGGAACAAGTCTTTGAATAACCCTTCCAATTTGTCCAAATGTGTCGAGGCTCCCCATATCTCATCCACTCTAGTAGTAATATTTAAATGGCCTGCAACAATTAAATTATTAGAAGCCAACAACCCACGATTTGCCACCTGCTCCCAGAAAGCTTTCCTTTCACTACAGGGCCCATAAACATTGAGCAAGTTAATCTAACTATTATTCTCCAATAAAAAACCGGATAGCGGAATACCTCCACAACATATATAAGGATTAAGAGAAAGCTTATTTGGATCCCATGTAACCAATAACCCTATGGAAGTTCCAACAGAACTAACCGCAGACGATAACCAGCTAGGAAAAAAATATAACATAAACAATCGTGCTTTATGTTCATCAATAAGAGTTTCATGTAAGATGATAATGTCAGGATGAGTCTTACGCAACAATCTGCGCATGGAGGCGGCTTTCAGGGTGCCCCCCACCCCTCTGAGATTTAAGGTAAGTAAGATCATGGTTTATCCCTAGCAAGGGATTTCATGCCTCTAAGTGCCCCAAAGTCAGACACGGTAGATGGTAGGGAGATAGTAGCAGGAAGAGAACCAAATGCTTTCTTATGTGCACTCTGCATTTTGATGGGAGAGGTCTCAAAACCCAGGCCTTTTGACCAAGATAAATCTGATCCCAAATCCCCCCTAGGCTTATGTAACTACCCAGAGTGTCTCAGACCATCAAATTTATAAACATTCCACCCTTGAAAGATGGGTAGCGAGCGTGGGCTATCAACCTCGCGGTGCAGTGGCAATAAAGACTCTAGTATCTCCCCTAGGGAGCACTCACCAGGCTTCGATTCTCTGTATCTCGGAAGAAGGGAACAATCCTGCTCCTCCTCACTAGACCCATCCCTGGTCCCCATAGGGTTTTCCGCAGCCTCATTCCGTAAACCCCCCGAGGGAGATGGGTTGCCCGAAGGAGAGACAGTAATGTGTCTTTTCGCTAAAGGGGAAGAGTTCACCAACTCAAGACTAGAAACATACTTTTCCCTCATCGTGGGTAGAGGAATAGTCTCACAGGAGGAGGATCCTTCTCAATACTTTGGAGGAGGCTGAGGAGGAGAAAACCCAGCCACCAAGGGAGTGAAGGAGTCTAGAGAATCCCTTTCCCAAGCTGTAAGTGTAAAATAAAAGGAAGGACAAAGAACTTTTAACTTACCAGTAACTGAGTCCTGAGTCGCAAGTCTTGAAGGTTTCACACCATCATTGTTGTCAGCCGCATGAACAAAGGATTCAACACCCGACGAATCACAACAATAATCCTTCCTGAGTCGAGAGTTTTCAGATTCCTCCTCCTCCGAAAAACCCTAGCAGTCGTTTTGCAGGTGGCCAATTTTACAACACAAAGCACATCTAAAAGGTAAACCCAAGTAATCCAGCTTTTCGTGGATAGTGTGACCACGCCACTGAATGTCTAATGACTCTAAGAGACCCGAGTGTATGTCCACTGCAACCAGGATCTTCCCTAACCTTCTTTCAAGAGCCTTCAATGCGTGTTCATCAACTTTGATATCATGAACTTTTATAAATCGGCCAAGTGCATTACCAACTTTTATTTTGATTGTGATAGAGGTATGTATTAAAGGATATATTATGGAAGAATTAATATCATGTGATAGTTTGGATAAATTTGGGAAGACACACAATATTGCAATAATATAATTTAAAAAGTTTATTTTTTTATATTAACTGCAATAAAATTTATAAGAAAATCTTTGTTAGGTATGAACGTCTTGAATAGAAATATCATATCAATCGATGCTCCAAAATCGTCTAATTTCATTGAAGAAGCTCAAAAAATATTTCATTAGAAGGGGACACAAGTAGTGGACTCTCACACACCACAACAAAAGGCCAAAAAAGGTAATATATCATTCGATTAAATTTGTTTGACTCATTTATCATTACTTATTTAGTTTCCACGTAGCTATAAACTAAATAGCATTGTATTTTTTAATTCACTGATTTCTTAAGCTTTTAACTTTTAGTTATTTATTTTTATATGGTTTTAGCATTGATTTAGGCATTGCCTTCGCACTCCCAAATTGTACTTATTCTTTGCTATAATCTTTTAGTATCACTGACCTACTTTTGTGGTCATTTTTTGAACATTGATAAATTTAATTAATCTTGTCTTATCTTATATATAGGATCAAATTAGTGCTAAAAAAATAAAAAGTACCAACAAGTGTAGACTATTTTATAGCACCAACAAAATGAATACAAACAAATACATGATGCACATCGAGTGATTCACTCTTTCCAAGTAGGTGACCAAGTTTTGTTATAACTGCAGAAGGAAAGGTTTAAGTGTCCTCATTAAAAGATTGAGCCTGTTTGATATGGTCCTTACTCCATTTTCAAGTGGTCGGTGATAATGCTTTCCAACTTGATCTACCACCTTATTTCAAAATGCGTCCAATCTTCAACATTGATCTACTAAAACCCTACCATACACTATTGTTTGAATCATAAAGTTTCGATGGCTATAGATCTGGATCCACAACACTTAGCACCAGTGCAAATCGATTTGATCATCAATCAACATCTCATGTTTACTTGAAAAGAAGACATTCTTGTATTAAGGGTTGTTAGAACCAAGCAGTTACCGCCTCAAGATAAGTGTTGTGATACACCATTGAGTAATTGAGAGGTTGATTTCCTCAGTTGTTCCCTCAAGTAATGACATTTGTTGCTTTCCAAAGAGGGATGATTGATCATCACGAAACATGTTTATGTAAAAACTCTAGGCCAACAATTTGGGAAAGAGCCATTTGGGCTTCATTGCACCATCGAATCATATAATTCAACTCCTGCCCATTTGTAATTAACCTCTTTATTATAAATCCAATAATATATAGGCTCATGGAGGTTGGACGATTTTGAAGCACTGATTAATATGATATTTATGCTCAAGATGTTCATCCCTGACAAAGATCTTCTTGCAATTTTTATCGCAATGAATAAAGAAAGAGAGAGCTTTCTTATCTATGTTATTGCAACAATATGTGTTTTCCTAGATTTTCCCAAACTATATCATAAGCTATTAGTTATTTGACATTATATCCTTTGAAACCTCCGAAACAATCAAAATCGATGACACATTCATCATATTGGATACCTTGAAAGAAAGGATAAAACATGCACAAAACCAAACTTTAAATGCAATTGAAACACACATGGTGAGCGCCATGTTAGGTCATCATCATTCCTAATAAAACATAATTTGACCAAAGTCTCAACTCACTTATATAAAGCACCATCACAACTTTAAAAAATAATGTCAACATGGATGAGTATTAATGAAAATCTTGGATTCTTATGCATACAATCGATATTCTTCCCATGGAAGGCATGTTTAAACAATTATATGGTTACATTCCCAAGTTGGAAGGTGTGGTTGGGGAGTTGTTGTGGAATAGTTTTGACTAAGTATTGGCACATATTAAAGTTCAGTAGAAGGTGAATCCATAGAATTCATGAGACTGTAGAAGCTTGAGTATGCGGTTTTACAAAATCTTGAGTACACAAAAGGCAAGGAGTCATCGTATACAACCTTTGTGCCCAATATATATGAGCCTTTGTGCATGTCTCTAAAGGCAAAGGTTCTTTTGTATAAGCGGGTTACAACTAGAAGATTCCTCGGTATATTCAAGAATCTTTTGTAACCACTCCAATCACCTATATATATGAGGATTGTAATGTTGTAATAGATTTTTTTTAGTTGTTGTTAGAGAAGAAATGAGAGTTTTGAGCTATTAATTTAAATGCATTGTCATGAGATCTGCACACGACTTCTTCTATAATGATCAATATGATAATAAAAAATGGAGATACATATGAGGATTGTAATGTTGTGATAGATTTTTTTAGTTGTTGTTAGAGAAGAAATGAGAGTTTTGAGCTATTAATTTAATTGCATTGTCATGAGATCTACACATGACTTCTTCTATAATGATCAATATGATAATAAAAAATGGAGACTTGTTTTGTTCATGTATATGTGATTATCATGTATCTTAATGATATGTATGTCATTGTGCCTACTTTGTGTATTGTCACTTCTGTTAACTTGAATGAATGTGATTAAAGGTTATGTAATGGCTTTTGCACGCCCACTAAATATTTAATACTCTACACAATAATAACATGGAAACTATCATACATGCCTTGGGTGAGACTTCCTTCTGGAAGGTTGAATATGCCAATGCACTACACTACATCGAGCCCATGTTGGACACCTTCTATGGACCCGAGTTTGTCATAGAGCCAACAATATGTAACCCCTAACCCTAGCTTGTTTTGTTGTTTTTTCTTTTGTAAAATGGTATCTCAATTCATAGGGTTATAAGGTAAAATATATCCCATCTAAGTCCCAAATATAAACCCAAATCCCATTCCAAATCACATCCCAATTCTACAATTTTTATAAAAAATGGGGGCAAATGAGAAAAATTCTTACCTTGGAATCCAATAGATAAAATGAAAGTAACCTTGAATCTCCATTGGTTGCTCCTAATAAATTCCCCACAAACCTATCAAACTCCAACAAGCTCTTCCCTGCAAGTTCATGCCAAATGAAATGATAGTGACCTCCTTTTTCCACTTTATGTCCAAAATTCAAAGGAGTGTGATGTAAACCCACTATTTGAGTCATTGTTTTTTTCCAAATCTTGTGTATTTGAATAACATTAGCATTGTATAAGTGACACAAAATCCCTATTGGTATCCATTTTTTTTTATGCAAGACTCTTGTTGCATTGTGTGCGCATCGTGGTTGCATCATAGTTGTGTCGATTTCAATTTCTTTTGTAAATACAATTATAATTAAATATTATAGTAACTATAATAATAATAATAATAATAATAACAATTTTAATTTTGAACCTCCAACTAATGGGGGTTTGCAGGTTTTTTTCAGGCTTTTGGCGTCTTAGGCTAAGGCCACAGGTACGAGGACGCGAAGCAGAGGTCCTCCCTAACCTAGCCCCATGTGAAGTGCATGTGAACCATTGGTGGTCGGAGTAGGTGCCCAGGTTCGAGAAGAACACATGTTAGGAGATATGGACTAGGATCTGGAGGAGTTAGGAGACCTGGTAGACTACGAACCAGAAGACATGAGCTACATGGATATCTGGGGGTCATCGACTGATGGTTTGGCAGACAACCTCAAATCTTTGTCTACATATGACAATGGGAATTAGTTATTTTCTATTGGCTCGAGGCCCAGTGCCATAGATGCTTCCTCTCTTGGACATACATACTTTACTCCTCATTCTCTCTCTAGGGGAACACTAGAACTCTACCCTCTTGTGACTTCCTCATCTCAAGGTAATAAACTCTCATTTTTATTTTTTTCACTCTTCTTTGCCACAAACAGCTTTGGGATCGACTTGTCGACATGTGAGGCAGAGGGTTTCCTCCAGGACTTCTCTTCTTCATTTGAGGGTGTCCCTCAAGGGCCTACACATCCACTCTCGTTTTGGCCTCTATAGTTTTCTTTTCCCAAAGACCCTTCTTCTTTTCCATGGTACCATTCTTTGAAATGTGAGGTTTCCCTAGTCGGTTCAAAATCTATTGCGGCCTTCTTGAACGATTTCGAGCCTACTCTTGTCAGCATTGATAAGGGTGTGTCGGTTGAAGCCCACACTGGCCCTCCTAACGATGACACCATAGGTCCTGGAAGCGACCAGAAAAAACCCACCCAAAAACTTCCAAAGTGTGTGCATCCTACAGGCTCTGGGGGAAACTTGGTACTTGGAGAAGAATTGAAGATCCTTATGGCGATATAATTGGCGTAATGTGGCCTAGTTGGCAGAGCAAAAGGGAGGATGTTTAGTTTTAAATTTTTGGCCACGTTTCCTTCTCAAACCCTTTGTCGAAAATCAAAACCTTGGCCCGAGGATGGATTCTATTCAGATTCTCAAAAAAGATGTAAAAAAAACACTCTATGGAGTCTGGAGTCTCGAAAATACCCCCCTTCTTCTAAATCATTGGAATCCATTCTTCGATGCAAGTAAGGAACACATCGAGGCAGATCCAATCTGGGTTAGACTGTTAGGGTTGTCGGTGTAACTATGGTCCTTAGAGGGTTTCAAGGCAGTGGGTGATCTCTTAGGGGAATTTTTAGATGTTGATTGGTCTTTCCAAATGACACACTCCATGGAAATGGCACAGATTCTAGTTTCTCTGGATGTGGAGGAGGGACTCGTTGAGGATATCACATTCAAACTTGATGGCAGAAAATTCACACGGATATTAGACTATGAAGGAGTCCCCTTCAGATGTTGCAGATGCCATAAAGTAGGACATGTCCTTTAGCAGTGCGACATGCCTTACAAAAGGAAAAGTGTGACCTTCCCCGCGACTTGGAGGAAAATAGTTGTGATAGAAGGTTCAACAAATCCCATGGATGGAACCCCTTCCACGATCTCTATTTTAGAACAGGGTTTGGAGGGTCATGTGACAGAAGTTTAGGCATCAAAGGAATCCCCAAAGGCCCCGACAGAGCTCCCAGGTTCAACTACCCCTCCTCCTAATACTCCCTGGGTCCCAATTGTGGTAGTCGACATGGAGACAAATATGGGTAAGCTCCATCTAGCTCCCTTACCTTTCAATTTGATGTCAAATTCTTTGTCTTTATTGGGTCGGGACTGACTCAACTCCTTAAAACAATTTTCTTCCCCGTATGCGCCCTCTTTCCCTTGCTCAAGTACTGTCCCCCTTAGTCACCTTTCACTAAAAGAACCACCCCTCGCATGCCCTTCATTTAGTTTCTCCCCTTGAAATCCTTTGGGGACTCAGAAGACAAGGTTGTTTGCTACACCCTTCGCAATCGACCTATACTAAAGTCGGGCTCTGGCGGTCCTAGCTCATCAAGGTTTGGCTTGAATCATGTTGGTAACCAGATCAAAAAAGGTCGTGGCTAACACTCTTTTATTTCAAAATCCCAAGAACGGGCTAGAGTTGATGTAGCATCAAGAAAACAATTATCCATTTTTGGGGCCCTTAGAGCATCTTTAGCCCTCACAGGGGTTATTCCATGAAGATTTTCTCTTTCAATTGTTGGGGTGTGGTGAGCCCCTCCAAAAAATTGACCTTCCGTCGACTGGTGGAATAAAACCAACCAGATATAATACTACTATAGGAAACTTTGGGGGACGATGATGCTGTTGTAAATTTATTGGAAGCTCTTTTAAAAGATTGACACTTTGTTGGAAATGATGTAAGTGGATGCTTTGGGCGTCTTTCCCTATGTTGGAACCCCTAAAAATTAAAGGTCTCAAAATCTTGGGGCATACTGTTGGGCTAATGCATCGAATACTCCTCCTGGGACCTAGGCACAGAGTTCACTATCGTCAACCTCTACTGGCCATACACTAACCAAGCTCCTTTCTGGAAGGATTTACAAAACAAGCCTTTTCTATCTCGAACGAATATTATTATTGGAGGTGATTTCAATTTTTCCCTGGGATCTGCTTAGGTTTGGGGTCCAAAGTCCAAGTGGGACCCCCAATCAGACTTCTTAAAAAATTTCGTGGTTCTGAACAGGCTCGTAGATATACAGTTGGTTAAAATCTCCCCTACCTGGAGGAACAAAAGGGTGGGTGAAGATAGGATTGCCAAATGACTGGATCGTTTCTTTCTTGTTGAACACATCATGGAAGTTAATATGCAACTTAGACAATGGGTGGGATGTGGCGGTGAATTGGACCACGCTCCCATTTTTCAGGAAATAGGTGGGATAAACATGCCAACTATCCCTTTCAAGATGAATTTATTCTGGCTAAAGGATGAATAGTTCCAAAACTTGGTGAAAACACATTGGGTACCATATGTGGCATAGGAGGGCTCTTATGTTGTTGCACATTTCCTAGAAAATATAAAAAGGGTCAAACAAGCGACCAAGGAGCGGGAAAAACTAAAAAACAAAGGGATGAGAAAAACACGTTGGACTTGGAAAATGAAATATCCTCCTGCTATATGGCAGAGAGAGAAGGTTTTATCTTCCAAATTTCCAAAGACAAAATCCTATAGTTGGAATACACTCACAGGAAGCTACTGGAGGAAAAGGAGGCAACATGGCAACTAAAGAGCAAATCCATTTGGTTGGAATGTGGGGATGAAAACACAAAGTTCTTCCAGGCATATTCCAAGGGAAGGAAACTTTCCAACACGATCTATAGCTTAAACAACGAGTTTGGTAATGTGGTGTCCTCCTTTCCAGATTTAGCTAATATGGGGAAAAGACACTTCAAATCCATTTTTAAATCAAAAGGTAGAGCTACCATTGCTAAGGTGGTTAGAATGGCTCTTTACTTTCCCAGTTTTGTAAATGAGGAGGACAATTGAATGTTAATGGAAGAAGTGACATAAGATGAACTCAAGGAAGTACTTCACAACTTTCAGAAAGACAAAAGTTCAGGCCTTGATGGGTGGTCTGTGGAGTTCTTTTTGGAATTATATGAGATTTTGGGTGTTGATATCTTAAAGGTGGTAGAGGAATCCAAGATCGAAGGTAAAATGTATGCACCCTTCAATTCCACCTTCATTGCTCTTATCCCTAAGAAAGATATTCCCTAATCTTTTGATGACTTTCAACCCATCTCTTTATGCAACTCTATTTATAAAGTGGTTTCCAAGATTATCGTAAGGTGGATAAAAACTATTATGTCAAAGAAAATTTCAAAGGAAAAATTCATTTTCTTGGAAGGCAGGTAGATACATGAAGCAGTTGGTGTGGCTCAGAAAACAATTCACATTTAAAAAAACAAAAATTAAAGGGGAACAATTACAAAGATTGATCTCTCCAAAGCATATGACAGGGTAAGTTGGATATACATTCATCTCTTACTAACCCACCCGGGATTCGAAACCCATTTTATCTCATGGATAATGAGATGCATAGCTATTGTTTCTTTTGTTGCTCTAATAAATGGAGCGACTTATCCCTTTTTCCATTAGGAGAGAGGGCTCCGCCAAGGATGCCCTTGATCCTCTCTCTTGTTTCCCTTGGTTGTTGAAGGACTAAGTCGAGCTTTCGGTAATGCAAAGGACATGGGAGCTTTTCAGAGGATCTCCATCTCACAGGCACTGAAGATATCTCATCTATTTTTTGTAGACGATGTCATGATCTTTTGTGATAGAACCAGGAGAGATGCATACTTCCTGCACCAAATTTTGGATCTTTTTGGTAGGGCGATAAGAATGATGGTTAATGTGAGCAAATCTACCATATCCTTTCTGAATCTGGGAGATGATGAAGAGGCCTACTATACAAAATTATTTCATTTTTAAACCCAAGATCTTGATGAAGGTATAAAATATATGGGTTTTATGTTAAAACCAAACTGTTATCTCAAGGAGGATTGGAAATGGATTATTGCAAAATTGAAAAAAAGATTAAAAGCTTGGAGTTTTATATGGCTTTCTTGTGTGGGGAGAATCAATTTTGTCAAATCGGATCTTGAAGCAATTCCTGTATATTGGATGTCACTGGCTTGGATCCCAACAGGAATTCTGGAAAAAGCAAGGAGAATTTGCTTCCACTTTCTCTAGGAAGGTTCCCAAGATTCATGTGTTCTCCCATGGGTAAGATGTGATCAAATCGCTATCCCCAAGGCTCTTGGGGGATTGGGCATTAAAAATATCACTCGATTATCCAAGTACTTAGCTGCTAAAGTGGAATGGTGATTGCTCACTTCAAACAACCTTTGGATGTTTGTAGTCTCACAAAATTACATCTTGCCCGAATCCTTGGAGGAATGGATTAGAAATCCGCGAAAGTCTAGACAAAACTGCTCAATCATATGGAAGACTCTAATTCACTCTTTCTTTCTAATTGGGGATGGGCTGGCTTGGAGAATAGGGAAAAGCACAAGAGTGTGAATAAGATCTGATCCATGGAATGGAAGTGGAAATAATCACACCCTTCCACAAGATCTTGTGGAAGTTTTACAACATCAAGGGTACTATCATTTGAACCAAGTAACTGATCCATAAACCACTTCATTATGGAATTAAGGATGGATCTCAACGGATCAATTAGGCCTACAGGGTGATTCTATTGTTCTTTGGGGAAATTACATTTAGGCACTTCATATAGCGCACATTTGAATCACCGAGCAGGAGGATGAAATCATTTGGAAATTTGCTCCAAACAACTTTTACACCCCAAAGTTGGGTTATATACAACTCAACATTGACCTTCACCACATGGATCCCCTTTGGTGGTGGAAAGGTCTATGGAAAATTAAATGCCCACTAAAATCTAGGATATTGATTCAGTTCCTTATAAACAACAAAATCCTCACCTAGGATAACATGAAAAGGCATCAAATCATGGGCCCTCGATGGTGCACACTTTGTAAATCATATGAGGAAACAATTCCACACATATTCATACACTACACTTACACAAAACATACGTGGGAAGAATCTGCCTCTCTCCTTAATCTGGATCTATCTTGGTCTGGTGTTTCAATGGAGGAAGCATGGTGACAGTGGGAAACAAACCCGACAAACACGATGGTATATGCCCTTCCTTTAATCATTTCGTGGGGGATCAGGTTGGCTCGGAACAAAATAATATTCCAAGAAGAATTTCTTCTCCCAAAACTAGTTGCCACCCACGGACTCAATATACTTTCACATTTCCCACAAAAAAAAGTTACATAACCATCAAGACAAGTTATTCCAAAATAGGTGGACAAATCAAGGCCCTGAGGTTTTTTTGATGTGGCTTCCATATTACAAAATTCACAATGTTGAGGAGGGGTTATTCTCTACATATCTAATTACCATTATTTCCACCTTAAAATAGGACTGGGGAAAGGCACAAATAATTATTCATAACTCATGGATCTCAAATTACTATTGCTTTTCACAATAAAAAAAGCATTAAAATTCTTACAAATATTTGGGGACTCAATGATGGTTATATGTTGGTCAAAGAAAATACAAAAGTGTCACAACATCATTCTCCTTTTTATCTTAGAAGATATATTCAGTATTATGCGGGAATTTGATTATGTATTCCTTCATCATGTATACAGGGAATGAAACCAAGATGCAGACCATCTCTCCAAAGAAAGTATTAAGTTGGAATTGGGGTCATGGTTAATCATTGAATTCAAGGATGGGAGGAAAGTGGAGTCCACTCATCAACCTTTTGTTCATCCTAAGACAGGTCATTGAGAGAACTTAAAGTTCTCTGGATTTAGACATGGGTCCAAAACATGTTAAAAATTCTCTTTATTTGATGTTTTTTGCTTCTGAGCAGCTACAGATACATGAACTATTACCAGGTTCAGTACTGGGCTTCAACGGCCAAGGGGATTCACTTAGTCCCGATTTTGTACTTTCACCACTTTTGGGAACAACACAATTTTGACCAGCATCAAGCAAACAATCAAATCTCTTTATCAGAGATAGATCTTATGTATAGACACTATGTGTCTTTAGAAAAACTATATTATAAATGACCAAAGAGATCTCTTATAAAGCTCTGCTTGAATGTCTCAGTTAGAGACGAAATATGCATGTATTGCATGCATCTACAGAATGTAAATTGATTCATATGAATCTAATTTACGATTTTTCCAAAGGAAACAAATAAAAATTTTAATTTATTAATTATACTAAACAATAATAATAATCGAATTGAATGTCAACCTAACCAAAATCCAAATAATGATGATGATGATGATTATAAAAATACACTTGAAACATATGCATAACTAGACGTGCGAGTACAAGATGGGAATAATATATTCATATAAATTTATTACTTTTCAACAAATACAAACAACTGAAAACGCCTCATGATGGACTCCACCTTAATATGAAAAATATGGTAATCAAATACTTAGGTCGCCAATTTGAAAGGAGCTTTAAAGGAATAAACAAAAATTCATAGCAGGATATGTAGATGGGTAATGGGTAAAATGGTTTATATAACCTTAATATGAAAAACATAGAAGCAAATTCTTGGTCTCCAATCTAACTGGAGATTTAAAAGAATAGAAGAAAGTTTAGAGGAGGATGTGCATATAGGTAATGGGTAAAATGCTTTATAGGACCTTTATATGAAAAACATAGTAAGTAAATACTTAAGTTACGAGTCTTAGAGGAGTTGTAAAAGAATATTAGGAATCCAGAGAAGCATGTGCGAATGGTAAGGTTAAAATGCTTGAGTGAAAGTAATAACCCAAAATTATGCAACCAGGCTATAGACAAACTACATAAAATCAGTTTCATAGAAATATATGCATATGAAGCATAGGAAAAATGCACTACAAATAGTTCGAGTGTAAGATATCCATATGAAATGTAGAACAAAATGCATTATGAACAATTTTAGAGTACGAGATGAATATAGATTAGGGATAAAATGCATTAGAAATAGTTCTAGAGAAATATAAATGCATTTAAAATGTTTACAATGTAAGATTTGCAATGGATTATAAATTGAATTTATGGAAAATGAATGCAAAGCAAGTAATGCATACAAATTGATGCACAAGTTGATTGCTTAGTCTATGAAGGTGTAAAATAATTAAATATAATAATTGTTATTACGTTAATACATTTTGAAGCGCAATTACGTGTTTTAAAAAATTGGCTCTTATTTAAAATATTTGTTAGGTTTTATTAAATAATTAATTTTTAAGCGACCCCTTACCTAATAGACCTACCATGTAAGCAATCATGGACACAAGTAATGCATTGAATTGTGTCTTCATTATAATTTCTTTCAGATACATGTGTTGTTTTATATATTGTTTATTTGCTTATAATTGCACCAAGTTAAAAGATTGATGAAAAATGAGTCCATTTACTTTCAAGAATTTATCATTTTAGTGATTTTCAATCAAGCAATTTTTCATGTTCAACATTATCACCTTGCTCTTTGCAAACAAAAGTTACAAAATATGTTAGATTAGATTAGGAAATTGGAGCTAGGAATCCAAATAACACTCCAAGATTGAAAAAATTGAAACATATAAGTTGTCATATGCAGCTTAAAAGTCTTTTCTAGCAAGTGTGCTTTGTCGGTACAAAGGACACACCATATTTTTGGTGTTAAGGCTAGGTTGGACTAACAAATTTGTTTGAGTCTCCCAACTTGTTCAAGTCCATGCATTTCTTGGCTTATGAGGTTGGCAACCCCTTGTCCATGCCTCACAAAGAGGCATCTTAGTGGCCAATCATATGTTTATCACTAAGTAGCTTTTCCATGGGATTTTGACGGAACCCGAGATAGATACTAAGACCCCCCTTGGATTTGATCACATTGGGCATAGCCTACAATAACTTCTCATTCATACCTTCAGTTGACTTGCCCCCCTAGTGGATTTTTTCACCCCTAGCGAAGCTTCATTTAGAAGGCCCCTTCTATCTCTAATGGATTGCTTATGCTTTCTTAACATGTCTTAGGGGTGTGCCTTTGTTTTTTGTTTGTAATAAATTATAATAATGAATTAATTGATAAGTGATCCCCTACCTACCTGATAGTAAGTCGATATTGATCACATTTTTTATTTCTTTTTTCATAATTCATCGAGTTGTATTTACTCTTTCGCTAGAAGAATATAACTAAATTCTAATTGAAACTTTTTATGAGATAAGATATTTTATTACAATAACAATTTTCAATTTCAAGCAGAAAGAGGATGGGGGGATGGAGCTCTGCAAAAATCCTAGCCACGGGTGGTTTTGTTTTACTTTCCTCAGGTCTACAGTTCACACAAGGTCCTAAGTCTGACAACATTTTTCTTTCGTGTGGTAAAACTAGGAGCTCTGGTGGTCAGGAGTAATGGATGAGTTGGTCGACTATGAGTTTGATCAAGCAGATGGAAAACTCATCTGGAATATGCTAGATGGCACATTCTCTGACATTGGCCAATCGGTTTTGTTTCCTCTTGTCGGATGTGTGAGGGGCGCCTTCTCACTGGACCCAGCTCAAAATTTATCCCAAGATTTTCAGGTGTTCGATGTGGATGGAGCTCCTGGTGCCTCGGAAGTCGACCCTGTTCTTTGGGGGAATTTATCCCCTTCTCCTCTGAAGGTCTCCTCATATTCTTGGAGCTATGTTACTTCTCCTTTCAACCAAGGTCCCTTTCATGTCCTTGAACTAGGGCTTGAAGAGAACCAATCTCTTCAGGCTCTCGGCTGCTTTCCTTTTCTTGGTCAGCAAAAAAAGCTTGAGGATTTTTTGTCTCTACCTAGTCTGGTAAGTCCTCTTCTTGGCCATCATCCATTATTTTCCTCTTCTTCCCTCCTCGAGTTAGGCTTTCCCTCCACTTTGGATCTGAATGACTTCTTGACCCTTCCTTCTTCCCTTTGCGCCACTAGTTAGGATCTCCCCCCTTACTCCTCTTCTCCTTTCCAGGCCAATGGTCTTAAACCTAACTATTTTAAGTCAGAGTTTTTAGCTAGAGAACCCTCGGACCCAAAGCGGAAGAAAGTACGTCCAGGTGTTACTATGGTCCCTCATCCGCTATCTTTGGCCTTGGGAGACGACATCATGTTATTTGAGGTTCCTGATCTTGTTGAGAAGGTAGTGGTGGGATGCACAAATGGGAGACATTTTAGCCAAGAGCTGCTTATAGATTGGGTTTCCTATATGTGGAAGGACTTGGGATTAAATTACCGTCGGTTCATTCTCTAGAAAAATGATGGTTTATATTCAAATTCCATTCAGCCATAGATGTGAGCAGGATCCTTGGTGAACCCTGGTGTTTATATTCAACTCGTCTTCTTCTGAAAAGATGGACCCCATTCTTTGATGCAAATCGTGAGACAATTGACGAGCTACCAATTTGGGTGTGGCTTCCTGGGCTGCCACCAAAATGCTGTAGTTGAAAATCTTTTGAGAAAATTGGAAATACTCTTGGTACCTTCATGAAAGTGGATATGTCTTTTTCCACATCAGGAAAAATGTCAGTGGCTTGGATCTTAGTTTCCCTTAACATTAGAAAGGGTTTATTTGATACACTAGAGCTCTTGCGTGATGGAAATATTTTCAGTCAGCTGCTTGATTATGAGGGAATTCCTTTCAAATGCCACACATGTCATAAGAATGGGAATATGGAAGTTAATTACATTCTTCCTATGAAGATTTGAAACTTTCAGGGGCAGAACCATTGACAAAGGTCCTCCCTTTCATTTCATTTGGGTCGAGGTGTGGTGACGACTCCAACCTAGTTGCGGGCCATGTTTAGGGCTTGGAGAGAGGTGACTGCAAAAAAGGTTGTGGATATGTCCCACCAGGGGAAAGGGGACTTCACTACACTATCGTCAAAGGAGGAAGGAAAGCGCCATGCAGAGGAAGCGCTCCCTTCAAATTTTGAGATCTAGCTAAAAAAGGGTGTAGAATGTCATCTAGGTATGCCCCCACTCTATTCTTTCTCAGTAAATTTTAAGTTTTTACAGTCTTTTCCCCATAATTTTATGGACTTAAACAAGTTGAAAAAACTTCCCTCCCTTCTAGTTGCTATGGAAAGTCCAACGTATTTTTCCCCAAGCCCTCCTCTTTCTAGTCTTTATTTTGGAAATTTATTGTCTCCCCTTGAATTTATGCCCCTCTCTCAAAGCCAAGACTCCTCTTTACTCTCTAATGAAGAGTCCATTTGTTACAAATTGAGGTTCCGATCGATTCCCTCTACAAACCGCCCGATCCCTCCTCCATCTGGTTTGGGTTTAAATCCCTCTCTGGTTTCTTCACAAAAAGGGAGAGGAAGAAAATATTTCTTATCAAAAGCACAATCTTGAGCAGCCATTGATGGTGTAGTTGGTTGACAAATCTCTATATTTGGGGCACTTAGAGAAAAGATACCCCCAGAAGGGTTTCTCAAATGAAATTGCCCTCTTTCAATTGTAGGGGGTTGGCGAGCCCCTCAAAGCATCTTGCCCTCCAAAGGTTGTTGGAGCTTTTGCAGCCTGATGTCGTTTTACTTCAATAAATCCTTGGCAAAGAGGCATTGGTTTTCCAGATGCTGGAAAAGATTAAAAAAGTTTGGTCCTTCTTTGGATCAGATGCTTCTGGTCGCTCGGGAGGACTGCTATGGGATGGAACCCAAAAACTATCAAGCTTGAAAACTCTTGGAGTTTCACCATAGGTCAAGGAATGAAAATCTTCGTTAAATATTTGGGGAGATCCTTTACATTCATAAACATTTATGGGCCCACTCAAGATCGTCCCTAGTTCTAGAGTGCCTCCTAGAAAAAACTTTTTTAAAAGACCCCTTTCTCATCTTAGCTAGAGATCTAAATTTTTCAATAGGCGCGGCTGAATCCTGGGGACATAGGTCCCAGGTAGACTCTCTCTCAGATTTCTTTGTGCATAAGTTGGATGAAGTAGGGTTAATTGATGTTGGAGATATCAAATTAGGTCCTTTATGAAGAAACAAGAGACCGGGAGAGGAATATATTGCAGAGAGGTTGGACCACTTTTTGATATCCATCACACTGGTGGAAGAACCGATCCTTTTCAGATAATGGATTGGTTCAGGACATGAGTCTAACCATTTCCCAATTTTCCTAGAAATAACAAGAGCCTCTAGAAAACTGGCAAGCCCCTTTAATTTCAATTCTACTTGGTTAAAAGAGGAGAGTTTCCTACAACTAGTAAAGGAAGTATGGATGCCCATTGGTCACTCAGAAAGTGCAGTTGTTCATTTTACAAGGAATTTAAAAGAACTAAAAACAACTACAAAAGTCTGGGAAAAAAGGAGAAAGCAACAGAAAGAACATGACTTAATCCAGATAGACATTTCCCTACAATCCATATATGACTCTTCCAAAGGAGGTTTTTCCAATCCAGAACAAAAAGAGATACTATTATCCCTAGAGAAAAGTAGAAGGGAACTTCTACAAGCTAGAGAAGAAGAATGGAGACAAAAAACGGCGGGCACTTCGATTGCATAGTGGTGATGAGAATACAAAATTCTTCCAAGCCTATGCAAAAGGTAGGAAAATGATAAACACTATCTAGGGAATCAAAGATCAGTCATGAATATTACTATCCTTTCTTGAAGACATGGTTAGGTTGGGCTCATCCCACTTCAAATCTATGTACTCAACTGATAGAAGAGTATCCATTGATGTAGTCTTACAGATGGCACTATTGTTCCCACGTTTTGTTGAAGATGAGAAGATTGCAGAACTTATGGCAGAGGTTTCAGAAGCAGAACTAAAATAAGTTCTACATAGCTTCCAAAAAGATAAAATCCCAGGTCCAAATGGGTGATCTATGTACTTTTTTGTAGGTATTTTCGAATTCATTAGCTTGGACCTCCTAAAATTCATAGAAGAATCAAGAGTCAATGGTTTTATACATCCCCCTTTCAATGCCACCTTCATAGCTTTAATTCCCAAGCAAGATGCCCCTGGTAGCTTAGATGATTATAGACCCATCTCACTATGCAATTGTATATATAAAATTATTCCAAAAATCATAAGTAGAAGAATAAAAGGCATCCTCTTTAAATCAATATCTCAATAAAAATTTGGTTTTCTAGAAGGAAGACAAATCCATGAAGTAATTGGTGTCACTAAGGAATCCCTGCACAACATAAAGACACAGAAGCAAAAAGGGGCAGTACTAAAGATTGATCTATCCAAGGCATATGATCGGGTTAGCTGGATTTTCTTGAGATTACTTCTCACTCACTTTGGCTTTGGTCTTCCTTTTATAAATTGGGTCATGAGTTGCATCTCCTCAATCTCCTTTGCAGTTCTCATAAATGGAGCAGCCTCCCCTTTCTTCCAAGCTGAGAGAGGACTTCGACAAAGATCCCCTTTATCCCCTCTCCTTTTCCTATTGGTGGCAGAGGGATTAAGCAGGGCTCTTTTGGAAGCAAAAAACAACAAAACCTTTATTGGTATATCTCTTACCCATCTTCTTTCCCTCACTCACTTGTTGTTTGTTGACGCTGTACTAATTTTCTTCAATGGTCTAAGAGGAGATGCTGAAAATTTGAGCTCCAGTCTAGATCTTTTTAGCAGGGCTACATGCATGTTAATAAACAACTCAAAATCCACACTCTCTACTCACCTAATGGAACTAGAAGAAGTTATTTTCTATAAGGGTATTTTTCCTTATATGAAAAAGCCACTTGATGAAGGAATAAAATACTTGGGTTTTCATCTAAAACCAAATTCTTATACTACAGCGGACTGGAATTGGTTATGAGCAAAGCTTGAAAAAAGGTTAAAATCTTGGAGCTTCAGGCGGTTATCTTGAGCAGGCAGGTTAATCCTGGTAAAATCAGTCCTTGAGGCAATTCCAGTCTATTGGTTATCTATGGCTTGGATCCAAAAAGGAACTCTGGAAAAAATAAGGAAATTTTGCTTCAAATTTCTTTGGGGTGGCCAAAAGGAGAGTTTTGTGATGCCATGGATCAAATGGGATTCTTTGGCACTACTAAAGCTTTTGGGTGGATGGGGCCTAAAAAATATACTTTTCTTCTCCACCACTCTCGTTGTTAATACATGGTGGAGACTTATCTCTTTCGACAATTTGTGTTCAAAGGTTGTTTTTCAAAAATATATTAATCCATAATCAATGGTGGATTGGATAAGAAGACTGGAAAAAAGTCATCAAAACGGTTCTATCATGTGGAAATATTTGGTAAATCTTTTGATGTTGTTAGTCAAGGGCTGGCTTGGAAGGTGGGCAAAGGGAAATCTCTCAGAATAGGTAGAGATCATTGGGCAGGTGCAAATGGTCAACACTTACTCCCCCAAAATCTAATAGACAACCTACATGATAGAGGCTTTTTTCTCCTGAACCAGATTGTTGATGAACAACACACTTCAATCTGGAGTCAAGGTTGGCAATATGCACAAGCTTTGAACCTGGAAGAACATTTTATAGTTCCTTGGAATGATTATATTAGGGCCCTTAAGTCAAGCCATATCATAATCACAAATCGGGAGGATGAACTTCTATGGAATCTTAGTCCTTTTGGGGTATACTCTCCAAAAGAGGGTTAAACTTTCCTGATGAATTTTCTCCATCAAGAAGTCCCTGAATGGTGGTGGAAGAGGATTTGGAAATACAAATTCCCCCTTAAGGATAGATTTTTCATGTGGTGTCTCTTAAGGAAAAAAGGTCTCTACTTGGGATAGGATGAAAATCAAGGGTTTATAAGGGCCGGGTTGGTTTCCCTTTGCAAGGGAGATGAGGAAACATCTCTACATATTTTTTTGGGATGTCCTTTTTCACTTCAAACTTGGAGAAATGTCTCATCTGTTTTGGGTCAAACATGCACCTGGAAAAAAACATCTGTTGAAGAAGCCTGGAAGTCTTGTGTTCAAAGCCATAGGAACAAAAGAATCAAGGCACTACCCCTCCTCATTATCTGGGGAATCTGGCTTTCCATAAATACTTCTATATTCAAAGAAAAAGCCTCGCTTCTTTATATAATTGTTGCCAAAAGCTTAGCTATCCTAGCACATTTTCCACTAGAGAAAAATTTACCTTCCCCTGGGCAGGTAGTGGAAGAACAAATAAATCCCTCTAGGCCTTGGGATTTTTTGATGGTGCCTCCAAAGACAACGAAGATCATTGTGGGGGAGGGGGAGTCCTCCATCTCTCTCCAACACACTTCTTTAAGTTAAAATGGGGTCTGGGACACAGATCAAATAACTATGCAGAACTTATGTCTTTAAATCTCTTGCTCGCTTTTGCTGGGGAAAGAGGGATTTTAAATCTTCAGATCTTCGGGGACTCTATGGTGGTCATCAACTGGAAGAGGAAAACACAAAAGTGCCACAACATATTTTTTGCTTCAATCCTTGAAGAAGTCTTTTTAATTATAGATATATTTACAAACATGTCTTTCAACCATGTCTACAAGGAAAGGAATGGCGCAACAGACTCCTTATCTAAAGAGAGAACTTCTATGGCTCACGAGAAGTGGCACATCTTAGAGCTCTTGGATGGGAAAAGCGAGGAACATTGTCACATGCCCTTTACAGAGCAAAGGGAACAACCGATTTTAAATTTTTAAAGGTTATTTTTCTACTTTTTGTATATATTTCAAAGACTTCCAGTGGACAAGATACAGTGTCAACAATTTTTTTGGACAAGGTCATCATGAGACACATATAGGTCTTGTACAACTCTATTTCTTATGGGGAAGTTTTTGTGTTTTGTTACAAGATACTACTTCTAGACACTTTGGTTTTCTTCATAAGGACTAGTAGTTAGCATATACTATTTACCGAGAACTATATCTTTACAGACATCAACTAACATGTTTGGCAAGAATAAGATCTTTGGGACTAAATGCATGTCATCACATGCATTCTTCAGAATGTAAATTTTATATTTCTTAATAAAATTTACGCTTTTTTCCTTTGGAAAAAAAGTGATCCCCTACCTAATTTACCATCAATAGAAAAAAAAAAACTATGATAATCCTTTTAGTACATTACTTTAACTTCATAATATTTTAATATATTTTCTCACTTGGATTTGATTTGATTTACGGCCAAAACTTTTTTGTGTATCCAAGCATGATGAGTTTTGTACTTATTCCTTGATAGCAGACATTGATCTATGTCATCCCCATGAATTTCATGAAAATCCAAGCAATAATTACTCAATGTCTATGGCTTCCCATGTGATTGAATAATTGGTGAAACAAATATATTAATTCAATAAATGTAAATCCCCTTTTTGAATTATATGCATTGCATTGTACTTTTAATAACTAGCATAAACACATCTTAATCACTATAATGCCTAACGCTTGACACCCCTAATCTCTTTAACCCATAACACCTATAATACCTAACCTAGCAACCCTAAATCCTTGTAACTCTAAACTCTTAGCACTATAAACCCTTGCCCATATAATAACTTCATTTTATTATTTTGATTGACTAGTTTTCAATGTTGTTGCCAAATTGTATAAACAATTTCGTCTTCATTTGATTCGAAGTCTAGCTTGGTAATTTCATCTAGAAATAACTCGAAATTCATAAATGTCTTAATGCAAGAAAACACAAATTTATAATGCCATGCATAATTGTTGCTTTTGTATTGTTCTTGTGTAGAGGAGATGTACGTGCCATGGTTCAACTTCAAGAAATTCCTCCTCCAATACAAGCTCAAAGTAGTCTCTACTCAATATGTAATGTGATGTACCCCATCCCAGCTGGGGTCAATTACTTGTGGAAATACGCATAAATTCAAAATTTTATACTAACTAATCCTATAGCTTACCAACTACATGAATACACACATATTTTACCATTCAACTACTATTAATTTAAATGTAACTACAACATGTTGAAATAAATGTGAATGTAGCTAATTAACCACATACACAACATCGTATAAACCATTCACATACATAGAGTTAAAACACAACAAATCAACTCATAAAATAACAAAGAACACAAATAAACACTTATCTTTTTAGAATAGTTGTGCAACCAACTGCTTGGGAAAAACGTTCCACCCAACCATAAACTTGTTGTTCTATATCTCAACAACAAGTCACCCCAATATGGGGCTAGGAATCCACAAGAGAGGGTGTCTTTCACAGTCCACTCACAACTCAGATATCCCACAACCCACTAGTATTCTCCTATGGCTATCTCGATTTCCACCAGCTCTCTTCCTCTTGGCTTTCCCAACCCAAGGAATGTACCTCTTCACTGATCTCATTCATCGAGCATCCCATTCATTTATCAGGGTCGCTCTGGCACAAGTAACAATGAATTTCACTACTAGGAACTCAAGGGAACTCACTGCTAAGAAAACTGTAAGGTACGAGGTGTAATATATAAAGTAGAAGCAAAAACATTACAACAAATACCAACAGAACAACAAAATTATAAAGAATAATAAAACCAACAATGATACTTTTATTGATAGAAAGCCAAGTTCACTTGCCTCTTCAAGGGGGAAACCTATAGCAGAGTAGAGATCTATTACAATAATTCTCAAGACAAGACTTTCCCATTCCTTCTACACCTACTTATACTAGTTTTGTCTTCTAAAGAACATTCTAAAGGAAGATCTTACCAGAAGTGGAAGCTTCTATTGAGTCTTCTTACATTAGACTTGTTCACATTATTATATAGGCCTTATTACTAATGTCATCCTTTATTACATGGAAAACATATTATTCTACATACGTGATGGGTTAAGGAGGTTAGGTCCCTAACATGCCCTCCCCCTTGAAATGTTGGAGTTACTTCACACACACCTAGGATTTCTTTTTCCTAAGGTTTTTCCTAAGGTTTTCCCTATGTTTATTAGTCATTATTTAGTCTCCTATATTTTAGGAAGAATATTCCTCTAGGGAGAATATTCTCTTCAGTTTGATCAGTTGAGTGGAGTCTAGATGCTACATTGGTATTGTCACCGTGCAACATTGGGATCATCACCAACTAATGTGCATTGTCCTTGGGGATCATCACCAAAATAGCACATTACTCATGATTCCTTAATCTCCTCCTCACTTCACTTTGTTTCAGTCAGTTCACTGAAGACTGATAGACTAGTTAACTCAGCTAGGTGGCAGTTCACTCCCATAACTGCCCGAGAGACTAGACTAGGTGGAAGTTTACTCTCATAATTGCTGGCGTGTGTCTAGATCACTCTAGACCACCACTATGGCACATTGGCTTCTCCTCCAATGTGCATTGGTTGAGTTATATAGAGTATTTCATGTGTAAATTATCAATTATTCATTTGGTTAATGAGAAATCTTCCATTATTTCTCTCCTCCTTCTCTTTTCTTCTATTTTCTCTGCTACTGTGTATGCCAATTCCCAACTAGATCTTTTTTTTGCAGGTTCAACACATTTACATGGTATCATAGCCAACGATCTGCTAGGGAAAAGCCACACCAAATTATTTTTGTAGGTATCGAAGATTGAAGACATCGAAAAAATGCAATTCCCAAAAGAATTCATTCTTACACCTTGCAACTTATTGCATCGAAGGAGAAGATGATCATGCATCATCGAAGTAGAGGAATGTACATGTTAACCATAAACACAGAGACAGAACCACCATCAACCATAGAAAAATCCAAGTATCTAAATCAAATGGATGAAGCATTTGGAACAATTTGCAGTCTCATTTCTCGTGATCTCCTCTTTCACATATCTTCTTGTAAAAGCCCCAATGAAGCCTAGATCACCATGGAAGGGATTTTTGGAAAACAGGATGAGATGAGGGGACACATGCTCGAAGTGGAATTTCTCACATTGGATCCAAAAATCTTCGACAATATCCAAAATTTCTTTACCAAATATAAGGATTTACTATCACAACTCAAGGCTTGCGGGGTTGATAAATCTAAGGATGAGAAATAAATGGTTCTCACCATTCTCTCCAAGCTTGGTCCTAAATTATCAGTGTTTGTATCCACATTCCATTTTGTCAGATTTGCCTCTGGAGCCACCTGGAAGATGCCTTCTCTTGAGGAATTTATCGAATCTCTGACACAAGAGCAAACCGAGCACATCAACATGCAAAAAATCAAAGGCCCAAAGGCGCATGCACTTACTGTGCAATATGAAAGTGGTCATCAATATCATAAATCTAAATATAAAGACAAAAAGAAAGCTCGTGCAAGTCTGAAGAAGGAAGGGTACTCAAAACCCTTCAATGATGCCTCTGGATCCAAAGGTGGAAAGGGAAGAAAAGGGGAGAAATGCACATACTGTCATAAATGATTCTATCCAGAATCCACATGTATGCAAAAACAAATAGATATAATGACCCAAATACTTTAGCAAAACAACCTTGGAGATCGCATCCCCGAGGGTACCAAGAAGAATAAGACAGAAGATCAGAATCCCAAGAAAGACAATTCTAGCCATGCCTTAATTTCCATAAACTCCTCTCCCGATGCTTGGATCATAGATTCAGGAGCATCACACCACATGGCTGCCACAAAAGAGGTATATTCTTCATTGGATGCATTCAAAGTTCCTCTTATTCTGATGGGGGACAACTCTCCAGTTGAGGTCATCGACAAAGGAAGGATTGAACTCACAAATGGAAGCTTCGAGAATGTGTTGCACGTTCCCGAAATTTCTGTCAATCTTCTCTTTGTGTATTGGATGAAAAATCCTGGCACTAGAAAGAAATTCATATTCACACCTAATGCAGTGGATATATATGACATGCAAACCAATTCCAAGGTTGTTACCGGTGAGGTAAATCATCAATCTAGGCTTTACACATTTTCTTAATTCATTGAACCAGATTCTGCTTTACTGCTTACCCATGCTGATGAAAGTAGTAGAATTTGGCACGAAAGGTTCAGGCATTTAAATTTCAGATATATGCAACAACTTAGCAAGAAAGGATTGGTTGATGGTCTACTAGACATCCATTTTTCCAAAAGAATTTGTGAGGGATGTGTTCTTGGAAAACACCCTCAAGAGAAATTCGATAAAGGAAAGACACATAGGGATTTCTCTGCTTTCGATCTGATCCATAGTGACCTCATGGGCCCTTTTCACTTCCATCAATCAACAAATCAAGGTATGTGCTCATTTTTGTTGATGATTTCTCACGCTTCACATGGATTTTCTTTCTCATGAAAAAATCAGAGGTCTTTCAACACCTCAAAGATATCAAAGCCCTTGTTGAGACACAGTCAGGAAAGAATATCAAAATCCTTCGAAATGATAATGGGGGAGAGTATGTCAACCATGAGATCCAAAATATTTGTCATGAGGAAGGGATTTAGTTGTAGCACATGGTTCCCTATACTCCGTAGTAAAATAGAATTGCTGAGTTGAAAAACAGATCTCTAAAAGAGATGGCATCTTGCATGCTACATGCAAAGTCACTTCCATAGAGATTATGGGCCGAAGCACTTAATTGTGCAACCTACATCCAAAATAGATCTCCCCATAGATTTGTCAAGGATAAGACCCCCTACAAGGCTTGGAGCGGCTCAAACTGGAAGTGACCCACTTTCACATTTTTGGTTCACGTGCATGGGCCCAGATTCCCTCTAAAAAGAGGAAGGCACTTGATCCACAAAGCACATAGTGTATTGTTGTTGGATACCATGACAATGTGAAGGGATACACACTTATTGATCTTTCCTCGGACCGACTCATCATTGAGTGAAGTGTCCAATTTGAGGAAAGTGTCTCGCATGTACCTCAATAGCCGCATGCATACACCTTTATTCTTCCACCTGTCAAAGATGGTGAACATGCACATGACGACTCTTCTTAAGATGAGAGTTCTGATTCAAAGGATTCAGATGATCCAGATAGTGATTCAGTACATTCAGATGCAGAGTCAATGCATGCAGATGCAAATGTAGAGCCCGAGCTGAGGCACAAGTGGGCTCAGACTACTCTTTAAGATGTAGGGGATCTTGTTGGGGATCCAACTGATGCTAAGAGGACTCAATCTGATTTCGAGGAGCCTCCTATTTCACTCACTACCACTGAATTGTTGCCACCAATGCATCTTTTCTTGGTTTAGTCTTTAGATCCACAGTCTTATGGCAGGGCTACAGGAAATCCCTTTTAGGAATCCGCCATGCAAGAGGAGTACAACTCCCTCCTTGAGAACTAGACTTGAGATCTGGTTCCCCTTCCTTCAAGAAGAAAACTTGTTAGGGATAGATGGGTCTACAGGACCAAGAGCGCAGCGGATGGAAAAATTAGCAGATAAAAAGCTAGGATTGTTGCCAAAGGCTTTCAACAGGTGCATGACATTGACTATGATGAGACCTTCACTCCAGTAGCGAAGATGGATTCCATACGTTTGGAACTTGCCATTGCAAAAACCAAGGGATGGGAAGTCCATCAGATGGATGTGAAGAATGCATTTCTTCAGGGTGATCTCTCTGAGGAGATCTATATGGAGCAGCCCCAGGGATTTATGCAGGATTCATCTTTGGTCTGTCGACTGAAGAAATCTCTTTATGGCCTCAAGTAGGCTCCGAGGGCATGGTATGCCAAGATGGACTCCTACCTATTGTCACATAACCTTGTACGTTATAAATAAGACCCAAATGTTTACTTGCTCAGGACAATTGATTCACTTCTACTCTCAGTTCTGTATGTTGATGATTTGTTGATCACTGGTTTGCTTGACTTCAACGATTGTTGCAGTCAAGAGGATTCTGCATGACAGGTTCTTGATGAAGGACATGGGTCTGCTACACTTTTTCCTTGGACTCGAGATCAGTCACAATGCATCTGACATAACTGTCTCAGGCCAAGTATGCACGAGATCTCCTTGAGATATTTCACACAACAGACTACAAGTCTGCCCTGACTCCTTTCCTATCAGGAGTCAAACTTGAGGATGGTGGGGACACTCCACTGGTTGACAACACACTGTACAAACAACTAGTGGGGAGATTTTTGTATCTCACACACTTTAGACCAAACCTCTCCTATGCAGTTGACGCAGTTTCTAGGTTCATGCAAGAGCCGCATGAGCTACATTTGAAGGTTGCAAAGCGTATCCTTCTATACGTACAAGGAACCATCACGTTTGGGATTCACTATGCAACATACTCTACATTGGACCTCATTGGGTTTACTGATTCTGACTGGGCTGGCGATATCACTAATCACAAGTCCACATCTGGTTACTCACTCAGCCTTCGTTCCGAGCCTATCTGTTGGTCGAGCAAGAAGAAGGATTCTATTGCTCTATCTTCAGTCGAGTCAGAGTAAAGAGGGGTTTTTAACATAACCATTCAGGCTATGTTGCTACAACATTTTCTCACTGAGTTGGGCATTCAATTTCATCGACCGACCATCATTTGGTGTGACAACCAGAGCACTCTGAAGTTCTACAAAGATCCAGTTCAGAGGCAATGGACGAAGCACATTGAGATCCACATGCACTGCATCCTAGACTTAGTACACGAGGGGATCATCGACATGTAGTTTTGTTCTTTAGTAGAATAGACTGCAGACATCTTCACCAAGACCTTCACTGAGAAGAAGTTCCATTCTCTGTGAAGTCATCTTGGAGTGAAGTACATTGTTGCCTAACAACTTTTAGTTCTTCTTTTTACATACATTGTACCTTGAGGGGATGTTTTTCCCATGAGGTTTTCCCTTTTTTCTCACTTTATTTTAGTGTATCTTTTGTATTTGGGTACCTAACATGGCCTAGTTGCCGAGACCCATTATTTATTTTCACCATAGTGATGTTCAGGGGGGGGGGGTGTTGGAGTTACTTCACACACACCTAGGATTTCTTTTTTCTAATATTTTTCCTATGTTTATTAGTCATTATTAGGTCTCCTATAGTTTAGGAAGAATATTCCACTAGGGAGAATATTCTCTTAAGTTTTCACTTCAGTTTGATCAGTTTAGTAGAGTTTGCTACATTAGTATTGTCACCATGTAGCATTGGGATCATCACCAGCTAATGCACATTGTCCTTGGGATCATCACTAAACTAGCACATTACTCATGATTCCCTAATCTCCTCCTCACTTCAGTCTTTTTCAGTCAGTCAAATGAAGACTAATAGACTAGTTAACTCAGCTAGGTGGCAGTTCAGTCCCGTAATTGCCCGAGAGACTAGACTAGGTGGACGTTTACTCCATAACTACTGGTGTGTGTCCAAATCACTCTAGACCACCACTATGGCGCATTGGCTTCTCCTCCAATGCGCATTAGTTGAGTTATACAAAGTATTTCATGTGTAAATTATCATTTATTCATTTGGTTAATGAGAATTATTCCATTCTTTCTCTCTTTCTTCTCTTTTCTTTGCTATTGTGTATGTCAATTCCCAACTAGATCTATTTTGTGTAGGTTCAACACATTTACAAAAAACAACGTTGTCCTCAAGGCTTGAGATGGGGAAACTGTTGTAGAATTGTAGTTGGGTCTGTTGGCGTTCGGAAGTCACTCCTGGATTGCTAGCAGGAGCAGAGCCCGAAGCCCATCAGATTTAATGTCACGGTTTGTTTTAAAGGGTGATCAAATGGAGGAAGACTCCGAACAACATAAATCCCACTTCAAAAAACCAGATCAGGCACGCATGACAGAGTGAGGTCTTGATAAACTCCAAGCAGTGAGTCGTAGTAAAGGCGAGTAGGTGGAAGATTTACGCAAGAAGAACGCAATGATCTATTACAGACATCCGGTATGCAACAGATTAAAGAAGAAATGAGCTCAAAYGCAAAATCCTTTTACATTCGGACACATAAAAACCAGAGGGCACGACAACGCCACAACAAATCCTTTGTTGCAACAAGCTGCACTACTGTGAATCCTCAGGTAACAGACGAACAAATATGGAAAAGAAGGGGAACT
>JZKD02S1674707.1:690294-705720 GCA_000966675.3 Picea glauca
CCTAACCCTAGGAGATGAAGCGCCAAAAGTCATGTGGGCCCTGTTTGGGTAAGTTAGTACATCAACTTCCCGGGGTCGTAACTTTTGCATACGATCTTCGTTTTAGGCACATGATAGCCCGTTGGAAAGGTAATGTCAAGGAGATTCATTTTGAGGGATCAATCAAGCCTTTGGATATAATTTAGAATCTATATCCCAAAAAACCTTCATTTAGGCCCTCAAAATGGCCCTGGAAGTTAAAAACTGCTAAAAAAAGTAAGTTACCAAAATTGCTAGAAAACTATTTTGAGCCAGTTGGAAAAGGTGGGTGATGACCGATATCCACCTGAATCAAAATAATAATAATAAGGGTTGGTACTAGGATGAATAACACCGGTTTTCTCCCAATTATTGAACAATTTTTTCAATTTTGTTTTTTGGGCAAAGGGATGACTATAAAGGTGAACATTGGGGAGAAGAATGCTTGGTACGAGAGGAATGGAATGATCATGGATGTAACGGGAAGGGGGAATTCCATGGGGAGTGTTAACAAAAACTTGGTGTTGGGAGAGTATAGATTGGAGGTTGGGATGCACATAAGGTGTCTCAATGGCTTGAATGGAATGGAGTTGGGAAATAATGTCAGAATGACCTTTTTTTAGTAGATTTTCCATTTGGTGGGAACTGATGATTTCAAGGGAGCCTGTTGTGATGCCTTGGAACTTATGTTGTTGTCCCTCTTATTGAAATTGCATGGTCAAGTCCTTAAAATCCATGGTGATGGGGCCAAGGGTGCATAACCATTCAACATTGAGCACAATGTCACAACCACCCATGTCGATAGCAAACATATGAGATTTCGGGTGGTATTGACCAATTTGTAGGCGCACATTTTCACAACACCCCCCACATTTCATGGAACCTCCATTTACAACCGTGATTTCAAAATTGTTGACTACATGGATATAACAATTGATTTCTTGGGCAATGCGATGATGAATAAAATTATGTGTGTTTCCACTGTCAACTAGGATGATGACTTTCCAATGATTAATGTAGCCACTTAACTTGAGGGTTTGGGGAGAAAAGAAGCCAATGAGTGCATTCGACGAAATGAACAATTCAACTTCTGGTGGATTAGAGGGAGGGGTAAGATCACATGCTTGGGATAACTCTTCCACAGGGGAAACATTGACATCTTCATCAGAAAAATCCTCATGAATGGCCATAAAAAGCTTCTTTTCCTTACACATGTGTACCGGAAAATATTTGTCATCACAATTATAGTAAAGACCCTTTAGTTGGCATTCAACTATTTATGCCCAAGTTAATTTCTGGATCTTGAGAAGAGTGGCAAGAGAGATGATATTTGTGGGTCTAGGGCAAGGAATAAAGGAGGGTTTTTTGTTTTTCAAAGAGACAACATGTTGTGCTTCCTCATCTCATTCAGTAGCTTTCAACCAAGTCTGGGGGTGAGCCATTAGGACCCGGGATCAGATTTTATCCTTCATGCCACTGATAAAGCATTCATTGAAGAAGGGATATGACATGCCCTTTGTTATGAAAGAAAAGTGCTCAAAGGTGGCGATAAAGTCTTCCATTGTGCACAATTGTTTCAACTTGGTCAAACAACCCAAATGGCGGGTGTTGGTGTCAAAGCGTTCATAAACATGGACAACAAATTGTGTCCAAGCAACATACCCTTGGCGTGATTTTTTACGCCATTACCAATGTTCATGATCTAGATAGAGGACACTGTAACGAAGTTTGACCAAGTCATTAGTAATGCCATGCGAGGAGAAATAATGTTCCATTTGAGTGACCCAACCCGTGGGATTCTAGCCATCAAATTTGTTCACTTCAATTCTAGGAAGACACAGTTCGTGATGGAGATGATTGGAATGAAGGGATTACAAATGGGAAGAGTCAACATCTTGATGGTAGGAAGGTTGTTTAGAGGAGGTAGGGTCCAGGGATTAGCTCGTCAATTTACCGAGTTTGTCTTCGATGGTGGAATATTTATCCTTGAGGCTCTGAACAAAGGAATTGAGGGAGCTAAGGTTGGAATTGATTTTTGTGATGTCTTGCTTGTTATGGGTGTTGTTTATGATCAAGGGAGTGATTTCTTGGTTGCAGTTGATATTCATTTGTGAATAGGTAAAAATGGGCAGGTGGATCTGCACAGAAAAAGGGTTACAAGTGAGGGGTACCATGACGGGTGAGGCGAAGAGAGGAATCCAATGGGATAGGTGGAAAATAAGGGTGCCAAAAAGGGTAGGTCGGTTCACGAAAAAAATGGTTACAAGTGATAGGTACAATGACGATGAAGGAGAAGAGAGGAATCCAATGAGATATGTCCTGAATAAGGGTGTCGACAAGAAGAATACTACAATGGCAAAATTCCCAAATTGTTAACATGGAAAATTGTGTAGGAATTTTGTAACTTAGATACTGCGGGTAGGGTTGCATGGAAAAAGTGCCTCTTTGTTGTTGTTCTGTTCCTTTCCCAAGGGTTAGGGTTTTTCAGGGTTCCTACAGATAAGGGTTTATCCTATGCTATAGATCTCTGATATACGTGCAGGTTCGAACAATAATAATCAGTCCAACATCTTAGGGCACCAACTAAGGAGGCTCGACCTTACTCTTAGCCATACTACCCGATTACCCAAGTACTAGAGAGTAGTCTTTCTGAGTGTTGTTCTCGATGCCACTGTAGAAGTTAGGCGACCAATAGGCTGATCTAAAGCTAGTTTTAGGAGATCTAGTATACTCCCTATATACATGAAGGTATGTGGGAGTGATGGTCATGTACATGTGTTGTCTGATGTGATACTACTCGAAGGGGTACCAACAAGGGTTACAAAGGTTTCCAACAAGGTCAAACGTTTGTTTTGAGTAACCCATGAAACCATCTGTATTTCTTGCATGTAGTCTTCCTTGGCCGTAGTTTTACCCACCAAATGACATATTTGTGTGCTTTAAAGATGCCGATAATACATGTCTCTACCCATAAAAAAAGATTGTCCCAAAAGTTCTACAGAGGAAAGTGTTATGATACCACTTGTAAGGTACCAAGTGTATTATATAAAGCAAAACCAAAAATATTACGACAAATACCAATAGAACAACAAAATATAGAGATTAATAACACCAACAATGATACCTTTATTGATACAAATCCAAGTTCACTTGCCTCTTCGAGGGGGAAACCTCCAGCAGAGCAGATTTCTATTACAATAATTTGCAAGAAAAGACTTTCCCATGCCTTCTACTCCTATTTATACTAATTCTATCTTCTAAAGAACATTCTAGAGGAAGATCTTTCTAGAAACAAAAGATTCTATTAAGTCTTCTTACATTAGACTTGTTCACATTTTTATATAGGCCTTACTTACTAATGTGACCTTCATTACATAGAAAACATATTATTGTACCTACGTGAGGGGTTAGGGACGTTAGGTCCCTAACAAAAACTACCAGTAAAATAACAACAATAACTTGTTGTTACAGTGCAACTCACACATGAGTTCACTCTTCAGGCTTGACAACCTGGTTCTTCTGTAGGCATGAAAACTTAATTCTTTAGTCTTCAATAGCTCCAAAAATGCTCCAAAATTCTCCCTACATTGTTGTTTGAGCTATAGAGATCCTCTTTTTTTCTTTGTTCTCCACCGGCTCATGCAAAAAAATATAACTATCCAAAACTATTTGTTCTCCCCATACAAATTTCCTCTCTTTTCCCCAAGCAAGTTGATTCTCACTCTCCCCAATGTTGATTGTAATTCATCCCCATGCTCCCAATTACTGTGAGACGTGACTTATCACACCCACCATCTTAGACGTATTCAATGATTGGGCTTTCATACACTAAAACAAAATATAGAAGGTTGTCCCCAATGATAATAAAATTAAGGAAAGTGGGTTTGGATTAATACCCATAAATAATTGTCCCCTTGGACCCCTCTTAAACACTCCTTTCTCTTGTGGAAAACTCACCCCCCATCTCTGTCCATGTTCCCTAGTAGATGGCATCACATTTTATTTATTAAAATTCATAAATACAATTCGCATATTACATCACTTTTCAATAGCCACATTCATTGATCTACATTATGCATTAATTAAATTGGGGATTATAGTTGGGATGTTACATGTAAGTTCATAATTATAATATGTTATAATATTTAGTTTAATATAACATATGCATATTTAAATTCTCATACGTATTACTCTTAGTATCTATAGATTCTAAATATAGCTCGTGGTACTTTAACACAACCTGTTAGAAGAAATGTACGTAAATTAATATATCAAGGAATGTTGTTTATGAATTTATGAGAAGGTTTTTCATGATGACCTATTATGTGATTAATATATTTGTGTATATGTATATGACTTGTAAGAAACTAGTGAGAATTCCCCATCTTCCGATCTTGATACAATTCATCCTTAGATTGGAAACAAATGCCAAAGGGTTCCAACTAGAAGACATATATCTTCAACAAAACATGGTATTCCCACACAGGACAAACACTTTAAGAAACCTCTCACACAACCATATCAAATATCATAACACAAATATTTCTACGTGGTTAAAACCCTCTAAGAGGGAAACAATCCACAATCCTAGCCAATGTGGTCACTTGAGGCAATATATTAATGCAAAAGAAAAATATTTTACAAGAGAGTTTCTCACAATTGATCATCAACAAATGACCCTCCATGTGCTTTAAATAGATATCATGGACCAATTGGGTGCTAACCCACAGATCAATGTAGCCATTAAGATTGAGGAGAATATGAGTTGTCAGATCACTCTATGTCTAGAACATATTGTGTTCGTTGGATTACATAACTACAAATGCATACTAACGAAACATACTTTTACCTAAAGACATATTAAGCCAGGTTGATCTTAACTAACTCCTAAGTGTCTAAATATCATAACATCTCCCCTTAAGAACAACTTGGGATAGGATTGAGGGATTTACAAAGGTGACACAATAGGAGAATGAAGGAGGCATTAGAGCTTATCCCCCCTTAATGATAACTTCATGAACTCCTAACATAGATCAAAGTTTGGAAAACTTTGCCTCTATAAGAGACTTTGTGAAAATGTCTAAAACTCAATCATCTATGGGCAAAAAGATCAATTCAAGAACATGATCATGAATGATATTTTGATGAAGTGCATTTATAACTCAATGTGTTTGTTGTGTTGATTTTGAACTAGATCTTTGGCGAGCTTGATCAGACTCTAATTTTCACACCAAAGGGTTGTTAGATGCTGCTAGTGGAATCCAAACTCTGAAAGGATCTGTTGAAGCCACAAGGTTTATTGAATTTCATTAACCATTGCTCAATACTCTACATTTGTTGAAGAAAGAGCAAGAACCTATTGTTTCTTACAATACCAAGCGACAGGTTCATAATCAAGCCTCAAAACATAACCCGACGTAGAATTTTTATCAACAATGTTGTTGACCCAATTTGAATTAGTGAAACTAACTGACAAAGGAGTTCCCCTTGAACTGTAATGTATCCCAAACTAAACTATACCCAATACATATTGAAGTATCCTTTTTGTTGCTTTCCAATGGATTTCATGGGGTGTTTGCATATACTGAGGAACAATACCAACATCAAAGGAAATATCAGGATGTGATCTGGATATATGAATGGAACAAAGTGGAATACATATGTATAGTAAATAAATACATATAGATATAGTAAAACTGGACTTCTATTAATAAAGAGAATATGTCGAAACTGTAAAAATGTAGATTGAAACAAACTTGCTCGAATGGTGGCAACTTATCTCTGAGAAGAGATGTGATGTCTACGCTCATTCACAAGAAGATGGTTACAATGAGGCTCCAAATTCATTTTTAACATAAAGCATAAATGAGAAAACCTTAAACATCCAAAAACCTAACCCTAGGAGATGAAGTGCCAAAAGTCATGTGGGCCCTGATGGGGTAAGTTGGTACATCAACTTTCTGGGGTCATAACTTTTGCATATGATATCTATTTTAGGTGCACAATAGCTCGTTGGAAATAACTATTCGAGTACTACACAAGTTGTTGTCATACTCTAGCTAAATTGTATATTGTGATTGTGTCGTGCCCAAAAAATGTTGTTTAGGGCCTCAAAACAATCCCGAAAGTTTAAGACCCGAAAAACTAGGAAAATACTGACAAAATAAAAATTGTTCTTTGAGCCAGCGGAATAGGTGGGTGGCCACTGATATCCACCTATATCAGGATGGGTATGAGTCAAATATAAGAGGCTACCAACTAACTAACAATACAAAGTGGCATAAACTTCAAGAGCAATATAAGTGGTAGCAAGTTTGACTGTAGACTTGAAGGGATAAGGGGATAGTTTACAATCTTCCATGGGAAAGTGGAAAAGAAGGTCACATGCATACTTTTATATTTTAACCTTGTACAATATTTAATGCAAATATATTTTTAGTAAAAGAACAGAAAAAATACAATGGCAAATACAAACATTACACAAAGATTTTTCCCCTAGAAACCTAAACCGAGAAAACAAACAAATTCTATATTCATTCATAATAATACATTGTTTACAATACAATATACATATAGGATCCATTGACATCCAAAACCCTAACCCAATGACCTATATTAGTCAACAACCCTAATTCCTTAACCAGAAATAGAAAACCATCAACAAAAAACCATGTGTTGAAAAACCACCTAAATATGTGACACGTTTCCCGAGGTAGAAAATATTTTCTTGGGGGCGCTGCCCTCGAACCCCCATGTGGAGGGAATTCGCCCCTCGACACCCCCCAAGGGGGGGCCTATTTCCCCCCCTGCGCGCCCGACACAACACATACACTACTAATTGTGCAAAGAATATAACACATACCCAACAATACTTAGAGTAGGAAAGAGAAATTCCTTGGTTTTCAATACTTGGAGGACAAGAAAATAATGCAAATAACCTAAGTATGTCATTTAAAATTTCTTCTTAAGGTTGGATTTCACATGGGTTAAGAGTTTAGGGTCACTGCCAGTGAGGATAAGGTCATCAACATAGAAAAAGTATTTTGAGATTCCTACTTTCTTGGTATAGACATCTGGGTCATAATGGCATCTAGAAAAGCGAGTGTCAAGAAGTAAGCTATCTATTTTATCATACCAAGATTGATGAGCTTGCTTAAGACCATAGATATATTTCTTAAGGAGGCATACAAGGATGGAATCATTATGAACATAGCTGAAAGGTTGTTCCATGTATATTTCTTCTTGCAGATACCCATGCAATAAGGTGGATTTAACATCCATTTGATGGACCTTGCATCTATTTGAGGCAGCAAGGGTTAGAACAAGGAAGATGAAATTCATTTTGTCTACAAGGGAAAAGGTTTCATTGTAGTAAATTCCTTTAACTTGAGAGAATCCTTTGGCAACTAATCGGGCCTTATGTCTTTCAATAATTCCATTTGATGCATACTTAGTTCCTCATACCCATTTACAATTGACAAGTTTTGTTCATTTTGTAAGAGGTACAAGATCCCAAGTATTATTCGTCATTAAGGAATGATATTCTTCATTCATTGTTGTGTCCCAATTTGGATGGCCATAAGATTTTGCATATGTTTTTGAATTGTGAGTCTCTGAAATTTGAGCCAAAAGAGAGGAGGCTCACTCGAACTATGAACGTGTACATCATTGATACATAGGATCACTGACAAGATCATTAGTTGTTTCTCATGTTGAATGAACTCATCTGGGAAGCTATGGTGATGGTGCAGGTTCATGTTCAATGGATTCATCTGGAGAAAGGTGAGTAGATAGAGGTGGATTTTCATGCTCATTGTCATCATCCGAAGAAAAAACCAAAATAGGATCATTGATAGAAAAGTTGGGAAGAGAAGATGGCATATATGTTGAAGATGACTCGTAGGCCAAAGATGGTACAAACACCGAATTAGGCTCATAGTTCAAGAGATTTTCATCAAAATTAACATCTATTATATTAATTATTTCATTGGAATGAGGTTGAAGAAGTTTGTAACCTTTAACATCTTCAGAATATCCAACAAAAAATCTCTTCTCACTTTTAGATTGTAATGCTTTTCTTTTCTCATAAAGAATGTGAGTCCATTCTTCAATACCAAATACATAGAAGTGGCTTGCATTTGGCTTAATTTTAGTACATGCTTCTTCTAGTGTTATATTTTTTAAAGCCTTTGTGGGAGTGCAATTTACTAAGTAATTTTCACAATTGATGGCTTCCTCCCAATAATCATGAAGACTTAATCCCTTAGAATAAAGCATACAATTATCCATTTCCTTTAATGCGATATTCTTTTTCTCAGCAACACCATTTTGTTGTGGTGTATATGGAACAATATGTTTCATTTGAATGCCCTATGTAGTGCAGTAACTTGTAATTTTTAGTTCACATATTCACCTCCATTATATATTCTTAACCTTTTAAGTTAATGTTCAGATTGTTTTTCTACAAGGGCCTTTTAGGTAAAAAACATGCCAAAAACTTCTCTCTTAAGTTTTAATAAATAAACCCAAGTGAATTTAAAGAAGTCATCAATGAAAGTTAAGAAGTACATGTACCCAGAGAAAGAAGGAGAAGGAAGTGGACCACACAAATCATTATGAACAAGCTACAAGGGGCCAAGGCGTACCAAGAGACATGTTTGCCAAAACTGTCCCGATGATGTTTGTCAAGAACACAACTGGCACAAACACCATCACTGAAACAATATGAAGACCAGTCACAATATTTTGATTACATAGTTGTTTTAATGAGTGACAATTTGGATGACCAAAATACTCATGCCAAAGTTTGCTCAAGTCATTGTTGTGAGAAATAAAAAATGATGGAAAAGATAATGACCCAAAGTTGTCAAATTTGTACAACTTGGTAATATCATCAACAATTCCAATGGCTCGAACATGCCTAGGATCTTTTAAATCCTTTTTTACAACTTGGTGAGGTGAAAAATCTATTATTTTACCTTCACTTGAATGAGTGATCTGAGATACTAATAAAAGGTTGCAAGAAATACTTGGAACACATAATACATCATTGAAACGACCAATATCTACCTAAACTGTTCAAGATCCTACAAATAATTGACAAATAATTGACAAATATTTGTTTTGTGTTAAATTCATTAAGAGTATAAAAAATGGCTTTATCCTTATCCATGTGATAAGATGTTCCATAATCAACATGCCACTCATCAGAAGAAGAACTGGATGTTGCATTGAAGGAGAAACTAGAAGCAGAAAGAACATGTCCATGATAAGAAGAAGAATCGTGATTGATGCTGTGCTTCTTCATTGTTGCTTCTAAGGCTTCCATCTTTTTAAAAAGTTTAGACTCTAGAAGAATGTCTCGCCCACAAAAATTGCAATGCTTTCCAGCCTTCTTACTTTTTGATTTTGGTCCTTTGTCACCATTGGAAGTAGAAGTTGGTTAAGAGTGTTTAGGACCCTTTTTTTGTTTGTTGTTGTGAGGATGTTCCTTTTTTTATGCTTGGTTTTATCTTTCTACTAGGCCACTAAGGCTTTGTTATATGTACCTACAATGCTGATCATTTCAATATGCAAGAGATTATCTTTCTATCTAATCAGAGAATCACAAAAAGACTGAAGAGTGAGATATTTTTAAGAATCCCCTGGAGCTTCTCTAGTGACATACACGGTAGATACACAGAGATAATATGCACTACCAAGCTTAACAAGAATAACATATATGCTTCAATCATCCTTTATATTTATTTTACATTCTTTAAGTAAAAGTCTAAGTGTTTTGAACTTATATAAATAATATTCAATGAGGGGTGGTAGGCGCGGGGGGGATAATCCATGATCTCAGAGGAATCCAAATAGTGAACTATGCCTAGGGACTTGGGAATGTCTCCAACAATTTCACTAAAGCCTACTCTTTATGGTGTGGACTCGAAATCACTAAGGAGGAAGTAATAAAAAAATTAATAGTGCTAGGGGACTCATTAATGGTCATCCGAGTAATCAATGATTTGGGAAGCCCATTCGACAATAAAATAGCTCAATGCTAAGAAGTACCAGGAGACTCACTCAACACTTTGATCAACTTCAATTTCTCCACATCAAGAGGGGGATTAACACCGAAGCATACCTTTGGGAAAAGCTGACAAGGGATCTTAGTCAAGGTTCCTTTAAAAAAACAAGGTACCAATGTTACAAGGAAAATATCTCTATGGCATGGGGTAAACAACAACATACACAATGACACAAAGAAATCAAATATAATCCCAAGTATGCTATATAAATGAAATGCTAACAAGACAAGGCTAAGATACTACCTTGTCCAGACGTCTGATGAAGAACATCGTTGAGCACACAACTCAAAGCTTTATACCTGCAACTTGTCCTCAACAACCAAAATACACAAGTATATGGTGACAATATATAGTGTTAGCATATAAATTAGCATAATCCATTAACATACATGACAAGTACACCCATGGAATAATAATTAAAGTATTTGCAAGATATCAATTGGATGAGAAAATAATATTTCTATTAAAATAATCAGCAGAAGTATATAGGTGACAAACTTTTGTAACAACACATATTGGAACCGAGAAACTAATTCCCTCCAACTTGACCTCCACCACTTCAGTCCTCCACCAAAGGCAAACTCATATAAAGGATATAATGAGGTTCTCCATCACAAATAAGGAAGAGCTTGGGGGCCGAACAAGGGGTTTAGCCTTTCAAGGACAAAGGGATGCAAACTCAATATGAAGTGAAATTTCTCTAGAGTGTCTTTGCTCTCAAAGTTGAATCTCCTTCAAGGCTTGGATAAGGCTCAATTTATAGCCTTCAAATGGAACTGAAGGTCCAAGTCAGAGCGTTTCCAGTATATGGAAGGTCAAGGATCATGGATCTTGTGACATGGCATGGAAACTCAACATAATTTTTAATTTTGAGCACCAAACCCGATGTACGCGGGCTGTAGTGGAGAAACCTGCGTATACGCTTGTTGTCTAATAGATAGGGCGCGTATATGTGGAAAAATGTGCTTTTTTGGCTCTGGAAGGTACAAAAGGGGACTTCAAGTCTGCATAGGGAAATGGAAAGGCCATCCAAGCAAGTTGCACGGGGTGAGGAAAAATTTGTTGTAACAACCAAGCACCCTACAAATCCCATAAGTAATCAATGGCAAGGGGTCCAAGTATCGTCTTCATAGAAGACACCTCTGACAAGTATTTGGGGTTCCAAACACCCCTTGAATTGCATAATCAAACATTGACATGGGTTCCAAGTCTTATTTACTCCGAATTAACAACTAGTGAGCTCACGGGGACAATGGGTTGGTGGCCTACATGGCTCCCACAATTGATCTTTCATATTGCATTAAGTAGTACCAAATTCACTCTCTATGAAAGTTATGGGATATATGGGATAATGCCTCATAGTAATGGGATGGTTTGTGCGTTGGAGGGGAGACTTAGTGGGAGAGTTTAGAGGTTGGTTTTGGAGAGCTGGTTTAGGAGAGAAAGGGAGGCTCGGTGGAGTAAGGGGGCGGTGTCTATGGTCAATTGGAAATTTGAGAAGAAACACAAGTGCGAGAGAGCCAAGAAGTGAAGCTCAGGGGTGGCTTATCCATTTGACTCAGTTTCAATGCGGGTAACCTCTTTCTTCTCCTACATGAAAGTCTTTTGTTCGAGTTTAGAACTATCTGTTGATTTTTCTACTATGCATTTTAATGTTGAATGGGGAAATAATTTTTTTAGTTTATTTTTGTTTCTTTTGATATATCAAGAAGCCGCCACATGGGGACACCATAGATAAACATTTAGTTATGGGGATAGGAATTTGGGACAACATTTACACATGGTTATCATGGATAATCCTGATCATAAGGAATTTCACAAGTCTTGCAAAGGCACGAGGAGGTCACTCAAGACAACAATGGGGCTCTTGTGCTTATCTCAACCAAACTGGAAGAAATGGAACATGCCAATAATTCACACAATGCCAATATCATGACCCTCATCTTACTCCAGAAACAAAGGATCGATTCCCTAGAAGTGGAATACAACAGGTTGTGCACTTTGGTTTTAATTGCGCAAATGGAAGCACTCTACTTGGCCTCTAACAATTTGGGTTCTATAATGTCTGGGTTTCATGGCATAAGGGAGGATGAAACAATTAGGCAAATCAAGGATCAAATGGAAATTGAGGAACAAATTCCTCTTCATTTGGATGGGAGACAAGAACCATATGACAATGTTCAACCTTAATACCATGAATGTTTTTTAAAACTGTATGATTTTTGGGACAATATGTTAAGCAAGCCACTTGTGGAATTACTTAGAAAAGTGGTTTATAATCTACGTTAGAGGATAATATTATATGTATAGAAAATAGATTTGTCTAGGATACATTTTTGAATTTTTATGTATGTAATTGTTGTAGCTATGGCGCAACCCCCTCTTAATATATAAAAATGCTACTTTCTGTTTCAGTTAAAAAAAACAGATAAATAATATTCAATGTAAGGGAAATAATTGGGATTTAAAGTCATTAAATTATTTTCACGCTGGTGGGCTCGAAACACATTATGTTTACCAAATATGACTTCTAGCTTATCCCAGGCTTTATTTGGGTCATCAATTCCTTGAAGGTGAAATCATAAATCATGAGAGATGGACATTCTGGTTAATCCATGTGCTTCACCATTTTTGTTATTCCATTTCAATTTTTTTCGGCATCATTGAGGGCTTGTTATTTTTCCAAGGTAATCTAGTACAATCATTTACTTCTTAGTACATCCTCCATATTGGATTTCCATGGTAAGTAGTTGGTGCTAGTAAGCAAAATATCACTTGGAGAAGCCATATTAAAATATGTAAATAATATGGATTAAAAAATTTAAACTGACTTTCTGGATGAAAAGATCTCCAAAAAATATGTTGTTTAAAAAAATGCATTAAAAACAGACTTTGGATGTGAAATTTATTCTCTTTTAAAAAAAAGGCATAAACTATAACCAAAGTGCCTTGTGGTTGGTAGAAGTTGGCCCACATGATGATGGATATACAATGAGGTGGTTGAGTAAACGATTTTTTCTTCTTGCTTTAACTTTGCATATAAGCTCACTTTTACAAATAAGTTACTTATGAAATGACTCACTTTTATAGAATAAATGAAAATCACTTTTACAATGAAGTTACTTTATAAATTAAAGTTGCACGCAAAAAGTAACTTAAAAAAAAATATTAAAATTTCATTATAGTGATTCACTTTTATAATTTAAGTGAAATGCACTTTACAATAAAGTTATGAGATAACTTAAGATTGCATGAATTTTTTTTTAAAAGTAACTTAAAAAAAGAGAGACTTGAACTCAAGATCTTTAATTAAATAAAACAATTTTTAACTAACTCTTTGCATTGAAATGCATGGTTACCTTGTTTTTGACTCTAAAAAGCTTCAACACAGTCACACACAAAATAAGTTAAATTTCGAAAAAAAAATTCTAAACCTCAACAATAATGGGGTTAGATTTCAATTAGCTTACTAAAAAATGCAAGTTTTCTTTCTATTTTTTATTTGTTGACCTTGCATAAAACAGATAGCAAAGACCATATGCAGGAAAGAAAACTTTTCCACTATGTTTATGATTTTTCGAGAATCACACAAAGAACATGACAAAGAGCATACGTAGACCAAAAAGAGTGGCAAACTAGAAATACAAACATAAAACTAAAATATTATATATATATATATATATATATATATATATATATATATATATTTAAAGAGTATATATATTTAGAGTTTATATCTTTGGATATGAAAAAAATGGTCGTATCTTAGCCAAAAAAAAACCTTTTCGAGTGAAATGAAAAACTTTCCAACTCAAAGTAGTGCTCCAAATGCAATGAAATAGTACACCCAATCTAGAAATGCACAGAAATAGTAAAACTCATAAATGCGGCAACATAGGTTCAGATCTTAATCTACAACTAGAGAAGGTCTTCAAACAAGATCTGATACCATGTTCAACAAAATAAGGTATTCCCACGCTTGATGAACACCTTAAGAAATCACTCATACAACCAAATCATTGATCATAACACCAATGTTTTTATGTGGTTAAAACCCTCTAAGAGGGAAACAATTCATGGTCCCGAACAATGTGGCCTCTAAGAGGGAAAGAGATTTTCTCACAATCGATCATCAACAAATGACTCTCCATACTCTTTAAATAGAGATCATGGATCAATCAAGTGCTAAGCCATGAATCAATACAGTTGTTAAGATCGAGGAGAATATGAGCCATTAGATCACTCTATGTATAGAACATATAGTGACTGTCAGATTACATAACTACAAATGCATACTAAAGAAACACTTCTACCTGAATACATATTAGACAAAGTTGATCTTAAATTAGTTCTAAATGTCTAAATATACTAACAATATGTGCAACAAAACCTAATCAAGACCTAATGCACACTAAGATAAAAACAATTCAACAAATTGTGATATTCCATCTTCTATTAGAGTAGCAAATTCAAAAGTAAATGGAGGTGATACTTTGCAACTTTACTATCAAACATAAATGGTGTGTGGTTGTTCCAAATGAAAAGGATTAAATAACTATAGATGATGTATTTTAATGGAACATTATGACCACGATGGACTCCTCTAATTAGTGTATTTTTACCCCTATCATGTTGGCAAGCCCCATAGGTCTTGTAGAGTGCACACATATTCATTCCTTCTTCAAAGTCTCATGCAAGAAAAGATGCCTTGTAAGTTAACCATCCAAATATTCCTTAGATGCCAAAGATTCCTCAAATTCAAAATATTCCTTAGACTCCAAGAGTGGAAATAGTGGTAAGGTCACTAGTAAGGAAAAGTATCTAATAATTCAAAAATTATCAAAGTCCCCTACTAATTCTAATGTTGATCAACATGTCCCTATGGAAGGTGTTGATTTCGATGTCAATTTACCAAGCAACTTGGTGCCATTATATAAAGATTCATACAATAGATCCACATATGGTACATGGTCCGCATCTAGCACATTTCTCGCTGTTGTAACATAAAATTAAATTTTCATAATAATTGGATTTCCTCAAGACTTAGGGTCTTGTTCTTAGTTTTGAAAATTTTCAAGAAAATTCGATTTGTTTAGTTTTATAGTTTCAACAATAAAATTTTCTTTGATGTAACTTTATTACATTAGATCAATTTATTTTTCTTCGAATAAATTAAAAATTTAAAACTAAAACCTTTGTTAAGACAATATTTTCGTTTTAAACGTCCCCGAGGTGTAGGACAGTCGGTGACGGAGTGTGTTGTTAAGCCACTCCGTGATGTTAAAGTCACCGGTTCGAAACCTGCGGGGACAAAAAATCCAACCATGTTAAGGGTTGG
>JZKD02S1674707.1:706242-763316 GCA_000966675.3 Picea glauca
GGGGGGGGGTAAAGGTCAAATTATCATTTCATTTTGAATTTTCAAAGGATTTGAGTGCCGGTAAATATGAATCCTCTTTATTCTTTAATCATTGTTTAAAATGTCATCTTCTCAAATCTCAGAGAAGAGTAAAAATATGAATGTCGTAGAAGAAGACCTAGTCAACAAAGATAAATATATCTTCAAACATGTCCTGTCTTTCGACTCCTCTGAGCTATGCCAACAAGAAAAATAAGGTTGTTCCAATATGGTTGAAAATTACTATGCATGGGGATCTGACCTCGCTAAATTTCTGATACCCCAGGTCTATCAATTCCCAAAATTTGTGGTCTGGTGTGCCAAAAATTATATCCTCTCAAAACAAACTGTAATTTCCACTTTTGGGTTTGTTCTTATCGAGATAACCCATGAATCGATTTTCGAAATGTTGAGATGGACATTGAATCCAAACAATGAGCCATTAAATGAGCTTATAGTGGCGAGGTGTTTCACAGAACTTAAACCCAAGGAGAGAGTTATTCTGCTACAATCATATTTGTGTAAAAAGATCAAAGTCCCTGATGATAATGCTATCATCTAATATGGATTATTTCCTGAGAACTCTCAGAAGATTATTTCCATAATTTCTATGATTTTGGAGAAAACTGATGATTTAATTGTAGATGAGTTTGGGTTAGGTATCATGGCTTCTATATGTCCAATTAAGACCAAACCCATTACCAAATTTAAATATTCCCATTTTTTAGCAGACCAAATTCACTATCACCTCTCTAAATTTGAATCCATTCGAAGCTTCAAATATCAATCATATTTGGTCCACCTCTTCTTGTTTACAAAAGCTCCCCATTTTTTGCATCCAGGGTTAAAAAATGAAGATGACCATGGTAACCCTAATTCAATTATTAACTGGAATCCTATCATTAATAAGAAACTCCTAAATGTTGGATTTCCTCACTATATTAACCAATTTATGTCTAAAGTAATCCAAATAATTTTCAACAAAGATCCCCCTAGAATCTTTCGTAAGTGTAAAAAACTCTTACAGTTGAGTCCAGACACAAGAGTAGGAGATTGGTATATTTTTTAGCATTGTTTATGGTTGCCAACTCTCTCCTTTCCTGTTGCTTGCTTTCTTAAGTCCTAGGATTTTTTCTCTTGAATGTATTACGGAAATGTTAAACATAGATGAAGTTAATTTTGTGCCAAAGCAACATAAGGTGAATTTCAAATTGAAAAAAGGAGGTAGTTCCTTTTATTGTTAGTACCAAGCAACACTACAAAATATAACAAAGCTTCTTTTAGCTATGGGATTTCAACAAGGGGAACCATGGAATTATGACCCTCATGGTGTAATCTCTTCAAAAAATACCTCACATGGGCAAGCTCCTTATCAACACCAACAAAAATTCGAATTGTAGTTGTTGGAAAATCAAGACAGTTGATAAGAGGTGCAAAAGATTCTACAAATCCATGGTAAGTCATCAGACCAGCATGTGAAGTCTCTGGTCATGCAAACACCACAACTATTCAAAAAGATATATAAAGGGAGGTGTCCAGAGTCAACTTCAAAGGATTCAGATACAGAAGAAGGTGGATTAGTTAAAAGAACAAAATTGGATACATTGGATGAAGAAGAAGTTATGGATTTACAAAGAGAAATAACACCAATAGGAGGAGGTCCTGTCATGACTGTAGAATTATCAACTTCAACAAAATCCAAAAGTCTAGGAGAGAAAAGTGAAGAAAAATTACTGACTACAAATCAACCCATTGATTATGTAAATCAATTTATGGAAATTAGACAAGCAAGTGCAAAGATTAAGAAGAATATTAATAAGATTTTTGAATATGATGCATCTCAAGCTAGAATGATATCAATTGTGGATTATGAAAAAGGGAAACTAAACATTGCCATCATAGAACAAAAATAACAAAAACAAGTGACAAATGTTTCTGTTGATCTGAATGCAGTACACCCACAAGAAAAATTTTATTTGCACAAACAAACTAGAGAAATAATAAAGAGAGATGCTCTAATAGAAAACCTTGGAATTAAAAAGCTTCAAGCATTGAATGAAAAATTCAGAACTCAGTTGAAAAATGAAAACTTGGGTAACAAATCAAGGTAGATGAGGATAGAGGAATTAGAACCATGGATAATAGAACTGGGATCCAATCCAAGAGATGAAGCATCTATATAGGCATTAATGCATACAAAGACAAGGAAATTCAAGTGTTGAAGAAAAAGATCATTATATCAGGCATTGAACATGTACAAACTCTTGAACTACAAGCTATTTAGGTAGAAAAAGATCAACTTCTGAGAAAACTGGTACATATGGGAGACCCGATTGAATTATATGAAACTCAAATCAAAATATTAAAGGAAGGATCATCTTCTTCAGAACCAGTCAAATCAGTAGATCCAACAATTGGATTGTTAGAAGCATTAACAGATCTAAATCTAAAGGGTGTGGAAATAGAAAAACTGAAGAAAACAATCTCAGATCAAAAAGAAGAAATCAAGGATAAGGATTAATCTATTACAGAATATCAAAAGTTGAAAACAAAAATGCAAATAGAAATAGATCAATTGAGTGATAAGCTGTCTAGTAAGCCATGTTTGATAGGGGCTAGACATGTCATCTGGGATGAAATCATAAATGAAGTCACTAAGCTTTGGGATATCTTCAAAATTACTGATGATGAAATTCAATTAACATATGAGATCGATGAGGTTTTGAAGAAAACATTTGTTGAATTGGGAACAAGAACTTAGGTTGCTACCTAAATCATTAGGTTCCTAAATTCAAATTCTAGTGAAGTACTCAAAAGAAAATGCAGTCAAGATAGGACAAAACTGGTAATGGAAGTTGAAAGAATTTTTAATCAAAGAAATTTGTTGCAGACAACTAAAGATAAATGCATTAGTATGAAGAGGGATGTTTATTTATTCACCAATAGATTTGAGAAATTGATAAAGATGGGACTGCCTTCAACTTGGATTGACAAAGGGAGATTATTGACATTTGAAGAATACAGAAAAAATCCGTTCATATCCAGAGAAAATGATTCAAAGTTTCAAGGGATGTCTGATAAATTAAGAGGTAGAGTCATTGTAGATTTACTTATGGATGATTTTCATTTACTCTGGTTCATCAAAGAATTGTTTCCAAATCCACCTACATATGAAAAATACACCGATCTTGATATTTCCTACATATGGATGAAATCTTGTGGATATCCTTCAAGCGACACTTTAAAACGTTTTCTCCATCTGATAGCTGGATGATTCATCAAAGCAGTTTGAGATAGTTAGCTAATCTTCAAGTTGTTTCCTATTTTTGTGGATTCGAGATATTTTTGTAATCTAATTACTTAAAAGTAGGATCAAATAACCGATATGTGATCCTTCATAAATATATGTGACTCGAGATGACTATGGAAAAACCCTAAGATTTAATTCATATTTCAATGAAGAAGATAATAATAATCATCATGATTCATCATCATCTAAATATAGAGAATTCTCTGATGCATTACAAGCCGAATTAAATAGAAAATATGACCTTAGACCAAGAGCCAGTGTAAATACAACCAAAACAAATAATCAAGGTCAACCAAAAAAAATACAAAACAAAGACAAAGGGAAAGAAGTCACAACCGCCAAACAAAAATATGATCCACATGTTGTAAAGAAAACATATACAGAACCAAAAGAAATATAAAACATAAGTAGTTCTTTTAATATGGAACATGGACTTAATAAGAATAGAATCCCTATTCCTTTGTTAGAAATTGCAAAAAATCCAGTTTACAAAAAATACGTGATGAAAATGATTATTTGTTCTGTTGCAACAAACCAACCAGACACATTAAGCTTGCAATATGAAGGGCCTACTGTAATGTTCGGTCCTCACATTGATGAAATAAGAGAATCAATAACCCCATTTTATATCTCTTTAACAATCCATGAACATCTTTTACACAATTGCATGCTAGATTCAATAACTTCTCATAATCTAATGCCAAAAATAGTAATGGAAAAGGTAGGATTACAAATCACAAGACCATATCATGACTTGTACTCCTTTGATGCAAGAAAAGTTAGATGTTTAGGGATGATTAAATATCTGGTAGTTCACTTAGCCCAAATACATGTAAAAAGTGTTATGATGGATATAGTTGTGGCAGATGTGCCTGTCAACTATGGGATGCTTTTATCTAGATCCTCGGCAAGTAAACTAGGTGGCTCATTGCAAGTGGACACGACTTATGCCAACATCCTAGTTTTTGGTGGAGAGACCAAGAGAATTTATAGGGAAACCAAACTTGCTTACATTGTTAGTGATTCTAAACACCCTAATAATTATCTTGTCTACTCTAAAGATCAAGATTTGGGTTGTTTCACTTTATCTGTAAATGATGAAATATAAAACTGTACATAAATTGTAAATAGTTCTTTGAATGAAAAAATCCCGAAGAGGGAATGTGGAAAATGTACTTCGATGGAGCCTCCTCTTGGGAAGGTGATGGAGCAGGTATTCTACTAATTTCACCTTCTGACAAAAATTTTCCTTTTTCTTTTAGATTACAGTTTGAAACCGATTCAATGAATAATGTTTATGAATATGAAGCTTTAGTGCTAGGTTTAGAAGTTTCCAAGAAAATGAAAATTGTAAATCTTGTTGTCTATGGGGATGGAAAACTAATTGTTAACCAAATAAAGAATGTTTACCAAGCTAAACATCCTAGGATGAGATCCTATAGAAATTATGCTTGGGACTTAATTGAGAATTTCTTTTTGACTTTTAATATTCATGCGATTCCCAGACAAGAAAATCAACAAGATGATTATTAGTTTTAGTAGAAAGTGCTTTGTAACCTCCCGAAGTGTCAAATATTAAATATGAAATTGAGATGAAACAAAACCTTCAATACCTAACAAAGTCAAACATTGAAAGGTGTTTGAAGATGACCAACATATAATTTTTTTTTGGAAATGATTGATGAATTGTCAACAACTCATATTGATCAGGAAGATGACCAAAACAATCAACAAATTAATCAAAATAGTCATCCAGACCCTAAATTACAAGATATGATTGCTAATCACAAAATGATGGTGTTAAGAAATAATCAGATTCCAAAGGGACTGGTGCCTGTGGAGAATCTCTTTGAAAAATATGATATTGTTGTAAAGCCAATTGTTCATCCTCAAAAGGAAGAAGTAGAATATCACAATATTGGGACTGAGCAAGAACAAAGATATATCAAACTTTCCAAGTTTCTGCATGTTGATCAAACGGTAAAGTATATTGATTTATTCAAATAATTTACTGAAGTATTTACTTGGTCTTATGAATATCTGAAGACATATGACACCAACATTATTCAACATATAATTCCATTGAAGGTAGGATCGAAACCATTCAGACATAAATTAAGGCATGCAAATGCTATCCTATTCCCAATCATTGAAAAGGAGCTTAAAAAGATATTGGATGCAAAGATTATAGTTCCTTTGAGATATTCTTCTTGGGTTTCAAATTTAGTACCCGTTAGGAAAAATAATGGTGAAATTAGACTCTGTGTTGATTTTAGAAACCTCAATTACTCTTCATTAAAATATAATTATCCTTTTCCTAAAATGGATCATGTTTTGTAGAAAGTAGTTGGTTCTAATCGAATTTCAATGATTGATGGATTTTTAGGTTATATTCATATTGTTGTGCATGAGAAATACATATAACTGACTGCTTTTACTACACCATGGGGTATATTCATGTATGACAAAATGTCTTTTGGGCTAATGAATGCAGGAGCAACATTTCAACAAGCAATGGACATAACATTTGTGGGAGAAAGGGAAAAATTTGTTGTGATTTATTTAGATGATCTTACTGTTTTTTCTAAATAAGATGAAGACCATTTAAAACATCTTAAGAAAACTTCCATCATATGTAAAAAGTATCATTTGTCATTAAATCCTAAAAAGTATCATTTTGCTATGCAGGAAGGAAAGTTACTCGGCCATATTGTATCAAAGGATGGAGTCAAGATTGATCGTTAACACGTGGAAGCAATTTAGATTATCAATTTACCAAGGAAGAAGAAAGAGATATAATCCTTCCTTGGAAAAATCAACTCTTTAAGAAGGTTCATACTTGATTTTGCTGCGGTGGTCAAAGATTTAACTGATATGCTTAAAAATGATAGTGAGGTGAAGTGGTCCCCAGAAGCTAGATACTCATTTCATTTGATCAAATCAAGAAAGCTATGGGAGAAGCACTAGTGTTGGCAAGCCCAAATTATTCTAAGGAGTTTTTTATTTCCTCCTTTGCATATGAAAATACTATATTTGTTGTCCTCTTACAAAGGAATGAAGAAAAACATGAACCATCAATTGCATTTTTTAATAAAAGTTTGAGAGATTCAGAGTTGAAATACAACATAATGGAAAAACAAGCTTAAGCATTGGTGAAGGCTTTGAAATATTTTAGAGTCCATGTTCTTCACTCCAAAATTAATGCATATGTTCCTAACAACACAGTGAAAGAGATTCTAAATCAACCTAACACAGATGGAAAGATAGGAAAATGGATAACTAAGATCCAAGAATATGATCTGGAGATAAAACCAACAAAGTTGATCAAAGTTCAAGGCTTGAAAAAACTGTTAGCTGAATCAAATTGCAGAGTTCTTGGGGTAAATCAGATCATAGATATAACCGAACATCCCCTAGCTAAGTGTGAAGAGACAGATCTGCAACAACCTTTGGTAAAAGTTCATGATAAGTTTTCTTCCTCTCCCTGGTATAAAAACATTGTTTTTTATTTACAAAATATCGAATGTCCATTAGATTTAACTCAAGCAAAGGATAGATCTCTTAAGTTTCAAGCAAGTAAGTATTATATTATGAATTAAAATCTTTATTGGAAAGACCCTTTTTGAATTTTTCTTAATTGTGTTGTTGAAGATGAAACTGTAGGTATCATAGATGAATTCCACAAAGGCATTTGTGGAGGACACCATGCTTGGAGAGAATCTGCATACAAAATATTGGGAGATGGCTATTATTGGCCAAAGCTATTTTTTGAGGTAAGTGAAAAAATTAGAGCTTTTAGGGAACGTCAAATTTTTGCAGGGAAACAAAAACTCCCATCATTACCACTTGTTCCCATAAAAGATGAAGTTCCTTTCCAGCAGTGGGGTTTAGACTTTATAGGTGAAATTTATCATGCTTCTAGTTCTCAACACAAATGGATTTTGATGGCAACTGATTGATTTTCAAAATGGGTAGAAGCAATTCCCACAAGGTTTGCTAATGATGCAGTTGTGATCAAATTCCTAGAATAAAATATTTTAACTTGGTTTGGATGCCCTAGGAAAATCATAACTGATAATGCATAGGCATTTAAGTCCCTAGCTATGATATATTTCTGTCAAAAATACAATATCATTCTTGGTCATTCACCTTCCTATTATCTTTAGGGTAATGGATTAGTTGAATCATCAAATAAGAGTTTAATGAAGGTTATCAAGAAAATGTTAACTGAAAATAAGAAAACTTGGCTCTCTCATTTTAAATTTGCACTATGGGCCAACATAATCATCACTAAAAGGTCTACAAGTATGTCTCCTTTTCAATTGATTTATGGAATTGATGTTGTTTTCCCTATTAATCCTGCTTTGTCTGTGATGAAACTGATGCAGGATGTTGAAGAGGAACCTAATGAATTTACCAGAAGAATGAACCAGCTGATTGAGGTACAAAAAAACAGAGAGAAGGTTGATCAACAATATTAAGAATACCAAGACAAGATGAAAGCTATTTTTGACAGAAGAGAAAAACAAATGAATTTTGTCCCTGGTGATTTAGTACTAAAGTGGGATAACATGAGAGAATATCCCAACAAGCATGGCCAGTTTGATCATTTATGGCTAGGACCATATGAAATTGATACAGTCAAGGGAAACAACTCATTTTCTCTTCAAAAACTGGAAGGGGATTTGTTGGAATTTCCTGTGAATGGGCGGTTCCCGAAACATTTTATTATGTTTTAAAATTTTCATTTTACTATTCATTGTACATACTTAGTTTTCTTTACTTTCTTTTGTTAGAATTTCCAAATAATTAGGTCTGAAACAAACTAAGATAAAAATAAAAATATGTTTCTTCCTAGATGCCCTGTTCACTTAACTATTAGGAAGCCACATCATTTAATAATTTTCCTCTAAATAGATTCTTTTCTTCTTAGAATTTTAAGAAATCTTGTTAGAACAAACTGTCTGGAAACTACTGATTAATATTTTAACATGTTATTTTGAAACTAGAAAGGAGAATATTATGAGACATTCACCAAAGTTGAAAATGTATGTTTTAGGTAATTTCTTCTAGGCAAAGACTTTAGAGTCAAACTTGTAACTTGTTGTTTTACTCATGGTATAACACCGATTAAGATATTCTGAAAAGGATATAGCTATATCTGAGAAAATGAAAATATTTATGAGTATACTTTATAACTAATACATATCCAACTCATCCTTGATAAACATATGTCATCCCTTATGTTTATAACACATTGATTGCCCCCACTTCAAAGTAATTAAATGAAACTTGAAAGAGATGATGAAATAAAATTTAGAAATTATTTCCCTCATCTCAAGCCAAACATGAATTGGTGAAAGGAAATTCAATTTGGGAAATGCAAGTATCTTCACCAGGGATATGGATGCTCGCTGTAATTGAAGCAAGGCCTGTGATGTCGGGGTGACTACACCATATGCTATGGATGTTTTTTGGTAGTGTAGTAACACCATGAGGATGAGGAAGAATGTAAACGAGTATCTTTATCATAATACTCAATTAAAATTAGTCTTCTAAGAAATGGCTCTGCTTTGACCAAAAAATTCTTTGAAATATTATTAAGCCTTGAAAAATAAACAAAAGTTACAAATTTGACTCCTTAGCCAAAACTTAGATTTATATTACCTCAAACAATTCCTGAGTAGAGTTCAGTGAGTGAAATATTTTAATCTTTTCTGGTCATTTTTCTATATAAACATGTTGTATTTTGAAATTAGTAGTCATTCAGTTTCTTCAATCATATAATAAAGGAGAAATAAAGTTTTGCTGAGATTTCAAGGATAAAAGTTTTTTCACTAGATTTCTTGATTAATTTCTCTTGCAATAATGACTCCATAACCCAATAAAGGCACATGGTCTATTGTTCTTCTGTGTCTCACAAGGAGACACAATCCCCAGATGAAGCCAGATGTTGTAACATAAAATTAAATTTTTATAGCAATTAGATTTCCTTAAGACTTAGGGTCATGTTCTTAGTTTTGAAAATTTTCAATAAAATTTGATTTGTTTAGTTTTATTGTTTCAACAATAAAATTTTCTTTTATGTAACTTTATTACATTACATTAGTTTCTTTTTCTTCAAATAAATAAAAATTTTAAAACTAAAACCTTCGTTAAAATATTATTTCCGTTTTAAATAGTTTAGATCTATTATATTATACTAATAAAACATGTGTGTTGTTTGCAGATCTAATTGCACGGAATCGATTCAAGATTGACAACTCACAATAGATTTTGGCCCCCCCATATGCTCGACATTTAACCAAAATGCCGGGGGGGGGGGCGAAAAACTTTACCTGAATGTTAATATTAGAAACATGGCATTCATCCATCAATTTCGGCCCCCGGGGTATGTGGTTAGCTTAACCACATACAACCCCCCTCAAAATTAACATAAGGTATACACGTGTCCATTTGTGACGTCAACTGGAGAAAAGGTAAATAACCATTTTATTCATTTTAAAATTAATCTTTCGCCAATCAAACAATGACACGTATCTCTTTTCAATAAAAAGGGGGGTAAAGGTCAAATTATCATTTCATTTTGAATTTTCAAAGGATTTGAGCATCGCGTTCATTGTTCCTGCAAAGCTTGCCATTGTCATCCTAGTTTGATACCAAATCCAATTCACATCCTCCACGGGTAAATCTGATTCTCTGTATTATTTAATCATCATTTAAAATGTATCCTTCTGAAATATCAGAGACGAGTAAAAATAAAAATGTCGTAGAAGAAAACCTTGTTGATAAAGATAAAGATATCTTCAAACCTGTCCTATCTTTCGACTCCTATGAGCTATACCAACAAGTAAAATAAGATTTTTCCAATATGGTTGACCATTACTATCATGGGGATCCGACCTTGCTAAATTTATGATACCCTAGGTCTATCAATTCCCATAATTTGTGGTCTAGTGTGCTGAAAATTATATCACCTCAAAATGAACTATAATTTCCACTTATGGGTTTGTTCTTATTGAGATAATCCCTCAATTGATTTCCAAAATGTTTAGATGACCATTGAATCTAGATAGCGAGTCATTAAATGAGATTATAGCGGCTAGGTGTTTCACAAAACTTAAACCCGAGGAGAGGGTTACCCTACTACAATCATATTTGTGCAAAAATCTCAACGTCGTTGATGATAATACTGTCATCCAATCTGAATTATTTCCTCAGAACTCTCGGAAGATTGTTTCTATAATTTCTACGATTTTGGGGAAAAATGATGATTTAATTTTAGATGAGTTTGGGTTAGATATGATGCTTATGTATGTCCAATTATGACCAAACCCATTACCAAATTTAAATTTTCCCAATTTCTAGTAGACCAAATTCACTATCATCTCTCTGAATTCGAATCCCTTCAGAGCTTTAGATATCAATCGTATTTGGTCCCCCTCTTCCTGTTTACACAAGCTCCCCATTTTTTCCATCTAGGGTTAAAAATTGAAGATGACCATGGTAGCCCTAATTCAATCATTAACTGGACTCTTATCATTAAGAAGAAACCTCTAAATGTTGGATTTCCTCACTATATTAACCAGTTTATGTCTAAAGTATACCGAATCATATTCAACAAAGATCCACCCATAATCTTTCTTGAGAGTAAAAAAATATTACAGTTGAGTCCAGACACAAGAGTAGGAGATTGGTATATTTTTTATTGTTATATTGAAATAAGGTTTTATGGTTGCCAACTTCGTGCTTTCTTGTTGCCTTTTTTCTTAACTCCTAGGATTTTTTATCTTGAATATATTAGGAAAAGGTTAAACACATATGAAGTTCATTTTGTGCCAAAGAAAAATAAGGTGACTTTCAAATTGAAAAAGGAGGTAGGTTATTTTATTGTTAATACTAGGGAAACACTACAGATTACAACAAAGATTCTTTAAGCTATGGGGTTTCAATAAGGGGAACCATGGAATTATGAAACTCATGGTGTAATCTCTTAAAAAAAAACATCATATGGGCAAGCTCCTTATCAACACCAACAAAAATATGAACTGTAGTTGTTGGCAAATCAAGACAGTTGGCAAGAGGTGTAGAACCTTATGCAAATCCATGGTAAGTCATCAGACCAACATGTGAAGTATCCAATCATGAAAACACCACAATAGTTCAACAAGATAAATAAAAGGAGGAGTCCAGTGTCAACTTCAAAAGATTCAGAGATAGAAGAAGGTGGACCAATTAAAAGGAAAAAAATGGATACAGTAGATGAAGAAGAAGATCATGATTTACAGAGAGAAATAACACCAATAGGCAACAGTCCTATCATGAAAGTAGAAGTAGCAACTTCAACAAAATCCAAAAGTCCAAGAGAGAAGAGTGAAGCAAAATCATTGACTACAAATCAACCCATTGATTATGTAAATCAATTTATGGAAATCAGACAAGTAGGTGCAAAGATTAAGAAGAATACTACTCCTTATATTTTTGAATATGATGCATATCAAGCCAGAATGATATCAATTGTGGATTATGAAAAAGGGAAACTAAACATAGTTGTTATAGAACAAATAGAGAAAATGCAAGTGACAAATGTTTCCATTGATCTAAATGCAGTGCACCCACTGGACAAATTTGATTTGCACAAACACACTGGAGAAATGATAAAGAGAGATTCTCTAATAGCAAACCTTGGAATTAAAAAGCTTCAAGCCTTGAATGAAAAACTCAGAACTCAGCTAAACAATGAAAAAATGGGTAATAGATCAAGGCATACGAGGATAGAGGAATTAGAACAATGGATAATATAACTGGGAGCCAATCCAAGAGATGAAGCATCTATATAGGAATTGATAAATACAAAAGATAAGGAAATTCAAGTGTTGAAGAAGAAGCTCAATGTCCCAGGTATTGAACATGTATGAACTCATGAACTACAAGCTATTTAGGCAGAAAAAGATAAAATTCTGAGAAAAATGGTACAGATGGGAGAACACATTGAATTATATGAAAGTCAGATCAAAATATTAAAGGAAGGATCATCTTCTTTAGAAGCAACCAAATCAGTAGATCCAACAATTGGATTGTCAAAAACATTAACAGATCTAAACCTCAGGGTGTGGAAATAGAAAAAATAAAGAAAACAATCTCATATAAGAAAGAAGAAATCAAGGATAAAGACAAAACTGTTACAAAATATCAAAAGTTGAAAACAAAAATGAAAAAGTAAATAGATCAATTGAGTGATAAGTTGTCTGGTAAGTCATATTTGATATGGGATAGACATGTCATGTGGGATGAAATCATAGATGAAGTCACTAAGCTCTGGGATTTCTTCAAAATTATTGATAATTAAATTGTATTAACAAATGAGATCTATGAGGTTTTGAAGAAATCATTTTTTGAATTGGGAACAAGACCTCAGGTTGCTACCCAAATCATTAGGTTCCTAAATTCAAATTCCAGTGAATTACTCAAAATCAAAGACATTCAAGATAGGACAAAAATGGTCATGGAAGTTGAGAGAATTTTTACTAAAAGAAATTTGTTGCAGACAACTTAAGATAAATGCATCAATATGAAGAGGGATGTTGATTTATTCACCAATATAAATGAGAAATTGATAAATATTGGAATGCCTTCATCTTGGATTGACAAAGGGAAATTCTTTTCATTTGAAGAATACAAAAAAAATCTATTCATAGCCGGAGAAAATGATTCAAAGTTTCAAGGTATGTCTGATAAATTAAGAGGTTGAGTCGTTGTAGATTTACTTATGGATGCTTTTCATTTACTCTAGTTAATCAAAGAATTTTTTCCAAATCCACCTACATATGAAAAATACACAGATCTTGATATTTCCTACAAACAAATGAAATCTTATGGATATCCTTCAAGGGACACTTGGAAACTTTTTTTCCATCTGATAGCTGGATTAGTCATCAAAGAAGTTTGAGATAGTTAGCCAATATTCCAGTTGTTTCCTAATTTTGTAGACCATAGATCTTTTTATAATCTAAATACTAAAAAGTAGGACCAAATAACCAATTTTTGGTAATGGCCTAAATGTATAAATCTCTGTGAAATATTCAATGTAAGGGGTTCTTTTTTGGAGGCCCGAATGGCTATCTTTTGAATAAAATTTTGCAAGTTTTGAAGATTCAAACTTCGATGTTTAAGTCTGTGTAATTCTCTTTTCTATGTTATTTGAATATTTTTAAATTTCTTCTTAAACATGTCTATTTCCATGAATGTGATGATTTAGTACGACTACTACCATCATTGACTACAAAGGTATCTTTAAAGGTCACATATTTCTTCAGTGTATTGTAAGTATTAAGAAGACATATGCTTGCATGCTATTATTCCTTTTTGAACATAAACACACTATTCTTTTCTATTCAAATCTTACTTTGGTTTAGATACAAATTTAATGATCATTTCTTCTATCTAAATGTTAAATAGTATTTATCATAGATACACTATTTTAGTATTCAGTTTTGTTCTTATTTCTTCTGTCATCATCTTTACAAATTTAAAGGTGATTGAAACAAAGAAACTTTGCCTTATAATATTTATCTATCATATATTCTAAGACTGGAAAACAAGCCCAAACAAAGCAATAAAATTCTTTGTTCTAAGACAGATTAATCAAAACAAAGTTGATCAATTTCATGGATGCCTTGGCATAGTTTCCTAGCCAGAAACAACTCAAGAATTACAACACCCACTATAGGAGAGGTTTTCTCATATTGTGACTAAAATTTCATGATTTCCCTTAAAAAATCCAAGGAGAAAACTTAGGCCTATATATCATGTCACATGTGCATGTTCTTCATCAAGGATAAGTTAACTTAATACCTTTTAATGGACCTCATTATAGAAGAAATGATTATGGCATATTAACATCATAAAAATATTATATGTCTAATGATAGTACGTGCTTGAATTCATTAAGAAACTTAAAGTATTATGTATACATCAATGGTCATCCACACGTATGAAAGAGCATGATTGCATGATTCATTAACATCTCAAGTAATCAACACATAAGTGCAAATTGTATATTTTTTGAGACAATTTATGCCATATGGAAAGGAAAGGTTGATGCCTAGGATTGGTGGAACATCAAGTTCTGATGGTTCATCACACTTCTCATGGAATCAATCGGTTGGGTGGTCAATCTACATCTGGAAATATTCGATCGGGTGATCAACCAGATATCTACATTAGTCGATCGAGTAGTCGACAAGCCTGCTAGTCGGATAATCAACTAGCATTTGAAGACAATTGATTGGTGGATCGACCAACCGAGAAATTGACTATGAGTTGGACATATGGATGGTCAGGTCAAGCATCCTTGTCGAGTTGATTACAAAACACAAATTTGACAGAGTCAACTCTAACCACCAAAGGTTATATGTGGACAATATCTTCCCGATACCAAGGAAGGTGGCTAGATATTGAAGCTATAAATAGTAGACCCGATGGGTCATTATCATCATGTCGATATTCTTTTTGTTGTGTAAAATATGTCCAATATGCATTATGATGTTATAATCACAATGCGTTGTGATTAATTGTTGTAATTATGTCTTTAGACACCACCTTTTATCTTTGAATCTTTTTCCTCTTCGATTATATGCAGTTTTGTTTATTTGTTTTGTATCAGGTTATACCCAATCCACAACATGGAATTGAAGAAAATGGTTATGATCTCTCATGTTGTCCAAAAATCATGTTGAGTCTCATATATTGTGTGATCGACTCTGGGATAGTGATTTGCATACTGTAGCTTGTGGAAACAAATCTGATCTCTTTAAATATCAAAGATGGCTTCGAATATCGATCCTGTAATTTCAAATGGATAAAATTATGTAGTATGGGCACCAGAGATGGAAAACCCACTAAAGAGTAAAGGACTATGGCAATATACGAAGGTTGTGATTCTATATCTGACAAATGATCGAGCAAATTTCATTGTTGATGGAAAAAAGGATGAGGCTATAGGGGTCATCATGACCTATATCTCACGGAAGTTTCATTTTCATCATCAGTGGAATCGACTGCCCTCATCAAGTTTGGAAGAAGATGAAGTCAGTGTTTAACAGAGTCGATGAAATCCATGTCATGCAATTGGAGAAAGAGTTGATCTCTATCAATCCTCATTCTTTTGATAGAATAAAGGAATATTTGACATGTGTGAATGAACTACAATTGAAATTGGGCGAATGTGGAAAGAATTATTAGAAGAAAGATAAACAACTCATCGAGTAGGTCTTGATGAATTTGAGAACACCATTCGATGTGTTCATTTTTAATTCCCTCACCACATGGAAAACATGCAAGGGAGATGGTAAGGATTAGACATTTGAAGCTTTTTGTGGCCTATTGATCACTAGTCATCATAGATTTCTTGATGAAGGCAAACTTTGTGGTAAACATCAAGCCCAATTTCTCAAGGGAAAGGGCAAGTCAAATCACAAGGAAAGAGGACTGTTTGATACCCGTATAAAAAACTTGGATACCTGTATACAAAGACATATGCACCCCATCAAAGTCGAAATAAGAAGACGTATCAATACTATGGAAATACTGGACATGTGGAGAATGTCTACTACAAAAAGAGAGACGACTTAGAGGTGTTGAACCGCATTCGTTGATCAAATGTTAGTACACATACATCCATCCTTAGTATTTTTCCTTTGATTTTCTTTGCTTCTTGAAATTCCTTCCTTAGTCTTTTTCTTCTTTCAAATGCAGGTTGCGGGTCACACTACTATAAAATTTCTAGGTCTGCAGATCCACAAGTTCGTGTATATATACTTAGTCATTTCATTCTTCTTCAACACTTAGCCACTTTCGAGTGATGCAAGAGTAATGATGCAGGAGTCCAACATGTCCTAGACCTGCATTTCCCCATGTCCGCAGACCCACAATCGATCTACCCTCAAATTGCACCTATATATCCATGTCCTCCAAAATGCACCTTCTACATTTTCATACATAACCATTTTCTTGGTTTGTGGATGTGGGGCACCCATCCTATCACACTTACTTTTTCCATGTCTCATGTCCCATAGACTTGCAATCCCGTGTACTACATAATAACCCTCTTACTTTCGCGACACACATAATGAACCTCTCCCATACTTAGTCTATTTTTCAATTGCAGATGCAGGAGTCCTCCCCTTCCACCATTTTTATCTCATCATGTCTTGTGTCCCACACTCGCAATCCCACATTCACCATAATCCACTTTCAATTCCTCTTTTCACACCTCCACACTTAACCATTTTCCATCTGCCACGACATCACATCACTATTTTCGAGTTGCATTTATTTCCCCTACCACATCATCCACCACTTGTGTGAACATAATGCAATTATTAAAGTGGAGAAGATTTCATAAACATTGTAATAAATTCAAAAATCTCATCGTGTAGGACGAAAAATTTGAAATAAGAGCTATAGTGATTAATCCTCAGAGAAATACATGGTAAATTGAATAACATCTAGTATGCCAAGATTTAGAATGTCATATCAATAATAGCGCCACCTATTGATAAGGCTATAAATGTTGGGTATGTGTTATATTCTTTGCATGACTAGTTCTAGTGTATGCTACATTGCGTCGAGCGTGTGGGGGGGGGTTTGGGGGGCAATGCCCCCAAGATTTTTTTTTTCATCGGGAAATGTGTCACATTTTTTGCCTTGTTTTTCATGTCACCTTGATTTTCATGTCCATTGTTGGGCAGTTTTTCGACACTTAGTTTTTTCTAATGGTTTTCTATTTTCGGTTAAGGAATTAGGGTTGTTGACCAATCCATCTCATTGGGTTAGGTTTTTGGATGTTGTTGGCTCCTATATGTATATTGTATTGTGTTGGCACAGAGGCAGACCCAGGGTTTAGCTCTAACAACGCACCAACAAGCCCTAACTACTAGCCCTTTCGGCAACACTTCTGAAGTAGATGAAGTCTCACCCAAAGTAGCGATAGGGGGTTGCAGGACACAGGTGTCTAAAACCAGAGGAAATGCAAAGTAGATCCAGGGAAAATCACCCACATAGATCTAGTTATTCTTTACTGACTTAATCCTACTTCGCATAGTATATCTCAGATCTAATCAAACAACACTATAACAACATATAACGCCAAGATATACGTGGTTCACCCTCTCTCTAGGGCTACGTCCACAGAACTGCGCTTTATAATATATTAGATGAAATCATACAGTTCTATCTGCACTCTTAGCTTGTAGATCTCTCTTTCTTCCTCTTCTTCTCTACCCTCCCTGCACACCTAGATGCAGGGTTGATCTTCGTACCCAGCTGAGGATATTACAACAGAGACTTCTCTCACCACACAATACTTCTCTCTCAACAATAACAACAATCACTCCTCATAACATAATCGAACCCATCCCAGGTCCCCTTGACCTTTATTTATACATTACAATGACTCTCAGACAACCTTAGGTCAAAACCTAGGTGTCAAAACCCTAAATACCAAAACCCTAGGTGTCTAAAACCCTAGGTCAACTTGACCCACGTTTTTCAGGGCTTCGCCAGCCTGTCCTTCCTTCTTTCCTATGAGGTGCTCCAAAGCATCCATTGGTGGCTTTTTTCGCTTGCCGAGTTGTCCACGATACATCTTTCTTGATCTCCCCGTCCAACTAATTGCTTTCTCTTACTTCGCTCCGTCTTTTCTTCTCTTTTGGTCACTTCGACCCAATATCAGTAAGCTTGTCTTCCGCGCAGTTCACACTTCACGCTTCTTCCTTAACCTTCGCTATCTTCCATGACCAAGGGCCAACATATTGTAAATAATGTATCACAATGAATGAATATAGAAGATGTTGGTTTTCCTGGTTTGGGTATCCAGGGGAAAAATATTTGTGTAATGTTTGTATTTTCCATTATATCTTTTCTGTTCTTTTATTGGAAATCTGTCTGCAGTAAAATATTGTACAAGGTTAAATATACATTTGGTATCAAATATTTGTTGGCTTCAGGGGGATGCCTTTGTGGTCAAGGGTTTGGCTCAAGACTGTGATAAGCCTTGTTATAGTGGGAGATCTATGGTATTGATTTTTCAGGTGAAAAGAAATGGAAAACGGTTTGAAAATGGAGATTGAGAAGTTTAATGGGAAAAGTTTTGAGTTGTGGAAGCTCAATATGGAATATCTGTTGGTGGATAGAAATCAAAAGATCATGGTGGATTTAGGTACTGCACCTACATGAACTTCAATAGATTACTAGAAAAAGTTGGATCGGAAGGCGAAGAGCACAATCCGACTATGTCTCTCAGATTCATTATTACTGTTTGTGTTAGAGGAAGCTACAACCAAATATTTATGGGATAAGTTGGGGAAGTTGTATCAGTCTAAGTCCCTAGTAAATAAACTATTCCTGAAAAAGAAGTTGTATAACCTGAGGATGAGAGATGGATACTCGGTGGAAGAACATTTGAATGCCTTCAATACTGTGGTAAGTCAGTTAATATCTGTTGAGATTAGAATTTCAGATGAAGATAAGTGTATTAGTTTTCTATGCTCTTTACTAGACTCGTGGGATAGTTTGGTTGTGTCCATAGGTAGTAATGCAACTGCCTTGAAGCTTGATTAAGTGGTCTCATCCTTGTTTTCGGAGGACATGAAACAAAAGAACATGGAAGGGCATATCAAAGATGCATTATTTGCAAGAGGACACTCCCATGAAAGAAATAGATCTAAGTCCTCAAGTGGGAGATCTAAGTCTAAGGGAAGATCTAAGTCTCCCAAAAAGTTTGTAAAGGTATGCTGGAGACATGGAAAAGAAGGGCACTACAAGAAGTAGTGTAGATTCAAAGTTGAGAAAAAGAAGAGATCTGAATAATGTCCTTCTACATAAGAAAACACCTCTAAGGAAGAAGGATGGGATGTGTACTTGGATTCTTCAAGCACACATACAGATCATGATGCATGGTTGGTTGACTCAGGTGCATCCTTTCATATGATTCCCCACTGGGAGTAGTTATGTTAATATGAAAGGTATGATGGAGGTAATGTTTTCCTAAGTGATGATTCGACAACCAGAATCATAGATTGGGGAAAATTTAAGTTGAGGCTCATAGATGGAAGGATTAGGACACTACCTGGTGTTCTTCACATCCCAAGATTGGCCAAAAATTTGATCTCTGTAGGAAAAATTGATGATTTAGGGGTAAAATAAATATTTGAAAAGGAAACCTGCAGGATAGTTCGAGGAAAAAAGGTGCTGTTGAAGGGAGTTTGGTTTGGAACTCTATATAAGATGCAAGGAATCACTATTAGTGATGGGTGTAATAGTTCCATTGTTCCTAATATTTGAGTTAAAGAAGAAATAACTCCTACAGTCTCTAGAGAAAAGGTTATGCTGTGGCATATCAGATAGAAGGGTCTTCGACTACTACATGGTAAAGGTATGGTTCAAGGTATGTCTAACTTCTCTCTGAATTTTGATTACTGTGAACATTGTGTATATGGGATGCAAAAAAGGATAAGATTCCCCTCTGGTGCAATGAGGGAAGACAAAATTTTATAGCTGGTTCATAGTGATGTGTTTGGATCTGTGTCGGTTCCATCATTGGGAAAATCTGTGTACTATGTCTCATTTATAGATGACTTCTCGAGGAATACTTGGATATATTTCCTTAGGAAGAAATATGAAGTTTAAGGCTCTTGTTGAGATTCAAACGGAGAAAAGAATTAAGGTGTTGAGGACATATAATGGAGGAGAGTTCTACAAGAATGAATTTAAATAATTCTGTACGAAGCGCAGTATAGCAAGGAAGAAAACTACTCCATATACACCTCAGTAGAATGGAGTTGTAGAAATGATGAACAAGAATCTGATGTAAAAAGCAAGATGTATGATTAGTGGTACCGGGTTAGGGAAAGAATTTTGGGTAGAGGCAGTGGGTATTGCATGTTACCTCGTCAATAGATCACCCTCATCAGCGTTGGATGAAAAGACTCCATAAGAGGTATGGACTGGTAAGAAAATTTCTCTCACACATCCCCAGGTATTTGTCTATGAGGCCTATGTTCATGTTCCAAAGGAAAACAAGAGTAATCTATATAAGAAGGCTGAAAAGTGTATCTTTATTGGGCATAAAGATGGTCTCAAAGGTTATAAGCCTTGGAACCCGAAAACTAAGAAGGTTGTGTATAACCGAGATGTGGTATTTAGAGAAATGAAGGATGTTGTTAAACAAGAAGTCCTACCAAGTAAGGAAGAATGAGAGAAAATAGATTTTGATTTAAAGGATGATGAATCAGACTCTACACAAGAACAAGAATAAGAAGAAGAATATCCTCATACTTTGATATTTAGGATATCTGTTTGAGAAAGAACACTACCAGAAAGGTATACTCCATCTGATATCCATTCAAGTTTTTCTGTCTATTACTGATGATGATCCTATAACTGTCAGGGAGGCAGTGGATTCAAAGGATGGAAAACTATGGAAAAAGGCCATGGATGAAGAAATGGAAGCCTTGGAGAAGAATGAGGCTTGGGATCTAGTGAAGTTGTCGACCGAAAGAAATCCCATTGGCAACAAATGGGTATTTAAAAATAAGCTGAATGCAAAAGGAAAAGTGGAGAAATACAAAGCTCGGTTAGTAGTAAAGGGTTATTCCTAGATTGAGGGAATTGATTTTGTTGAGGTTTTTTCTCCTTTTGCCTAGTTAACTTCTATAATATTTCTGTTATCTGTTGCTGTTGCATTTTATTTTGAAGTAGAACATATGGATGTGAAGACAACATTACTACATGGGGATATGGAAGAAGAAATCTATATGAAGCATCCAAAAGGCTTTGATGTGAAGGGAAAGAAGGAGTTGGTATGCAAGCTGAAAAAGTCCCTGTATGGTTTAAAACAATCACCAAGGATATGGTATAAAAAATCTGATACTTATATGCTGGGACTTGACTTCACAAGAAGAAAAGAGGATCATTGTGTGTATTTTAAATTAATTGGTGATCATTTGATTTATTTGGTATTGTATATGGATGACATGTTGTTGATAGGAAACAACAAGGAGATTATCCATGATGTGAAACTCAGTTGTCCTCTAAATTTTACATGAAGGATCTTAGTGTTTCAAATTTCATTTTGGGCATGGAAATTAAAAGAGATCAAAAAAAGAGGAAACACTGGTTAAATTAGAGAAAATGTGTCGAGACAATATTGCAGAGGTTTAATATGCAGGAATGTAAACTGATCAAGGTACCTATTCTATTGGTGTAAATTTATATGTGGATCAATGTCCCAAGACACATGAACAGGAGGAGGACATGTCTCATGTTCCATATGCGAGTGCAGTTGGTAGTTTGGTGTATGAAATGGTCTGTACTAGACTGGACATTGCACATGCAGTGGGAGTTTTGAGTAGGTATATGTCATAACTAGGGAAGGAGCATTGGACCATAGTAAAAAGGATTTTCAAGTATTTACGTGGCACTGCTAAGTATGGATTGTGCTACCAAGGAAGACCAGGATTGGAAAAAGTGTTGGACATACATGGCTTTTTGGATGCAGATTGGGATGGAGATTTGGATAATAGGAGATCTAAAAGCGGGTATGTGTTTAACATGTTTGGAGGAGAACTCAGTTGGATGAGAAAAAGACAGGTTGTAGTGGCACTTTCAACTACAGAAGTTGAATACATGGCAACCACTCATGCAAGTAAGGAAGCAACATGGTTACAAATATTGTGTTCAGGTATTGGGTTGGTACAACAAGTTGTAAGGATAGATTGTGTCAGTCATAGTGAAAATTTTCTAGTGAAGAACCCGACTGATCATTCAAAGACAAAGCATATTGATATTCAATATCAATTTGTGAGAGACATGGTTGAATAAAAGAAAGTGTTGCTAATGAAAGTGGACACTTTGAAGAATGTTGCATATTCATTAACAAATTCTGTAAGCACTAAGAAGTTTTCTTGGTGTAGAGGATCCATGGGCATTGATGCCCTGGATTGTTGACTATGTAACCCTGTAACCGCCTATATGAAAATAAAACAACAAGTTGGAAACGATACTCCCCTGCATGAGGATTCAACGACAACTCCCCCAAGATTTTTTTTTGCCTTGGGAAACATGTCACATTTTTTGCCTCGTTTTTCATGCCGCCTAGATTTTCATTTCCATTGTTAGGCGATTTTTCGGCACATAGTTTTTTCCGATGGTTTTCTATTTCCAATTAAGGATTTAGGGTTGTTGACTAATCTAGGTCATTGGGTTAGGGTTTTGGATGCCGTTGGATCCTATATGTATATTGTATTGTAAACAATGTATCACAAAGAATGAATATATAATGTGCTGGTTTTTCCAGTTTGGGTTTCCAGGGGAAAAATCTCTATGTAATGTGTGTATTTTCCATTGTGTTTTTTCTGTTCTTTTATTGAAAATCTATTTGTAGTAAAACATTGTACAAGGTTAAAATCTATAAGAAAGCAATGTAAATAATATCAAGTAAAAGGAGTTGTATTGTGGAGATATGATAAACACACTCAAATGTGGAGACCAAGATTTCTAGTGGTCACGAGCTTAAAATTACTACAAGTCCCTCCCTCTTGCTGAGAAAAGACGAAACAAGTTTGGGCTTCAGGCATAACCTTGGCCAGTTGTGTTCTAGAGGTGACAGATTTCCAAGATCTCGTTCAATGGTGTGCAAATAAATTCAATTAAGAGAAGAGAATAATCCAGCTTTGAGGACATCAACCTATCTCTTTAGCTCCTTTATCATTACTAGAATGCTACGGCTCCCAACGCCCACCATGTAATTCAGGGGCGAAGAATCCAACAAATTCCTCAAATAACACAAAGGAGGAGAAGAGATCCTTGATAAATATTTGGCCGACCCAAGAAATAACACCAGTAATTCCAAGATTGAGGTAATTTCCTTGAAATACCCATACAAGGAATTTGCCTAGTTGTTTTCTCGTATCATTGGTTTGGAATCCACGAGCTTTGTTCTAAGGAATATCATCTATATCCTTCATTTCATTGTGCACAAAAATTTCCTCATAGATTGGGTTCACATTATTTCTGGTGAAATCTCATTTGAACAAGTAATCTGAAAGGAGAGTTGAATTTAGGGTGGAACCACTCTTGACATGGTATCCAACCTTGTGGAGGCACACAACTTAGTATTATTTTTACCCAGTTCATAAATTTTTTATCTCAGAGTTAAAAAAAATAGTCTTTGGCCCTACATGTCGAGATTGTTACTCGTAGCTGCCACCTTTATCTCAGAGAAGGAATTTTTGAAACCAACAAAGATTTTAGTATTATAAGGTTATTTGGTTATGAAGAGAAACCTTTCCTCCTCCCTTCTATGTATCAAACATGTACTTTGTTATAAAAATTTGAAGTCAATACAAGTCACGGGCTCATTTATTTAATGAGAAAAGAAAGAAGCAAGTCATCTTGCTGCCTTGGAAATTCAGAGAAATTATTGTAAAACACATCTTCCATTTTGATCAACTTGCAGTTCAACTTGACCAACTCGACCTAAATGGAGATGAATTCGTTGAGGGTTTCGACCCCGATAATTTTTTTTTATCGCACATATAACCTTAGTCGGTTATTCTTCTTATTTTACCAAAATTGAATAGTTTAAAGAAGGAGGTGGGAATAATTTGAATCTACCCAAGATTTCAGTTGAACAAGCTCTTAATGATATGGAGGATTTATCTAGCACCAATGAGGGATATATAAAACAAGGTAGATATGCGATGAATAAAAATTCGAATTCATCGAGTGTGTCACAAAAGAGTACCCCAGTAAGAATAAAACCTATGAGTAGTCGTTTGGGGATGAGGAAAACACATGCCGAAATATCGTATGATTGCAGTGACAAGGACCCAACAAAGAAAAATATTGAAAATATCACATTATATATACTTCTGCTAAAAGAAAAAGGGATACCTATAAAATGGGGATAGAAATACCAGAAACTCAAGAATACCCCCTGGAAATGGGTGTAGACGAGCTTATCAAAGAACCCTACTAGTCTGAACATCGACTGCTGGAAACCCAAGAAATTTCCGAAGCTCCAGTTACCCAGGAATCAAAAATATTTGAAGAAGAATCTATGACATTGCACCACACGACCTACAACAAAAGTTCTAAAAGAAATTTAATTGAAAAAGTAAACATGAAAAACAAGAAAATGTCTGAGAAATGGAAATTAGAGATTGCTTTCAATGGGGTTGCACCATTAAAAATTGTACAATTTCATGAAGCAACTGAAGAAGAACTAAAGGAATCCGTCTATAACATTGAAAATGAATAAATAAAGGAATTGGAGGCAACTCTAATTCCAAGACCATTGCTTGCTGAACCATTAAACATAGTTCAACCAACACTCACCTTAGAGGATATTCCAGAAAGGAGTAAAAACTAGAAATCTTCATCTAGTTTGTTTATAACAGTAAGAAAAAATGTTCGAGAGATGATATACAGAAGAATATATTCGATTCAAGAAATATGGGAACTTGCACAAAGCTCCACCAACTTTGCAATGAGGATTACAAATTTCAAAGAATATCTTAAAAAATATATGGAAAATGATGAAGGTTTTTACAAAGACATTGTGGGAACATTTTCAGCCAAAGTTTCAAGCCTAAGTGATATCCACATAAGAGAAAAAAACATTCCTTCAAACATCCATATGAAACAAATTAATGCTTGTAGGTTTAGGAGAATAAAAAGAATAAGAGAAAATGATAAATGAATTATATGTTGTGAAGAGCAAAAGCGCTGACCTTTTCTTTAAGCTTGTTAATCTCACAAAGGAAATCGCTGGCCCAAGTTTATTAATGGATACAACACTTTCATCTAAAGAAAAATTATTAGAACAACTTGATATATACAAGTTGCATGGGCAAGCGGGTTCACTGATTTAATTGAATTCTTCGAGGAAGAAATTGAAAGGTGGCTAATCAGACATATCAACAAAAATGATGAGGCAGATGACATGTTACGCCAATTAGGCATGGAACTAAGAGAGATGGAGAATGAGATTTTTAAAATAAAGGCCGAACATGAGATCACAATGCCCCCCATGATGGAATACATAGACGAGTGGCTAACAAAATCCCTAATCAAAATCACCGAGCCAGATCAGCAAGAAATAGTTGTTGCAATTATGCCACCTCCAACACAACAAACGCCTACAAAATAGGCACCAACAAACAAGTAAATGGTTAAGAAGAATTTACATCACAGTGAGTCAAGTAGAAACCATATTCTTATCCTTATTACCTTTATTCTACAATCATTTGTCATACTATCTTCCATTTTCCAGTAATTTGTGAAACCTGATCTGATCCTTGGATGTTTTTCTTGTGTCTTCTAGGTTGTTTTCATTTCACAGTCAGCGAGAGCCCCATCCTAGTCCTGTTTGAAGGACAAACACAATGTTTATTTGTATTTCAAGACATTACTTTTTATTTGAAGACATATATTATTTTTTGAGGCTCTCAGAGAACTAATTTGGGAAAATACATTATTGTAATGTCAAGACTTCGATTTTAAGCATGAGATTTCAACTGTATGTCTATAAAAATCTCATTTGTGCCTAATGAAATGATAATTTAAAGTTATCCACCATATGCGATCTACTTTCTTGTTTCCCTTCCTTGAATATTGTGTTCTATCTTGATGAATGTTGTGATGGAAATTCCATCTTGTTTTACTTCACACTCTTTTGGTTTATGATCTTGTAATATATTGTAAATATTTACTTTTATAAGATACTTGGTTCTTTCTTAGGTATTCTTTGCATGTGAATATTTATTATAAAATAATTCTGGTCCATCTCAGGAAATGTTTATATTTTTGCATGTTATTTAAAAACATAGGAGTACCACCTCTTTAAAAATGCAGGGGGATTTTATCCTCATGAGGTTGACTCAAAGGCCGTAAAACAATCTTTAAGATCAACATTTTTGGCGACCATACAGGGGAGAACAAAAGGATGGTTTTGTAGACCAAAATTTTAACGACTTAACCAAAACCAAGTCAACCTCAACTACAAGTGGGACTTAGAAATAAAGGAAGTATTTTGCATCAATTGTATAATCCAGTGTTGACAACAACAAAAATTTGAGAAGAACTTGAAATATATTGGGAAACCCTTGCTAGAGAAGAAGAAAGATTAATAGCCCTAAGACAAAGAAGAAAATTGCAAATCCAAGAGAAATTAGAACCTTATAAAGGTCAACTAATGAGAATTAAAAGTAAGAATATCCTCCTCTACGAAGTTGGTCAAAGTTCGAAATAAAAAATAAGTGAAACCCTAACCATGGGAGATCGAGAAGAAAGAAATGAGATCCCAAATGAAGAAATAGAAGAAAGTAATAGAAAAATAATTTCAAGAAGAAGGGCTAGACCCAACCCACTTAATTTACATGGAAAACAACACACCTTGCCAACACTACCTTAGGGAGTTTTGCCTATATTTTCAGGCAATGGGATAATAGACCCAAGAAGACATATGGATCATTTTTTAAGTATCTGTGATATTCACCCGATTGAACATGATGATGTAATGGTTAGTGTTTCCCTACAAACCCAAATAGGCCTAACTTATGAATGGTATCTTTCTCTACCAGCTCGATCAATTAGCTCATTCGATGACTTAGAAAACATGTTCATGACCATCTATGTACCTCCTATTGCATACCATACTCTCCTTACTTGTTTACTCAAATTTATCTAAACAAGGGAGAAATAATTAAGGATTTCAAGTTATGATTCTTCAAGAATTTAAATCAAATCCCTAAAGAAAAATGACCTAATGATCGTGTTATATTTTTATGTTATATAATGTGATTCTTTCAAATGTGAATTATGCAATCTGATCTTCGCAAATAAATGATCTACATGGAGCCATCTAGAAGGCAACAAAGATGGAAGAATACATGATAGAGACCAATGTTGATCCTAAAATCATGCTTGGAAAAGTACAAAGACAAATGTCTGGTTTGTCCAGATCACCTCAAGGACCATCTACTTCAAGAAGTTATGAGAATCAAGGAATTGGTGGAGAAATTCTCTAAGGTGCTCCTCCAAATGTCAGAAACGGTCCTGGAGCCACCCAAGAAATAAGACAAAAGATAGAAATAACTCAAATGGGAGGACAATTCGACAAATACAAAATGAAATCACTAGAATTAGGAGAGGTGAGAATATTATTCCATATAATCCAAATATAAGAACTCCATTACAATATCAAAGAACAATAAATGACAGAGTTGAAGAACACAAACCAAGAACACTTAGAGTTCTGAATCCAAATGTTGTTGTGGTAGAAGAAATAATAGAAGATGTTAATTTTGAAAGATTTGATCAAGAAATTGACATTAACCAAGATCAAGTGTTGTAAGCAATAAAAATGGATGAAGGGTCATCATATTTACATATTTTTGATGAAGAAGAAGATTCAGAATTTGCACAAGATAATGTTGTTCAAACCATAACACAAGCAAATAAATTCAAGACCAAGGAACATACTGAAAAAAGAAAAATCAAAATATAATATTCCAGAGTCAACTAAACAAAAATCAACTATAAATCAAATGAAGAATCCACTGCAAATGAACTAAAATTTGGTTTATGAACTAGCTAAGATCAAGATTACTTTACCATTCATGGAAATAGTTAAGATACGTCAACAAAGAGAAAATATTTTGAAGATATTGGATGAAATCATTTCTAGAATAGAAGCAACTCAGATGAATACATGGAAACGACAAAATGTTTCATTAATAAGACTAAGGGGGAAAAGTCCCACCATTTTAAATAACCATATAAAATCATGATTTTACATTACACAATTGTGTGGTTGATAGTGGAGCCACTAACAACATAATGCTTCTATCAATTATGGAAGCACTTGGGATGGAATGCACAAGGTATTATGAAAATGGTGAAATAATATATGCCATAGATTCAAGAAAAGTCCCATCCTACGGTGAAACAAAGGATTTTTGTGCATGGATAACTAATACCTCTCATATCACCACAATTTTCACCATTATAGTTGTTGATTTACCTCCAACTTATGGAATTGTGTTGGGAAAAAAATGGTGTTCATTAATTGGAGGATATATCATGAATGATGGAAGTTGCATGATGCTTCCGAATAAAGATGGAACCATGATCAAAGTTCCTCGAGAGAATAGAAAGCCCATATCATTTAAGAAAAAGGAAAATTAAGTAATGCAAAATATTTTGACGATGGAATTGGAAATTATGCTATTTTTAGTATTGAACAAATACGTCTTCCTAAGTGTGAAGAACATAACTCTTTCTAAGGGTTTTAGAAGATGTCATTTGACGGGGCTTGTTCCAAATATGGAAATGGATCTAACATTATTTTCAAAATCCCTCAATATGGTATATGTCCACATGCTATTAGATTGGAATTCCCATGTACTAATAAAGAAGAAAAATTGTAATATCCCTATGTTACACATTATTTTGGTCACCCTAGTGATCCATTGACAACATGTGTTCATGTTCCCAAAAAGAGCATTTCTTCATGAGGAAAGTGAATGAATTTATCTTATCAAAAACCCTATCGAGGAGGGTCGTCGCAGGCGGCACCATACACAGGGTGTGACAATACCTGATCGTCGCCCCCTGCTCTAAATTTGGGATGCACGTCTCCGCAGGCTGCTCTACAGCTAGGGTGCAACGATGTCAAAAGACTAAGAAAAGGTCCAGTTTCATGAAAGTTCTAGAAGGGGATCTTCTAGAAGATGAGGTGGCATCCGAATGGTTTGGATCTTACTCACTTCTCTGATCTGGTGGGATCATCCTAATCTCTTCAAACCATCTCTCTTTCCCCTATATAAAGAGGGATCTCTCATGGAAAAGGTTAAGCAAGGTTTATGAAGGTTGAATAGGCTAAGAATTGGATGAGGAATTTTTCTTCAGTTCATACTTGAGGGCTTCATTTCAGTTCATCAAGTCATTGTGGATCTTCTTCATTCAAGGTTGGAGCAAGTGTGTGTGTTGGAGCAAAGGGTCATCGAGAGGGGACCTTGCAACATAATGACTTTGGTTGTAATCTTCACTTTCACTTTAATATAATACACTAATATGTTTATTTCCCATAAAACTTATATTGTTTTATTGTATGATTCCTTGATCACATGCATAAGTTCTTGTTGAGTATATTGGATTGCTTTCACTTTGGTTGGCTTGTGTTTCCTTGCAGATTCAATATCACAGGAGAACTGGAGTGGAGCTAGGATGAAAATGGCAAGAGGAAGCGACATTTAAATAGTATGTTGCCTATCTCTTGTTAGCTAGTAAACTCAATAGTTAGAGCTTAGGGAAAACGTCATATTCTGTTCTGTTTTGTTCTAGATCTAGATGGATCTAGGGAGATCTATTTATGTCAACATTTACCAATAAGTCCCATAACAAAATTGGAAACCATACTGGGGATACAACCTCCTTTTGATTTTTTGCTTCCCATTTTCCTTTAGCCTACCTTCCTTTGATAAATTTCACTCTCTGAGTCTGTGGGTGATCCATCTAGACTCCATGGATTTGGAAGTTCATTTAGATTTTTTGTCATTCTCCCATTTTTCCTTCATTTACAGAGATGGTCGCACTGCACCATATTGGCAGCCTATGACAACCCTTAAATGTCGCATCCTACTTGACCAATCTAGTGTGATGATGTCGCACTGTGCTCTGCTAGTAGCCTGCGACAACCTTTGCTCACTGTGTCCCATACCCAGCCTGCGACGACTCCTATAGATTTTGTTGGAGTGAGTCAATTTGTCTTTTACTTCCCAGTTTTTCCTTATTTGCCTGGGGTGAAATTCCTATGCCCATGTTTGATTGATTCCTATGTTTATAGCTTGCTCTTGATTGGTTTTCAGTGATTGAAAGTCTCTCTTTGCATTTTTTCAAGTTTTTGCGCGCGATCATTGTCACAAGGATATAATCTCAGATCTTGATCTGGGTGCTTGTTTGACAAAGGGTCTTTGATTTGCATGAAGTTTTGGATTCATTTTATTTTTCATATTGTTTGTTGATTAAGAAAAACGTTTTGCTCACATATGACAAAAGGTTGTCTTGTCGTTTTCATTTTTGTCTATATTACGAATTCGATTTGGGAAATATGTTGAGAATGTCTTTTCTTGGATTACATTTTCCTTTCGTCATCACATTTCTTATTTTGTTGTGAAAAGGAAGAATTGAATTCGTTTGTTCTTTCTAGTAATCTTTCATAAGAAAATTGTTACATTCAAAATATTGGTTAAATAAGAGAATTGGAAAATTTTGTAGTTCATGATTATTTGGAATTGTATTCATTCGGAATTAAGAAATTGCAATTTGTAGCTTTTCGTACTTCAAAAGAATACCTTCTCCTACTGTAATTAGAGTTCATTGAATTGAAAAGTTGCACATTCATCTCTTTTTTCATTTTATTGGGTTAAGGTCATAACAACATCAGTTTCATCTTTATCTCCCTTTTGAGTAAACAACAACCTCTAAAACACAACGTAAATTCAAAATTTATTAGTAACTTTTATTTTCTAGGGATCTTTCTCACCAACATTAGTTAGGATAGTGCTTTGGAATAGGTTGTAAGGTACACTCTCCAAATCATCAAAACACACAATAGTATCTTGTGATAGGGAGAGTTCAAATCCAATTGCTAAATTTTATCCTGGGAAGCCCTTCTCACACGAGGGTCAAACCTGAGGTCGCATTAAGACTAGCAGAGTTACTCACCTTGCTTTGTTGGTTTTGGTGTAGAGATTGCACGTATTATTGGGGGTCACTTGAAGGTATACCCAAAATTATGAGTGGAAGCCTTTCAAGTTGATTTCGGGCTAGATACTCTGCCTTTGCGCGTGGATCAGGCTGTTGACTGTTTCCCCAGGCATCACTGTTGTAGTTGGTAACCTTAGTATCCTATCTCTTTAGGGTCTTTACAAAAGATGACTATGGAGGGGCAAGTCTTCACGATACCTGGAATCGATGTTGTCTAAACTCACTCGGGCTCCTTGGAGGTTATACCCACGATTATGTGTGGGAGCTTGCACTAGGGTGTAAGTCCGTTAAGCAAGTCATCAACGTAAATTTTCCACCCGCTTATCCCAGCCCCTTCTTGTCTTGATTTCGCGATGTTGGATTTCATCACCAACAAGTGACCTCAAAACAAGAAGGTTTGTTTGCTTGGTTTGATTCTTAGATTTTATTAGTGAGTGCTGTTTGTTTTCTCTAGTTGGCCATAGATTTTTTTTGTTCTTTATTTGGTTCAACCAACATGACCTTTGTCATTCACGTAGGATGCAAGGGCTACCCCTAGAAGATCTGGAAGGTTATGAACCTTTGCTTCCTAACTCACCAGAAGGATCTCCTGAGGGAGTAGTCAACAATGGAGTAGCTTCTGAAGTTGGAAGTACACACTCTTTGGAGGGATTTAGAATAGTTTCGGATTCCTTAGAAGCTTTCCGACTTCCCCCAAACCCATTGTTGAGTATTAGATAAGATGCACGTATACTTCAGATGAAATCGTCCGAAGAAATTGTTGTTATTGATAATACTGAAGTACCTATTGGACTTAATGTAGGATCTGGAGTAGAAGGTCCACATTTCACAGTGAATATTTTAGGACCCCGACTCACACTATCGGAACTTATAATCCTAGTTCCATCCCTTTGCTAGTATGTGATATTTACGACAACCTAGGAGCGAGTCCTAATCAACCTATGGAATCAAAAATGCATGAGACATTCGTTACCTATATGGTACCTTTAGACCATTTCATTGGTACTACCAGTAGTGTCACCACCATTTTGAACCAATTATTGGTTGGTTCTCACTCGATTCTTCCTCTCCATATGGACCATTCTATTATGGTCCCACTAGCTACCATGATTTCTACTGGGAATGTGGTCGTCACCCAAGATCCTATTGGGACACCACTTCCATCTAGACCTAATCCATCACTTCCCCTTGGGTATAAATCTCTGAATACTTCCATTTCTATCCCTACCCAGGTTCCATCTGGAGGTTCTAGAATTTTTGTTCCTCCTGGGTATAACGCTGTGAATCAGTTTGTTCCTACTCCTCCATAGATTCTCTCAGGAGGGCTTTATGTTCCTCCTCCACCTTTATTAGGAGGATCTCACCATCTTGGGCCTAGTGTCTCCAATCCAGTTTGAGGCACCAATATTTCCATCACTTCTAGTTTCCATATTCCTATTGTAGGTCAACCTCAAGCTAGGGGGAAACCTCAATTTGGGTAACAACCTCAACTTTTGGGGCAACCTCAAGTTGGAGTCCATAACCCAATTTATGGACAAAACACACCTGTGTTACAAAATCAACCTTGGAATCTTCCTTTCCAAGGAAATCTACAACCGTCTCGGGGGGAAACATCCTCAAGTTAACTCTTTTGTACTCCCTAACCTCGGTCAACCATTGCCAGGTCCTTTGAATCCCACTTGGGGTCAAAACTTTCAATCTAATGTTCCTTTCCAAGGGAACATCCCTAATCAACCCAACCCTGTGGGCTATATGCCTCAAAATGAGGCCACAACCAAATCTGTCAGGACTGTCTAATTATTTGCAGACTGCTTATGGTCCTACTAGTATACCTACGAGTCTTCGTCCTCAAAACTACCAGTTTCCTCAAGTGAACCGACAGTTTCCTTTTCTAGCCACTTTGGATTTACCTGATTTGTCTAGGATTTTGAATGATCATATCCTACATTCTCCTTATTGGCCCATCATACCGACCAAATTATCGTTCAACATTCCTAAATTTGACAGTCGAGCAGGAGAAGATATGAATAATCATGTTATGACTTTTCATCTATGGTGTTCGTCCAACTCCTTGATAGATGACTCCATCGGATTAAAAATTTTGCAATGAAATCTCACGGGTTCGGAAACAAAATGGTACATCGAGTTACCATGAGGTTTATTTAATGAATTTAACACCCTAGCCATGGCCTTTTTGACACATTACTAGTTGCTAATTTGATACGAGATAAGAACTGAAATTTTGATTTTTTTTAAATAGTCCTCGTCCACTCATATTTTTGATCACATCCATGAGTGGAGGAGGAGAAGACATTTGATGGAAGTTCCTCTTCTTTATCAACTATTGGTTGCGTGGTTTACCAAATCACTTATTGGACCTATTACCCGTAATGTCTCCATGGGTGGTCCCTTCACTGAAGAGTAGGTGATCAATCGTTCTCAGTATCTAGATCTCGTTTTTTACAATTTGATCCCTGATGCTCCTCGTCCTTCCACAAACCCTACCCCAACACCTCCGAAAACTTCTCATGGTGCTGATGGTGTGATTGACACCTTTCATGCCGAGACCCAGTCTGCACATGGCGGTCACACCAATCCCAAGTATAATAATTATAATGTACAAAATACTCCTACGACTACTCCTCCCACCGGTAAGATTGCTGAGGTTAATTTTATTCAATATGCACCTACCGGGAAAAACCAAAATAAAAAGAAAGGGAAGGGTAAGAATAAGGAAGACAAGAATAATAATCCATAATCTAATAATCCCAAAATGCAAACCGCTGATGAAAAAGATAAACGTAAACCTCGTTACCCCTGTCTTATTTGTGGTGACGATCATTACATGAAAGATTGTCCAAGACGCGCCGAGGTTACTAAGTTCCTCCAAGGAACCAAAAATCCTTCTACACCTGTCATTTTGTCACAACCTTTCTCTTCTCAGCAATAGGCCCAATTGGTCATTCATGACCGAGATTCTCCTTCCACATCATCTTATGTCCTTATGTGTACTGGTAACTCTAAAAAGAATGAAGTTGCAATCACAACTCAAGCCAAAGATTACTCTCCGTCAAAAGAGAAAGTCTATGATATACCACCTTCGTTGGTTCAACCTTATTTTCCAACTTCACCTCCAAATGATCCTCTTCATCTCGAAAGATAGGGTATCGATACAGTTCTTCTCCCTGCTCCCAAGGGCATTGTTCGAAAGTCTGCATTCAACCCTCACGCACGTGATGCCCAAAAATACAGTATTGTAGAAGACCTTGCGCAAGCACCCTCTGCGATGTCAGCTCTCGACGTCCTTCAAAGTTGTCCTGCTCAATGGAAGGCACTGTTGAAGGCCATTGGTGGAATTGATCCCATGGATACTAATTTAATCATATTTGACTTGGAAGATCACATTCCAAGGCTTCCTCCTTAGTTAGCATTTTAGATCCAAGTTGTTGTTGAAAATAAGAATATCTGTAGAACTGTTATTGATGAAGGAGCCTCGACTTGCGTTATGTCCTTCACTTGTTGGAAAGCTATTGTCTCTCCTACCCTCACCTAATCACACAATACACTTAAGGCCTTCAATGGTACATGTTTTAAAATTTATGATGTTCTTCCCTCGTTGTCTATTACATTGGAAGGTAAATCGATCAATGTCGAGGTTGAGGTATTCGATGCACCTCTTGATTATAACCTTTTACTTGGTCGTAGCTGGATTGATTCCATGCGTGCAATTGTGTCTACCCTTTTTCATGTGTTAGGATTCCTGCACCAAGGAAAGGTCGTTATTGTTGACCAACTGGCCTTCTTTAATTTTTATTCCCATACTAGCAATGTTCCTTTTATCTCAAAGACACCTCATGGTTATGAGAATGTCAGAGTGGGTCTTCTGAAAGATTCAACTTTGATGGGTACATTTCTAGTCCCACCACTCGATATTCCCCCTCCTTTTGTTGCCTCTATTAACATGATCTCCACCACTGAGTCATATGACCCATGGGTAGTACCTAGCCCCGGTGATTACCTTCGTTACGGTGACACGATGCCTTTAAGTCCAGTCAAATCCGCTTATCAAGCTATTCAATCAGTAATCCACACTCCCCCTTCTCTTTATGATTCATCACTTGATCCGTTCCACATGATATTTCCTACTGATGAGATGATCATGTTAGTCATGTCTATGGAAGATAATCCATGGGACGATGGGCATCATCAATCCATTCTCTTTCTAGAATGTGATACCATAGAGAGCTATCAATGGATTTCGACTCCGTTGACCGTTGTTGTTATTTCTTCAGTTCCCGAGTCAACACACGATGTCTTGTACGAAGGGAACTTGAGTAAAATTTTGCCTACCTTTCCTATTGACATATTGATTAAACCCAGATTCGTGGAGAATGTTCATATTGGGGCCTCCTTCTCTACAGATGAGGTCCACACATATAAATCCCTTTTCCAATAATTTCACGACGTTTTCTCCTGGAGTTATGAAGAAATGCTAGGTATTGACCCTGATATCATTGTACATGAGATTAAGACACATCCGGATGCTAAACCCGTTCGGAAGAGACTTCGCCCAGTCCATCCACGTAAATCTGCTGCTATCAAGCTTGAGGTTGAAAAAATTCTTAAAGCTAGATTTATCTATCCTGTGGCTTTGACCGATTGGGTATCCAATCTTATTTCGGTAAATAAGAAACAAGGAACCATTCACGTTTGTGTAGATTATAGGGACATAAATAAATCTTGTCCTAAGGACAATTACCCAACCCCTTTCATTGACCAGATCATTGACGACTATGTCAAGAGCGAAATATTCTCTTTGATGGACGGTTTCTCTGGCTATAATCAAATTAATATTTTACCAACGGATCAACACGAATGCTTTTATTTTCCCTTGGGGAACCTTTTCCTACCGTAAATTACCCTTTGGTCTCAAGAATGTTGGTGAGACATTTCAGTGTGCTATGTATTATGCTTTCCATGATATTAAGCAGATTGTACAACCTTATCTTGATGATCTGTTGGCGCATTCCATGCGTCACCAGGATCACCCGTCACATTTAAGGGCCATTTTTGTACACTGTCGTTGTTATCGTATACGTTTGAACCCACACAAATGTGTCTTTTGTGTGGAGTCTGACTGACTTCTTGGTTTTATCGTGTCGATACGTGGGATTCGAGTAGACCCCTTGAAGGTTGAGGCTATTCTTAATCTATCTCCTCCTTCTACACTCCGCCAACTCCAAAGTTTGTAAGAGAAGGCAAAATTTTTACACCGTTTCATCCCCAATTTCGCTGAACTAATGAAAGGAGTCACTTGGATACTCAAGAAAGGTTATGAGTTTGTATGGGATGATACTGCAAACAAATCCTTTGAAGCTTTGAAACTTGCCTTAACCCATACACCATTATTGTTTCCCCCTGACTATATCCGAGATTACTTCCTCTACTTAGCTGCTTCAGACTGTACCATCGCTATGGTTTTAGTCCAAGAGGATGATTTACATGACGAACATGTGATATACTATTTGAGTCGAAGTCTCACGACTATCGAAACAAATACCTACATGTGGAGAAACTGGCCTTGGTAGCTGTTCAAGCTGTCCAGTGTTTTTGTCATTATATCTTATTACGCAGAACCACTATTATTTCCGATTGCAACCCCATGCAACATATCCTCACTCGAAAATTGCTAGGGAGGAAGTACTCCAAATGGATAGTGATTCTCCAGGAGTTTGACTTAGAGTTTGAATGTGCTAAGTCAAAGAAATCTTTGGTTTTTGCTGAACTGATATGGGACCTTCCCTCTACCGAGACAAAAAATGTGGCAGAGGATTCCTTACCCGACGAATCTCTTTTTTTGATCAGTTCTGATGATGTATGGTACATAGATATCATCAGCTATCTCCAGACTCAAACTTTCTGGCCTAACCTATCTAGTACAGATCATTTTCGTATACGATATCTAGCCCGCCAATACATCATTCTTGGTGATACCGTTTACCGCCGCGGTGTTGATTCCATTTTTCAACGATGTCTCACCTACGATGAAGCTGAGAAATATTTGAATGACTGTCACTTTGGATCATGTGGTGGTCATATATCTGGGTATGCCACTACTCAAAAGATCTTACGAGTTGGTTATTTCTGACCTTCTTTATTCAAGGACTGCATTACTGCTATCCAGAAATTCTATGCTTGCCAAACTTATAATAACAAGATAAGATCTCATCCTACTCCCTTACATCCTGTAGTTTCTGTTGGTCCATTCGCCAAATGGGGCATTGACTTCATGACATCCAACCCTCACTCGACCGGGGGCCATGGGTACATCATCATAGCTGTGGATTATTTCACTAAATGGCTGAGGCGATGCCTACATTTGATAACACTGGGAAAACTACAATATTTTTCATATTCAATCATATCATTACTCGGTTTGGTGTCCCTCAAGCCATCATTATTGATCACGATAGTCATTTTCAGAATTTTATGATGTCTGAACTTATTGAAAAGTTGGGTCTTCACCATGAAAAATCAACCCCCTATTATCCACAGGCCAATGGCCAGATTGAAGCAATCAACAAAGTTATTTACTGTGGTTCGACAGATTATAGGAATTCATAAGACTAGTTGGCACACAATATTTTTCTCAGTGTTATGGGCCTATCAGACATCCGTCAAGTCTGCCACAGGATTTACACCTTTCTATTTAGTTTATGATATCGAGGCTATCTTGCCGATTGAATGTGAAATACCATATTTGAAACTGGTCGTTGAACTTCTCCCCAATACCTCTGTCGAAGAAGAGCATCTTTTTTATTTGATGAAACTGGATGAAATCCATCGCGATGCCGCCTTAGTTATTAAAACTTAGAAGAAACCTGTTAAAGCCCAATATAAAAAACATGTCAAGCCACGTGTTTTTTCTGAAGGTGATCTAGTTCTTCTTTACGAACAAGATCGTGATTTTCTAGGGGTCGGTAAATTTGAGGCCATGTGGCGAGGTCCTTACATTATAAAACAAGTGTTGGAGAAGGGAGCTTATGAGCTGGTTGATTATGATGGAATCCCTTTGATTGAACCCAAAAATGGGCTTTATTTAAAGAAGTACTATGCTTAAGTCATTTTTGCATGAGTGCTTGTATTTTAGTGTATCATACTTTTGTGTGCTTTTTTGTTGATTCGGTTTCAACCTTCAGCTGCTTACCTTGCATTGTGCTCGGTTTCCAGATGTCGGTGTCTTCGCTACCCTACATTGGCTTTACTGATGGCGCTAGTTGCAGTACTAAAAAATTAGCATCTGCTGCTTGGGCAATCTATGCACCTACAGATGAATTGATTAGTCTACATGGTGTTTGCCTTGGTCGTGCAACTAACAATATTGCAGAATACAATGCAGTCATCGAATTATTGACCGATGTTGTTTCAATTGGAATCTGCCATTTTATTGTACGGCTAGATTCACAGTTAGTAGTCCTACAATTGAGTAATGTTTACTCCATTCTAAGTCCTATGTTATCAAGGGTATATTTACGAATTCGCCTCTTGGAACGTAATTTTGATTACATTGAATATCAACACATTCCTAGATGTCTAAATACATTAACATATGCATTGGATAATTATGTGTTAGACAGACATTTGAGACATTTATAAAATCTAATCACACTTTGTATATACCACAAGTAAGCCGGTAGAAGCCTCACATATATATAATGATAATTTTTTTACAAAAGGTGTTCTTGTCCGAAGACCAAAATATAAAAAATGTGAAGCACATGGGTTCATACACAATAGAGCATCAAGGATGCTGCTCTCTATAACATGCGACTGCCTATGCTACTTTATGGAGCAGTCGACCGATGGAAGCAGACACACCCACTATGTGGAGTTGGTAAATGCCTTGGGATATCATTAATAGAGGCATTATGGATGTTCATCGTAATCCCCTCTAGGTTTTTCTCTATGGTCTCATAGTCAGAAGAAACTACTCCCACTATGACATCTCTCTCCCCTCATCTTTGGATAGGGGATGAACCCATAGGGCGGTAAGGTCCCACATATGCATCATCAAAGAGAATTTGATTAGTCATCGGATAAGAAACATAGAAAAACATTTTTATATCATTTAAAAAATAACAAAAACATCATATAAACAAAATGTCCTTCTTACCTGTGTCCCCCCATTGGAAACCCTCAGGAAGAGCCAAATCTGAATCTCCTTAGAAATCTAGTCCAACATACGCATAGTCATCGACCATGAGCATCTGAGTCCTCAACCAGTCGAAGAATACATCATTATATTGAATGATAGGACCAACTACATGTCGTGTCATGAGGTTGACCCACCTCTTCATTCTTATATCCTGTGGGGAAGATATACCCCACTCTACCTGTAAGCGCAAAACTGGGACCCTCTCTAGGAAGAAGGACACTAAAATAGAACTGTACCCAAACTGTTTCAGTTCACCACTCCTGCACTTGGTTAGTTGTTTTCTCATACTCTTGAGAACCCCTTCACACCAGTTGAAAAATCGGGGCTCCATACATTCCAACGCATACTGAAAATAGCTCTGAAGAGCCATATGGGGAACTCCACTCCCTGCCATGCCTATGATGGTGTAGAGGATGGTTCGTAGGGGAAATTCTTAGATGTCTCTTATAACGAATTTACTACTATGCTTTTGAGTACCTAGCACACAATGCTCACTGATATAATGGTTCATAGGTGCACCACCACCTATGCTGCCTATCAGTGTGACTCAGGACCCATGACGAGATAGCCCGGTCAAGAAGTAGATTTCGTCGATATCTATCGTAAGAATGTTAGCACTCACATGAAACACCTGCTCATTCACATCCTACATGTGAACTAGGTACTCGAGTAATCTCGGTTGGGCCCTCATACCCTGGATTTTGAAGAATTTTAACAATCCACACTACCGGAGAGCCATTACCATTCCCAGGTCATTCCCGACAATGTAGTCTTCCTCCTCGTGCTCTCTCTCTTGCCATTCCAACATTTTTATCGTGAAAAACCTGAAATGGAACATTAAAGAGAGATTAGCATAATCATCTTCTTCCCTGGAGATTTTTTATCGGCAATACATCTTAAAAAACTTTTTGAACTGTGCACGTCGCAAGCTAGGGCATCCGTATAGTGCAAATTCGTCACATACCAGCTATAGGGCCGCCTGTGATGACCCTAGATCGTCACAGGGCCCGATATAGGGCACCTGCAACGACCTCCGCGCATAGGTACCCTCAAAAACTTAACTCAGAAGTTTATTTTTAACCAATAGAAAAAACATTTTGCTCCATGAAAAGTTGAAAGAGATGAAAAATACCTGTTCTGGGGAGACCGTTCGTTGAATGATCAACCGTACCCTTCACAATTCGCAGTGGAAAATTGAGGTAAATAAGGGGTTTTAGAGCAAAGTTTGGGTGAAATAGAAAATGGAATAGTGAAATGGGGTTTTTACCCATTTTTATTGATTTATTCACTTTTTCATTTATATTTTATATTATTTTATATATTTTACCTAAACTCTAAAATCCTAACTACTTTTTAAGTGTTGATATTTTGCAGATGAAAAGACAAGGAGTGAAACATTGAACAAGGATACGCTTTTTGGGTTTGTTTTTATACATTTGTCGCATGTATAGATCCTTTTAGAGTTTTTCTGGAAAAACTCCAAGCTTAGTTTTTGTTCTTTCTCGTGCTCGTAAATCAATGATAATGTAACTGAGTATACTTTTATCACTTTTTTGGACTCCTAATGGTAACACGAAAAATGAAACCTATGGAGTATCCTTTAAGCTCTTTTCATGCTCCGTAAAAATGAAAAGATTGCCGAGCAACCTTGTTCTTTTCATGCTCATAAAAGTATTTGAAGAAAACATTTGATGACCAACAGGTTATCAATTTTTCGGTCTCATTAGATTACTTTACGAAAAAGGAACTTATGGAGTTCTCTTTAAGTGTTTTTCAGACTCTCTAAACATGAAAAACCCCTGAGTTTTCTTTCCTTGGACTCATTAAACAAACATCGAAAGACCCAGATGGGACCGACCATTCCTTCTTAGGGTTTGTTAAACATACTTCGAGGGACTTGTCCAAAGGATGAGCTTACATCAACAAGCATATGTTATCCTCCTCAAGCTTGCGTAAAAATAAAGAGGTACTCGCTAGAAATGGTGGGGGAAAATTTGGGAAAGAAATGTGTCTCTGTATCTATGTTAGTGGCAATAATAGTCGCTCTTAAACATGACACCCCCCTTCATCATTATATCCAGGTTGGGAAAGCCATTTGTCTCTCGCTTGACCATCCACATGTCCATATGTTGTGTCCTCCTTGAGTCAATGCTGCCAAGACCATTGTCATGTCGTTCATATGTTCAAGAGAAGTCCAATCTTAACAAGCCTTCTATTGAGTCAGTCATCTACAATTATCTATATTCTGTCATGTCAACCTTCCCTATGTTAGTTTTGAATCACTTCGCACTCTGATCTACCTCAAATCTGTTACATATTTCATGTCATTGATGGGGGATACATCAAGGCCCTCCTGTGATGAGTCTTTTCCTTTCGACTTCAGCTCATTATCGAGGAACACGACTTAGAAATCATTTAGTACCTTAGAGTCTGCATGCCTCAATGACATGTTTCCTCACTTTCAACAGTGGGTTCACATCATTGACCCCTGATTGGAAGATTCCATTGAGTGTTTGACTTCAACTCATTTATTCACATTCGTTGGATTGTACTAGGGTACCTTGGGAGTCATTGACATCAATGGTGATTTCCCTCGCACTTGTTAACGGTTCTCATCATTGACCGGTAATCAAGTAGTTCTACTATGTTCGACTTCAACACCTGTAATCACATGGTTAGATTCGTACTTAGGGATGATGGAAATGAAGACCCCTGGTTATCCCATTCTGGTCCAGGTTACAACTATGCTGATTCACGGTGACATGGATCCACAATGTATATTTAGTAGCCATGATTCATTTGACATTTTGTAATCTAAGTATGAGAATGCCTACCTTGGACAATGGTATGTTATTATGCTGATGCTTGAATGTTTACATGTTCCCAATCGGTGCACTCCTTGTTTCTGACACACATATTCTACAAAGTGTTTTGGCTATCATGAGTTCCAGTCTCATACTTTGGGGGGAATTATGTTACACATTATTTTGGTCACCCCAGTGATCCATTGACAACATGTGTTCATGTTCCCAAAAAGAGCCTTTCTTCATGAGGAAAGTGAATGACTTTATCCTATCAAAAAACCTATCAAGGAAGGTCATCGCAAGCTGCACCATACATAGGGTGCGATGATGCCTGATCATTTACCCCTGCTCTAAAGTTGGGATGCGACGTCTCCACAGGCTGATCTACAACTAGGGTGCGACGATGTCAAAATACTAAGAAAAGGTCTAGTTTCACAAAATTTCTAGAAGGGGATCTTCTAGAAGATGAGGTGGCATCCGAATGGATTGGATATTACTCACTTCTTTGATCTGGTGGGATCATCCTAATCTCTTCAAACCATCTCTCTTTCCCCTATATAAAGAGGGATCTCTCATGGAAAAGGTTAAGAAAGGTTAATGAAGGTTGAATAGGCTAAGAATTGGATGAGGAATTCTGCTTTAGTTCATACTTGAGGGTTTCATTTAAGTTCATCAAGTCATTGTGGATCTTCTTCATTCAAGGTTGGAGCAAGTGTGTGTGTTGGAGCAAAGGGTCATCGAGAGGGGACCTTGCAACATCAAGGCTTTGGTTGTAATCTCCACTTTCACTTTAATATAATAAAGTAATATGTTTCTTTCCCATAAAACTTATATTGTTTTATTGTATGATTCCTTGATCACATGTATAAGTTCTTGTTGAGTATATTGGATTGATTTCACTTTGGTTGGCTTGTGTTTTCTTTCAAATTCAATATCAAAGGAGCACTGGAGTGGATCTAGGATGACAATGGCAAGAGGAAGCAACATTTAAACAATATGTTGCCTATCTCTTGTTAGCTAGTAAACTCAATAGTCAGAGCTTAGGGAAAGCGTCATATTCTGTTATGTTTTGTTCTAGATCTAGGTGGATCTAGGGAGATTTGTTTATGTCTGCATTTACCGATAAGTACCATAACACCCTAGGCCGAACCCAATTGTAAATGTAAATGCAAATGTACTTAAGCTAGTGAGATGTTTGACATCATTTTTGTATGCACCTTCCATGGTATAGTGTGTGCATGTACTGCGCAATAAAATGATGAAGAGTGCACATTCCAAGATACCGCGCGCAACAACTTAAGTGTGCGCTATTTTGAGGCCATGGAGCCTTTGTGTATATGTTGTGTTTTATAGGCTGGTGAGCCAGTTATTATAAGCTAGGAGGCTTATGTTTGTATTAGGCTAGAGAGCCTAGATGCTAAAGTCTAGTGCACCTATTTTTGTATATGTCTCATCATTAATGTAAAATACATCGCTGCATACAGATCGACCACGATAAAAGAGTACGGGGGACTAAACTCCACTAGTTAGGGAAAGGGGGGGGATAAAATTTAAGGAAAAGGGGCTAAGCTAGGGATCTTAAGAGAAAAAGGAATATTATATTAATATTTATTAAAGTATAAAGTATGGATAATTATTTTATCCTAAGTTCTAAAGATGGGGACAAGTGGACCAAAGTAGCTCCCAACATGACAAGTGTCAAGTTGGGGACATGCATACTTATTGCTTGGACTTAGTTCATTTTTCTGTCATTCCTTCCATCATTAAGCCATTCCATGATTATTCACACACTGATTGAGATATCCTACATACCTTCATGTCACTGTACCTGATCCTGTATCTGTATCCATTCCTGTAGGTGTACCTGGTTAGCTTGGGAGTTGGACTAAAGAAGTGGGTTGTCAGGCCTGTGGGATATTGAAGAGGCGGGTTGTCAAGCCCGTGAGCATTCTCTCTGTGTGAGATAATTGTTGGGAATTGATTTCCTGAAGGTTCTAAACTGCAGCTAAAGGGATTTGAGACTTCATGTCTGGCCTGTTGCTGAAGTCCAGAAAGGAAGTGGGGTAGCCAAAGGACTATTGAGCAGAGAAGGGGAACACTTCTTCGGTGGGACATGCATGTGGGGAATGAGGGACTGTAGGATGTTAGTTTGAGTGGGCACCTATGAAAAAGTCTTTCTTGTTGTCTATGAACCATTAGCCTAGATAGGAATCCCTTTACCTGGGTGGAGTTTAGTCCCAACTCGGGGGTGACCCATTGTTGAGAGTGATGAGCAATGTGGTCTAAGGATGGGAGGTTCGTGGAAGGTCTAGACAAAGTTGGTGATATCCTTACCAAGATAAGTGTCAGATATGTGATAAATTTACATGCTACATTATTATTTACGTGTTTATTTTTATGGGTTTATCCTATGTGTGGTTATAACTGTCTTTATATTTATGGGTATTGCCTGTATATGCTGCATGTATATGTTTAATTTTATTTCAGTATGAACCCGTGCAATTACAAAATGCATTTGTTTCTTTACGTTTTATATATAAAGTTCCGCAATAGTTCTGTGTGTATATGTTTTAATTGCATGCAACTCAAAAATTTTATGTGGCATAGCTCAGTGGGATGCTGGGTATGTTACAATATGTTGAGAAGAGAACAACAACGTTTTATGGAGTAGCATGGCCCAACATGGGTGGCCGAGGATGTTATAATATGGTATCAGAGCTTCAATTTTCAACACTGAGCCTAGCAGAGCATCCATGGTAAAAAGTAACAACAATTGTATGAAATCGGGAAAAAGCCCAAATTTCTGTTGTTAAATTCTTGAGAAAATTGAAAAATTCGGCCAAGTGGTGAGATATTCTTGATTTAATATATATTCTAGCAAATTCGGACCTAGAATGGGTCGAATTTGAAGTTATAGTGAAACCATGACAGATGGAGCAAAATTAGTAATTAAAATTCTCAATTCATGAATTGAGTTTGGGAAAAATTCGTTCCAGAAATGTCAAACCATGACGATTTGTTGTTGCAAAGGTTGAATGGGTGTTATCGGGGTGAAATTGAACAAATTTCATAGTTGCAGAATGTCTATGGTAGAAATTGGGAAAAAGTTAAGCAAAAGCCCTAATTTTTGCAACGAAATTCATGAGGAATCGATGCGTATAAAAATAAATGTGTGTAGGTGGGCTCACTAAAAATGCATGATGCGCAGTAAAAAGATTGTGTGCACGCTAATTTTTGGTGTCATGCGGAAAACATTGGCATGCTGGTGCACCCGCTAAATTTTTGTGCCGTGCGAAAAAACTGTTGGTGTGCGGGTGCACGCACAAAATTTTGGCGCAGTGCGAAAAAATATTGTTGTGCAGGTACGCACGCTAAAATTTGGCGACACGCGGAAAAATGTTGGTGTGTGGGTGCACGCGCTAAATTCAGAATTGCGTGGTGTGCATACACATACTATGGTGCATATGGTGTGCACACACATAATAATGGCACGCGTGGTGTGCACAGTACTGGTAGAGCATAGAGGAGTTTGGTTGGTGTGCGCACAATGTGGGTATATGTTGTCGTGCAATAGTTTAGTTAATGGTGCGCCCAGAGTATTGGTGCGCAGTGCGGGCATACTAAACTTTGGTATGATGCAACACGTAGAGTGATATGCACATGGATTATCAGCACGTGATACAAAAAATGCGTGCAACAGGTAATGATGCAAGAACCAAAACTGTGCGCGGTGGATATTGGCGCGTGACACAAAAGTAGTGCGCACCAGTTATTGGCGTGACAAAGAAGTGATGCATAATGGTTATAGGTGCACGGAGCACGATTTACCTTGTGGTGTTGTTGCGCATGTTAAATATGGGTGTACCGTTTGAAATTTGTGCACGCGAAGTCGTTTGGAGGGTGAACAACAACAAAAAACCAATGAATTTCCGTGACATTTTATACTGTTTGAATGTTATCTTTTTGCAGCACATTTTTGAGGCCCTTAACAACGTTTTTATCTACTCAAAAACCATGAGAACAAAGTGTAACATGGTACACTATGTCTCTGCAGCTCAAATAAAATATCTTGGAGAGAGATTTCTAATGGTGTAAATCGTTCGTCAAACGAAGCTTTTATGAGAAAGTTACAACACAAACAATGAAGGGTAAATTTTAAAACCCAACTAACTTCAAAGAGCCATAACTTTCTGCTCTGGAATCAGATTGAGGCACAGAAGAAGTCAATGGAAATATATTGAACCATATAATACATTCCTAGAGATGAATAAAATTTCTGGGCATGTTAAAAATGTTTAAGATGGAAAAGAATGTACCTATAGCATTCCAGACCAAAAAACATGAATTGGCCTAGAACTTCAGCAGGTTGTAACTCGCAGCCCAGAACCTAGAAAGAGGTGAAACTTGGATAGACTATCCAAAATACTTATATGAAGAAACCCAATTGAGATCCTATGAAAAATCCAATGGAGTAGGTGAAAAAATGCATAATTACAACGCAGAGTTGCGCCAAGTTGAAGCGTGAACAGGAAAATTAATGGGCAATTTTGAAATAATCATAACATTTTGCTCAAGACTCTAAATTGAGCATGGGAGTAGGTGTTGGAAATGTGTTGATGGAATCTAAATATCCACCCAGAAAATTGGTCTGGGAATTCAATTTTTCATGAAATCAGAAGAAAGAATTCTGATATATTATTGAACCAGAATGGTTCATATTTTCATGAAATTGTTGAAACAATTAGCCTATCAAAGTTTTGTTGGCTGCACATTTTGCAGAGCTAATAACAACTAGATCAGACCAGGATCAACATAGAGTCCAGAGTAATGGCAGAGGCACATGAGACTTGCAACCAAGAAGATGTGATAAGAGGGATGGATGTCCATTTGGGCATTGAAGGAACAAACTCCAATGGACATGGAGAAGGAAGGGATGAAAAAATGAATATGGTAGAGACCATTAGTAATTTACAGAAGGATGTCTAAAGACATAAATATAATAATGAAAGGATAATGAAAGCCAAGGAGTAGCAAGAGGACTTCAACACGAAGTTAATGCAGATCTTGAGCAGAATAGAAAATAAATTGGATAAGGAGAGTGGCTCAAGCAAATCAGGAAGTCACATATCTCTTGATCAGAAAAGAAGAACATGAAGTGTTAGCATACATCAACGTCACTCCCCAAGGTATTCCCATAAGAGATCACACAACAACTCAAGTCCATCCTCTATCAGGAAGCATAAGAGGTCTGGGGTGGATGAGCTACGAGGAGAAATGAACAAAAAATTAGGGGAAATTTGGTTGAAAAATGGTCCTACCAACCCTAATACAAATTCCATGTCATCATGTATTAGCCAATCAAAATTTTCTAAAATTTGGAGATAGTCACAATTTTTTAATAATATATTGTGTATACTCTACATGTAATCTCTGCTCCTGCTACCCAAGATTCGAAATTGTCTTGGTTATGGAGCATCAAATTAATGTTCTATCCCATTATGCAATGATTATAATAAATGAAGGAAATAGTGTATTGTATAAATATTAATGCATTTACAGGCTTCACATTAACAACATTCTTTGGCATGTTTTAATGCATTGAGGTCAGTTGGGATGGAAGTAAAATCCCTATATGCATTTGTTCATAGGTTTAGAGGTTGCAAAAAGGTGCACTGAAGGAGCATAATTTACCAGCTAGAAAATATGCCGATTGAGGGTTTGGTGGGTTGTTCCATATTTGAAAGGAGGTTCTGAGGTGTCATTCCAGCCCTAGCAACCCTTGTGAAGAGGTTTGAACCTTGCAATTGCTTTCTGGAGAAGGGTCGAACCCTAGATCTATTAGCATAGTGCAAACCAAGGACAAAGGGGAGAAGTCAGAAGGACAACGAGGGCATTCTGGAGGACTGGAGTTTTTCCAAGAGTCCTTTAAGCACATGTTCATTTGTTTATTGTTGTGGTAGATAATAGGGTTAACTATGGTGTACTTCTGTTACAAACTGTTACTATAATAACAAAAAAATTGCGGGTAATTGGATTATGTGACCAAATTCGGCCATAGTTACCAAATTCATCCGAATCGATGAATTAAATTTGAAAATTCACCAATTTGGTCGATTCGTCCGAATTGTTTGTCCCCCGAAAATAGTAGCATTGCGTTTTATTATCATGTGTTTGTCTCTTCCTTTGTTGTGCTTTGTGAATGCTTTTCTTTATTTGGATCTCATGGTAGCCATTTTTCTTGAACACATCAAGGACATGTTTTATTACTTAGTCCAAGTGTTCTTCATTGGAAACATTAAAAACTTGATTTGCAATAGTAATGATGATGCCATTCTTCTGTGTAGGATGATAGTGTGAGTTATCAATGAGATACATATTAATATGTGTCTTCTTTCCATAAAATTAATGGGACATAGAGATATCATATTTCTTAGAATCCAAGACATCCAAAAAAAGGTAGTCGACCATTTTCGGTTGTTTCGATATAAAAATTGATGTATTCATATTGGTTGTTGGGATGGTTCAAGAATTCATACTACTTATCTCTTCCACGTGGCCAAATTGTGTTGGTGTCATCAACATATCTCTTCCAAACTTTTGTTTTCAGGGGAGGAGTATTGATAGAAATTATTTCAAAATTATCCATGTATATGTTGACAACAATAGGGGATAAAGGTGATCCCATGGCCTGTTGACGGGCGAAAATGAATGCTCGCCAACTGGAAGAGTGGATCCGGTCCGAGGTTGTCTAAATAACCCAAGTTGTTTGGGATGATCCACCCTGACGGGTTTAGCGGCTCCGTTGGTCGATCTAGGTCCTAGGAAAACGAAAGAAACTAACTAAATGAACTAATATAAATGGAAACAACAATTAAAGCAAACTAATCTGAAATAAATATATACAGTCTATTGTCTAATATTATACAACAATAATTCTGTGAAATTAATTATCGATTATCAACACAATTAAATCTTAATCACAAATGTACAAGCATTTACAGATTACAGATTTTAAATGAAAACTTGCAAAAAACCATTTGTGAGCTGTCTTGTGACAACAAAGCTATTATTTTTTTATTTTTATAATTTTATGAAACAAAAATAAAATGACAATTATCAAAGTTGAATAATTAAAGATGACAATCTGTACCATAAAACTAAACTATAAATCTATCTAAACTACTTAAACAACACTAATACACTAACCTGTAATAATGCTTGTTGATTTGTCCCGTGCAAAGTATCCTATTCAACTGTTTGGTGGGAGAAAACCCACACCAGATTCTCCACAAACTTCTCGTAAACAAGAAGTAACAGTGCTCTTTGAATATAAATGACAGAACAAACAAGACATAAAACTGACAACAATCTTATGATTTACAAATCATCGCAGTTAGATAAATCCATGTGCAAAGATTTGTACAAAACAATTCATTTAATGAAGCAGATAAACCTTTATTCATTAAATTGAAACGGAGTAATTGCCGTGCTAAAACTAAGATACATAAGACATGGACAAAATTTAAATCACTACGCATTAACTTGTAATAAGTCTTGATATCTAAAGTAGTCAATGACTTAACCACAAATTAGAATGCACAAAACCTGAACGAAAGTATGATAAATTGAAAGCTAAAGTTGTTACAAAAGATCGACTTCCATTCAAGTCTGTATCATAAATCCATAGTCTTGTTCTCCCAACAGTGATGATGGGTTCATTACAAAAAATAACAAGTATTTAAAGACCACAGGGTAAAACATCCCTGTGGGAATTATCAAAGTAGTTTACAAAAAATCTGGGAATAATCTCCCAAGTCCCTATTTTTGCCCATGACTAACAAATGAAAACTATATCTAAACTGCTACAGCATGTCCAATTTGTCAATGAAATTCGTAGGTACATGTAAGTAGACAAGAATACACAAGTTTATATAATTTTTTATTGATAAAATTAACAAAAATCTAAATTTTAAGACTAGCTACAGAATCTTGCGATTCTGTAGCTGGTCTAATTTGAAAACAGAATCATTTTAAATCAATCCAAAACTAAAAGAAATATATTCGAACTATTAAACAAATATTTAATTTCTAATTGAAAAAAAAGCGGATCATTTAAACCAAAACTTCTATGCTAATTGAGAGCAAACAAAATCGTGTTTGAATCTATTTCAATCGAAACAAACCCTAAGCGAATATCAAGCAAATCTCTGGTAAGAATTCAATATAGACATAATATGTCAATCCAACACTCAACAGGATCATTTTTTTTAAAAATCCAAATTAACAGAGCCGTATCAAATCTGTCTTTGATACTAATCCAACTCATACAAATACTTATTCTAATTCAAGGCACGCAACATTGTTTGCGAATCAAACCAAACATAAATGAATCGAACTAACTCGGGGCCAACACAATCATTGTGCTAATGCAAAATATACACGATTTTAGCAAACAATCTTTTGTACAGGTCGAATGCAATCATAATCCAAAACGAAAATATTTATTCAAAACGAAACATAATCGTTTCTTGAATCTATTCGAATAGAACTAAAGAAAGCAAACCCAATCGACTACCCTAATTCAAATGTACATAATTGTTTCAAAAGCAAACCAAACAGAATAAAAAACAAATCAATCATTTATACTAATCTGAGAACAATAAAACCGCATTAACCAAATCATAACTGTGTCCGAGTTTAGCAAACAAATCTTCTGTACATGATTCATAATGAGAATATTTTTGAAAATGACAGAATCATTTTGAATCTATTAAAATGAACAGAACTAATTGAAAGGAAACTCAATCAGTTATACTAATTCAAACCCACTCATAAAACAAAATCGATATTGAAATACATACCTGGGTAGTGGGAAAATGATTTGATCAGGACAACTTTGAATTGACAAAATTCGTTGCTGCCTCCACATTTCTGAATACAATTGAACCAGTGGTTTTTTGTTTCTTCTCGTTGGCTTGTAGCCTGTCTCTTTCTTTTGAAAACACCGTCACTCGTTCCTCTAAAGATTTAATCTTATATTGCAACAGGGGAACACCGATGTAATAACGTTCAAGCCAAGCATTGCATTGTGTGAAAGGTGGTTGATTTGGCATCACAGGCGAGGGTTCTTTCAAGCTACCAGGGGTGTCACTGTGAAGCTTAATTCCCAGGAATTTAGGGTTGTTCTTGAGGCACGTATGTAAGTTTGAAACATAGTCATAGGGTTCCATAGAGCATAGGCCATGAGAATAGGGTTATTCCTCAGTCAAGAAACGTTCAATTTCGGAGTCCGAGTCCTCACCACTATTGGCTTCTAGTCAACGCTTTTCTTAGGTTTGTTCCTAGCGCATCTGGATATCCATCTTGCATTTTTCTTTCCCTTACTGTTGACACCAGTATCACCCTTACCTTTCTTCCTCACAGGCTTCTTAGCGGTCTTAGTCTTATATTTGGCACATAGGTCGGCCATGGTATCAGGTAGGTCAAGGTCGGGGCAATTCAAGGGTTTAACAGGGGGTAGAAGGGTAGGAGGTGGCACGGTAGGCATAACCAGGGTTTTAGTGACCACAACTTTGTCAATTTGAATAGACTCGAGAGTGGAAAAGCCATTCCTTGATAGGAAGGCTTGCCAACTATCACCACTAAGGCTCAAATGGTGGACGATAAGGACTTTGATCAAGCAGTGATGGAAAAGGATGCTATTAGCCTTCTCACACTTAAACCGTTTGGACATTTTGTAAATACTTCATAGCAGATAGTGCGACATGTTTAGAGGATAGTATATAAAATTCATCAATAACTAAAGATGATACAGAAATACCAAGCCATAATGACCTTCGCAGGTCACAAACTGCTTAACAATTGCCAATAGTTCATGCCACCTGGGTTTGAGGGCAGTGACATGCATACCTCTATCACAACTCACAATCTTCCTTGATGTGAATAGGAGCAACCACGACACCTCGTCTACTTTGGATTTTTTAAAGCACCTTTGCCCTGTAGCTGGTAAGCTTGTAGCCGAACTGAGGAATTCCTCATTTAGCTCGAGTTGTATGTCTCTGACCTTAGCCCTGTAACCGTCGAAGGTGAGGGAAAACTGTTGGGCTACCGAAAGGTTAAAACCCTCAAATCTCTGGATAAACACCAACCAACCACTATTTTCTAAATCCTCACGAGCATTGTCGAATAACAAGAGTGTTTGGCTGCCATTAGGCTCTATGCGCACCATAGGTGCCATAGGCAAGGGCACACAGTGAGCCGGGTAAACGGGTAAGGGTTTCGACAGGGTAAACATAGGATCGAATAGCTCACAGACTTCCCCGAAACCAACAGAGGTAACCCGGGATAGAGGGCAGGCATTAATGCCAAAGTGTGCGAGGGTGGTGGAAAAAAATCAACTCATGCAAAATAGTCATATCCAACTGTACAATCGACGACGCATATGGTGATGCAAATCACTATTGCAATGTGTTAAAATCAAATGCCATTCAAAAAGAAAACTATGGTAAGCCGACCCAAATCTTTGCACAAGCAATATTATTTGCATGGTTTTAAAATCAAAACAATGATCTGAATATAACACCAAGGGTTCGATCATAACAAGTATGTGTTGTATGAAATGATTGCACCGAGGGTCTAACCACAATGTCAAAGTGTTTTCATGAAACCAATGTGCTAAGGAATTTGATCAAAGTATATCAAACCACCATTAAATGAATCATTTAATCACAATCACTAGAATATCATCATAGTCTTGTAAAAATGAAGTCATATTAATAACAAAAGAATGCCAAATGAGTAAATGTTTTAGTGTCTTGCCAACTATGTGGCTATAATTGGATTGGAAATGCAATGAACATATAGAAAAAAGTGACCATAATAATCCAGTGATGATTTTAATGCCATTGACGTGACTTCGAAATCAAAGTTTTCACGCTTGCAGTCGTGAAAACGAGAACACAAGGCAGTTGTGCAAATGCGCAAAGCAACAATGTTGTTTTATTTAAAAACTTGCGATGAGAATCAAGGGTTCCAAAACACTTGTGTAGGCAACTTATAGAGTTAGGATAAAAAAAACGAAATGACTGCCAACATGGCCACACCTTCGAATTGTTCATAGATATCACCATAGAAACTGAAGTATGTCAATTTTATACATATTTGTATAAGGTCTGTCATCTCAACATCGATAACATTTTTTAGAAAATTCAATAGATTCATCTACAATACCTTTGTGATCAAAGAAAATACATCAAAACTCATCTTGATATCATGCTCTTCCATCTTCAGATATTTGATGTTATCATCAAAATATGTTGATTCCTTAAGAAATGAAGAAGTATGTCCAACTAGAGGAGTGAGATTTTTTTTCAACGTATTTTGCAACATTGTAGGTGGGTGAGCTAATGGTGTTCATGGTAGGTCTGAGTGGGGCTCCTTCTTTATGAATCTTAGGAAGACCATAAGTGTAAGGCATGGTGACTACACTAAGTGTTATCTTCTTTATATAGTAATCATAAAGAGACGAGGCATTAATTGCATTCTCAACTTCCTTCAAAATTATTTTGCCAGTATCCTTTTCAGTCTTTTGTATCTACCACTAGTTGTAAGATGTACTATCATTTTCTTGTGGTAGTTCCTTGTATTTAAAATGATTGTTGCATTTCCCTTATCCACTTTTAGGATTTTAATATCCCTATTGCATTTGATATTTTTTAATTCTTTTATTTCTTCATGACTAGTCTTATTTCTTATAGGTTTGGCCTTCCTGAAAGCAACAACACACTCTTGTCTTATTTCCCAAGCACTATTGAAGGGGGGAGTTCTAATTAAGTCCTTTATGTAGCATATAAGATTCTTGGATGGAATATGTTTTGGTGCTAAAAATTTAGTCCCTTATACAATACTTTAAAGACATAGTCATCCAATGCGCGCCTCAATAAGTTAACCACACTTCTTCCCTTTATATTGCATCCTTACCCATCAACTTCATCATTTTACAGTTGCTCACAAATCCATGTTCTAGCCTACCACATTTGTCTCTTCTTTAACTCCACATATTTATTGATATGTTTCTCTGTAGATATTTTAAAATCCTTTTCCTCCTTGGCAATGGGGCTAGCTTCAAATATATTTCATATTTGAATACCCAACACGCTAGAGAGCTTTAGATAAAGCATTAGTAGCTGTCTAGAAATATAGTCCAAACTATACCACATCCTCTTTATCTCATTTTTAACTAATTGCATTCTAGTGTTCTTGAATATTTCCAATTTTTTTTAATTATGAAAGTGGTGTTTGGGACCTGAGGAAATAGTGACTTTACTAGCAGAAAAGGAACATGAGAGAGGCAAGTCGACATCAGGGAGAATCCTATTTTTAGATGCAACTCGAGTAGCTGGTTAAAAGATATACATTGGTGGGAAGTTGGATGATATCATTGTCATTAGTGAAAGGAAATTCCAAAGAGTAGGAGCTTTATACCGGTTTCTATTGTTCAAACATTCATAAGGCTTGCAAGTTCCTTGTTTCAAAGCAACTTCCTTCTAGTGGTTGGGGAGAAAGTTATCTTTCATGACCAAGATAAGGTGTATACACACTTGGAAGGTGGAATATCACACATAGTAAACACAGGTGGAAAAGCACATGAAAATTTGAGTGTTCAAGACCTCAAAATCAACAGTCAACAGTGGATCAAATTTAGATTTGAAAGCACTCAACAAATTTCAAGGAAGCAGTTTCAATAATTCCCAGATTTCCAGTCACACATTAAACCTTATCTAATTAGATCGAATATTTCTAGATTTTATGTTACCAATGGCATGTTAAAATCCACCTTCCTAGACATAAGATCTAAACAAACACTCAATAGTCCGAATTAGATCTTATCATTTCAATATTTTATGACTTATTTGAAGTTTTATCTGTTTAATAATTAACCATATCCCTAAAATCAGTAATAATTGGGGATGCTAATTTTCTATAAGGACAGGAATTTAAAATGTAATTGAGTAGAGAGGCCCAAGAGAGATGGAAGAGGCTCCATAGAGGGATTGGGCATAGGCTTGTGCATGCTTTGTAAGCCTGAGGGCAATTTTCTTTTATATTTTTCAACATCATAACTATATGAAGACCATGCTTATCAGTCTATGTTTTATATCCTGTTTCCATATTATTTCTTCCTCTTATTTGAATAGAAATGATGCACTATAGACTTCACGTACATTAATTGTTTAGTGTACTTAATCTGTCTTAGTAACGTTCTTTCAGATATCAAGTTTTCATTCTCAGAATATTTTTTTTGTTTATTGAATATTCACTCTTATGGATCATGTAAGTTTGATCTGACATTGATGCTTGTATTTTCCGTAGTTTGTTTTCCTCTTTCCTCTACCTATCCATGTTATTATAAACTTCTTGTCTGATAGATGGTTTGATTACCTTTAATCAATGAAGTATGTCAGAGACTCCATGCCCAATGGTCTTGATCATTGATATTTACATGTGTTAATCCATCTTATAGGTAGTGACAAAGAAGTATATTGAGGCAAAGGATTTGGTGCAACTAGAACAAATGAGGAACTATTTGCCATAAATTATGTAACTTTCACTCCATTTGGCTTCCAAGTTGGTCCTACAGGATAATCCCATTAGGCTTGGCACAACAAAACTCCTTTAAATCTTTTTTCCCCCTCAACACTGACTGCTACATTTCTCTTGTTGCTAAGATAAATAACTAGATTTGGCCAAGGGATGTGCCTAATATCACAAACTCATCATTGCTGCCAAATAGAAGTATGAAAAAAATGACTTTTAGGAGAATCCCAAGGCTTTGTTGATCCCGCTGATGTAAAAAAACACCTAAGTCATCTCTAAATATTATAGAATGTGGTTTTATAACTTATTTCCAGCCAGTTTGAAGCCCTATCCTACCTTTTTAAAGCCCTATTTCATATGTATCCTACCTATTGTTTTCTGATTCAAGCCCTATCACTACTCCCTCTCTAATCAATTTATGAAATTATTGCTCCTTGTTGTTCTTTCCAGTTATAAGGATGTTAGGATTTTCTGGGCAGTTTTTGTTGATTACAGAGGTCTTGTAGCTCCTATTTTTGGCTTAGGTATTTTATCCTAACCTTTCTAAAATCCCCAAGAAACAAACCCAAAAGATAGGGGGATTCACGATCCTTGTTGTTGTGTTCACTTCAAAGAAAATGATGAATCTCTCTCACTCATTACTTCCACTTGTTCAGGAGGCATAGGATGCTACTTAATTTATAAGGAGATTTCATTTTCCTTCTATGATGGTTCTCAATGTGGAACAACCTTTGATGCTCAGCCATATTTATACATTAATGGATGTAAGGGGAAAGGAGTCTTGAGAAGTGTTTTGAATTTGTTGCTTAAAAGTTTTCTGTTGAAGGTGGCTTCATAAGAATATTTTTTTTTTTCAAGAGTTGATTTCAATGTTGAAAGAAATGTAGCAAGTATGAATATCACGATACTACAGAGTAACAAACTATCCTTCTTGTTCAATTATGTTGTTTACATTGTTGTTTAGTGTATCATTGCTATACTCTTGTTTAATTCAGTTGTTGATGATTTTATTTGATTCCCATACAACAATCCCATAAAAGGAAATATAGGAATTCCATTTCAGTTAATTTGAAATGTTGTTGAATTGAATTTCTTGTTAACTTTTTCTTATGGATCCTTGGTTTTTTTCTTGCAGTGAAATGGGCACTCGTAGATCTTCAGAAAATATGGAAACTATTGTAGTTGAGAATGAAAAGGATGAAATGGGTAAGTGGAGCACGTTACATGTGTCCATTGGATCTTGGGTTACTTTGCAACCATCAAGGAATCGAATTTGGGCAAAAAAAAGAAGACTAGA
>JZKD02S1674707.1:764640-784497 GCA_000966675.3 Picea glauca
GAATATAACAACGATAGACTTGGGGAGTGGGGATTTTCATTTTCATTTTCATTGCTGAGGATAATGGTGTTGATGTTGGGATTAATTTACATTTTTCCAATGCTTAGGAGAATGAATTTTTTTGAGCTAGTTTATTTGGTATGGGAAGATGCATTTATGTATTTGTAATTTTTTTTCTACTAATATAAATGTGCAACTGCAAAGAAAACTGGTGAAACATGGTTGTGCTCTAATAATGGATCCAAGAATATAGAGTATTTCCTAGATATATCAGATGTGAGTAATAGTTTCCTAACTCAAGGCAACAACCAACCCTAACCCTCAGGTTTACATATAGAAATTGGATGAACGACTGTCTGGTCCAGCAAGATTGCTGAAAACATTGAGAGAAATGGCCTTATGAAACTGCAGCCTTCCAAAAGTATTCAACATGTTTTCCAAGAAATTCAAATATGGCCACAAAATCTTGAAGACTAAAAGTTAAAAATATAGACAAATCAAGAATTAAAGGAAAAGGACATTCAACTTCAAAAAAGACGATCAAGTTCAAGAAACAATTATTCATACCTGTTTTAGAAAAGAATCACATTAAAGTTTGTAAATTTGATGGAATTTGTAAAGGCATTGTCCATTGGGATATCATTCAAGTGGTGTGACAATCCTAAAGTTTGCAAGGAAAAACAAGGATTATCTAAAAATTCTAAATAAGAAATATTTTACATTGCTTAAATTAATAATCTCATGGTGTCCACGATACTTTCCATGCGGATAACATATACTATAGATTCTAAATATTTTCACATTGTATATCATGCCAAGATAAACTCAGCGGTCCATCTTTCCCAATTGTAAAATAGATTGTTGCTTCTTTCCCCCTTGACATGGTTGTTTTTATGTTTGTGGATTGATCACAAAGCTACATTCTCATTGAATCAATCGCTGATGGAAGTTATGTACATGGGCTTCTAATATCTCCCTAGCTTGGTCCATCGGACTTAAAGAGTCGAGGAATTTGTTATCCATCTTTGGAGAACACCTTTTAACACCATCTTCTTCCATGTTACTACTAAAATACGACAATGATGCCTCTAGAAGACTTATTTAGCTCAAGACAAGCAGCCACAATATGGATCACAACAAAAGACTCCTCCCTTGTAATTTAACATTGATCTCATCTTCAATAGATTTACTACTATTTCCCTTAATGGATACTGCTTTTGGAAAATAGATAAGATTTGGCATAGACTTTCTCAGGTATCAATTTCATCTGTCTGAAACAAAGGTACATCATGTAATTTGTCAATGTCAACAATTGAATAGTTGATATATTTGTAACTCTTTCCTTAGTGGAGCTATGAAATATATACTCTGTTTTCTTTTCAGAGTAAAACTCCATTTCTTTTATGCCCTTCAGCTTAAATTTTCTTCCTTGAATATCTGAGATTGGATGATGCACACTGGGAGACATTGTTTTCTTGTAGATATATCAAATTTTCAATCAGTGAAGGTTTTCTTGAGCTTGATATCTTGTTCTTGTATTATAACTCTCTTCAGTTCGTTTTAACTCCCAGCATTAAGGAAATTGAGAATTTGGTTGCTATGTACCAACCATAGTGATTCACACTCTGTTCTGTTCACTTGTTATTGAATTGGCACCATAATTGTTGATCCGTGGATTCGTGGATTACATTCCATAGTTACAACATCGATTAGCATTATCACTAAAAGGACAAATTGTTTGGTCTATTGATTCATATACTACAATCAATGTCTTCAGTGTATGCGTTGGATGTCATTTCCTAAATCCCCAAGCATTGAATCAATTGGGCACTTAAAATTTTCATTTATTGAATAGATGGTGAGTTTAACCCCCTCCATTGAATAAGTAGATATGTATGCTCATATGTGTGGAAGCAACAAACAATGTTAGAGTTTGTTTGACTATTGAATTCCAACACTAAATCAATTTAAGAGTATGGTTGGCTTCTAATCATAGCAATTTTCGCCATTGCCTACATTATTGGTTGGTTCCCATTATACCATTCGCTATTTGTTAATTCACTGGTAGTTATTGAGATGTAAACCTTGATATTTAACCTCAGCCATTCACCTCTGTACAAAACATGGGGAACTTCCCTCGGTTCAAAAGGTGGTGAGAAACCTACGACAACCCCTCTGGGTGTGTGTGTGTGTGCTAAAATGACACTTACAACCATCGTGTGTTCTATGAAATAGCTGTTTCAGATCTCCTATAATTATGAATCCAGGCAGAAGTGAGAAGTTCTTGTAGATTGGTAGAACATATGTAAACGTATTAGTTGAAGTAAATGGAGTTTGGACTTTGTTTGCATAATGAAAATGCTATGTGGGCACCTTCAGTTAGCAGTGAAAATAGACCAGTAAAGTCTTCAACCAAAGTAGGAAACAAAGCCTTCATTCCGGGAAATAACAAGTGAACCAATTCAAACCCCAAATCTAAACAGAGGTTGCAAAGAAGCATTGTTTATTTCCGTAGAGTATCCATATTGATGAGATAGATGGGAGATATACCTACCATTTATGGATCACATATTTCAATAGTAAATACTTGGAAAAGGACCATGTCTTGGAAAATCCTAACTCAAGTGCTATTAATGCAACATAAATTAATACCGATGACAACTTTTTCTGATGTAGTGTTTGATGTATTTTGAATGTTGAAGGATGATGTTCACTGATCATATTTGTTCTATTGCAAGGAATTTCAATTCAATATGGGCATGTGCTTCTTGTGCTAAAGAGTATTGGACTGATTTTGCCAATGCACTGACCATGATAACTCACCGTTGTCTCCACATTTGGCCACTAAGGCTACCAACCCATCATTTTGTCCTGGACAAAAGAGCATGGGATCTTTTTCAAATATAAACCATCCACAACTGAAGATAAGACCACAATTTTGTTTATAACATTTGAGTCATAGTCATAAAACTCATATAACCATTAGCCTAGTGGGTTAGCTCAACCAGTTAAAACATATTGTTTCAAGTGGGAGTTCACTATGAGGTCTCCCTTTCTAGTCTCACTGAGGTTCAAGTCAGAATAGGTCCCATTGGGTTACCAACTGTTATTGTGGTTGGGGGTTCAACCACCCTCCATCTGAATATGTTTTTCCTTGGAGAAAAAAAACTCACATAACCATTCATCCTACTTGGTATAATTACCAAAAGGCTATGGAGTCCCAACAAGTTACAGAAAAGTACACGGTTGTATAAAAATTTGGAATCTATTGGTAGTATGTCACCCTTAACACCCATAAATACTCTATCTATGTAGGTGGACAAAACCTCTATGAGAAACCAACAATGATAAGAATAAGAAATAAACAATAAAAGTAGAATGTAGTAGTAAGATCTACAAAAGCGTAATCCTAGAGGAGGAATGTATAGTGGGATTAAAATCCCCTTTGCTGCTCAAAAAAGTAAAAATAAAGGTCTAAGAGGGAGACGAAAAAAGTTGAACCTGGATTGATAGAGTTTGCCTGGATACTAGGTTAGCATTCTCCTATAGCTGGGTGCAACCAACATACATAGTAGATCCTTGATGGCACATCAGATCTGTCTAAGTTAGTTTCTTGTGCACAACAGAGAGAGAGCATAGTGATGGTGAAACACTAGTCTGCTTTGGGGAGTGTGTTGCAGTGATATACAATGAGAAAGTGAGGATGCATGTATGCCCTAGTCTCATCCTTTTCCTAGGTTTAGAACTATTGTTTAGATTTAGCATTCCATTTAGATAGAGTTTGCTTTATCAATTGTAGCATGCATTTACTTAGTACTATATTTAAAGAAGGGCGTGGATCCGTATGACAACTAGGGCATGACATGAGACTTTCTAATTTGCACAAATCTATAGGAGGCACCAACATGTTTGAATTTTGTTTGAATGTTGTTGTTGATTTCTTTTGTTTCTGGTATATTTGTTCAAGTGTGCATTTAGGGGTTGCAACAATAGCCAGGTTTGGTCTCCAAGAGCATCACATGTTGGAGGGCACTTCCAACTTGGTAAAGTGGAAATTCACCATCAAGGTCCATCTCAACCATGTGGAGATTGCCACTCATGTGGGAAATTGTGTAGTGAGGTGGTAGGTAATGCACAACTTGATGGAACTTTGACCATGATTTAAACAATAACAACTCCATAATATTAGGAGAAGAACTCCCAAATAATCCAAACACATTTCAATACAATAATCATAAGTCAACGTGTACACTAGCCACTCTTGTTCATCTCTTAGATATACTAATTATCATTCATTCATTGGTCATGTATACATACTATTAGGTTGACATGTTATTTAAAAATAACACATGTCTTCTTCTATAACTGTCCATTATGGTAATGACACCAAAATAGTTAGGGACACTGAGATTGTGTTATTGTGAGGTGTCAGATGTTGGTCAATTGGTAGTAATGATGTTGTTTTACCTTGTTAATTTGTCTTTTGAATTTGAGCTGGTCCATTGTCTTGTCTTTGTCACCATCAAGTGTCAAATTTCAAGTGGTGTTTATCATTTTATCCAATATTTAGTGTTGTAATGAATCACATTAAGTAATTCAAATCAAATAAGGAATCATTATTATGTACAAACTCCAACTTCTACTTAGTTGATACCATTACAAGTGATCATATGAAAATGTTGGCTAAAATTGAGTGGATAAGAAGAACCCCACAATAGTGATGGGGAGAAGGCTTTCACGATATTGTTATGTTACAAATATTTCAAGGAGAATAAGTCAAGTAAATATTGGTTATAGTGTTTATCTATTTTACAGGCCTTCATCTAGCACATAGTTACGCTACTCGATGATGTGCTTGGCATAAGTTATGTTTGTGCATGTATGAGGTGGGTATGTTTGGATATGACTTGGCATGACAACACATCAACTGGGCATTGGAAAACTATAATATGATTCTTTTTCATTAACATAATGCTTGATTTAGTCCCATTGCTACCTAACACAATGCAAACACTTAGAAAGCTCAATGAAGTTTATATTTTTGTTCCTAAGTATATAAATCATAGAGAATAAGTTGATGGGAGTGTTGCAAAGAAGGTTGCTTGTAATATTAAGAATAACATGAGATGAAACAATGGAAATTTGGGCAAGCTTGAAAAATATTAAGACTAGACAAGACAACATTTTGGGAGTGACTCAACCACTTGGAATACTTATTATCAAAATTGAGAATAGCTTGGAAATAACACTAAACAACTCATGTGGAGATTGCCACTCTTGTGGGAAATCATGTAGTGAGGTGGTCGGTAATGCACAACTTGATCGAACTTTGACCATGAGTTAAACAATAACAACTCCATAATATTAGGAGAAGAACTCCCAAATAATCCAAACACATTTCAATACAATAATCATAAGTCAATGTGTACACTAACCACTCTTGTTCATCTCTTAGATATACTAATTATCATTCATTCAATGGTCATGTATACATACTATTAGGTTGACATGTTATTTAAAAATAACATATAACTTCTTATATAACTTCCCATTATGGTTCTCTTCACCGTCAAGGTCCATCTCAACCATTAGAACACCGAAATTCACCATCAAAACACTTATTCACATCCCATGCTGCATTTCTGGTAGGTGCTACGTTTCTGGTAGCCCTCGCTACGCGTCTGGCAGAAGTGCTGCGCTTTTGAAAAGGAAGCAAAGTAATTCATTGCAGAGGTTTTCTTCACCAGGTCACAGGTCTATCTCGTAATTAACAAGTAATTGGGCCACATTCACGCCACCTTTAACCTTCTTTTCTTCATTTTCTTCATACAGATCAGTAAAAAACCGTCTCCTAGGGTTTTGTTGCGTCTTAATCTTTCAGTCATATTTTTCCATTTTCTGTTGTACAAACCCACATTCTGTGCTTAAATTCCCTCACCTACACTCCCTAACACCAATCCCTACTCTCCACAATTTCCCCAAGAGTTTAGACAACAGTTAACCACTACTTTCCCTCCATCTACCAAACTATCCCTTATCCCTTGTTTCCACAAATTATACCTTACCCCTTCCATTTCCCACTTAAAATTAGGATTTTCACATCATGGAAACTAGAAGTAGTGATACTCAGAAAAGGAGGTACAATAAGGGTGGGAAAGTGTCTAGGTATGAGCCAACACAGATCAGATAAATCATGGCCTCACCTTTCATTAAGAAATTATTTGAAGATGTTGGCTGCCTAGGGTTTTGTGAAAGAATTCAAGAGGTGGGCTGCCATGCTAAATTGACCAGCCTCTTTGCCACCAATTTAAATAAGGATAAGACCACAATTGCAGGGGTAGACCTCAATATTTCCACATATGTCATTGCCACAACTACATTTATTCCCAATCATGGAGAAATTTGGTTTAAAGGAATGGATTTGGACATTGAAAATTACAAGGTTTTCCTAAAACCACACTATAAAGATACTCCAACTCATATTTTTCCTTTCAGACAGTTGCTAGATAGATATGCCCTGTTGATGAAGATGATCATGAAATACTTTACCTGTGAAGGGAGATTTTCAAGACTGTAGCAATATCACATAAGGTTGTTGATGCATTTCACTACCATCAAGCCACTTAACTTGCCTCATTACTTATTCAGAAGCCTGGTCAAAATGATAGAAAAGGTACAAAGAAAAGGGAAATATCACAAAACAAATTTGTTTCATCATGGTTTGGTAAAGGTCATGGTCATCCAAAAACTTTCAGAAATCAACATGCCTTGGGAGGATTTCATCCGGTTAGTTTCTCTTCTACCTGCTGTTAAAATAATATAACTGCAAAGTGTATTCTTATTATTATTTGATATATTATTCATTGGATCAATCCCCATTGCGGATTGATCATGTCGGTTATTATAAAGGACCAAATCCCCTTTTGCGGATTGGTCAAAAGATAATTGTAATAGGCAGAATAAGAAGTCGACCCCATAAAATATTAAAGGCGCACTGAATTATAATAAAGGTGGTCATAACCACCTAGTTGGAGAAGTCGGCCCTACCAATGAAGAGACACTTCACATGTGCCAGTCTAATATAAATAAGGAGGCTAGCGCCTCACTTAGACACAACTCACTTTCTCTTTTTGAGAGACAAGTTTCAGAATTGCAGAAGAAGGAGAGAGAGTGGCGCATCTTTGGGAGAGGAACTTATGTTTTAGTTTGAGTTATCTCTTGGCATTGTATGGACTATCTGTAATAAGGAAGTTTTGCTGGGTTTTCTTCCCCTAGAGGGTTTCCCAGGATAAATGTTGTGTCTCTTGTGATTTTGTATTTCTCAGTGATCTTGTATTATTCTATTGTTATCTATTGAAATGCAAAGAACTATTAAAAATTAACATGGTATGAGAGCCAAGCTGAAGAGAGCATCTTTCACAAGAGAAAAGTGAAAAACGCACTGTTGTCGTACATGAAAATTAGGGATTTTTGTTGGAAAGGTATTTCAGCCCTAAAACCACCTAGAAAAGTGTGCCCTCCCCCAAGGATCATCTTGGCACCTTCAGCGCATCTTTTCAATGGCTAGATTTCTTAGAAAGTGAAACCCTAGTTTCACAAAGTACCAGAAAACCAGAAAACCAGAGTACCAGAAGTACCAGAGTACCAGAAGTACTAGAAAAAGAAGCACCAGTCTAGAAATCCGCAGATCATGTTTGAGGGGGTAAAAATTGGATTTTCAAAATTCTGACTACACCAGCATACTCGCCTCAACTCAGCGCATCTATTCCCTGGATCAGAATTTCAAAATTTGAAGTTTGAAAAATTAGGGTTTCCTCATAAAACCCTAAGTTGCAGTTATAGTTGTAGTTTCAGAACCAGTTGTAGTTGCAACATCAGTTGCAGTTGCAGCCGTAGAACTAGTTTCAATCACCCTTGAAGTTTTCTTAAGAGTTGATAATGATTACCACCGCTACCAGATGGAGCCACTACCTGCAAATGCCATCAGAGGTATGTACTCACATATGTTTAATGGTTAAACCCTAAAGAGTTTTTGCAAGAGAAGAGATCTCTTTCCATAGGTCCAAACGGATCTCAAGATCCAACACATTCAAAGGAATGAAGCAACCTGGGTGTGATTATTCTGATATGCATTATTATTTTGATGAGTGTTGCATGTTGTAGCTATGACCATCATTCTAACCTTTTCTGAGTCAAGGTATTAGATGGATTAAAATTTGAGATCATGGAGCTTATCCTCTAACCCAACCTTCTGTCAAGATAGCGTATTGTCTTAGTACAACAGACAGGTTGGAGAAAGCACTTGTCATATTGAGTGAAGGAGACTTGGAAGAAAAGAAAGCACTCATTCCTGAAGACAAGGCTCTAGGTTTGATTAAATCAAGTTGATAAGATTCAAAGGAGAAACCTTATGTGTTAGTTCCAGGTTGCCATGGAAGAATGCTTGGTCACAACACTATGAGAGTGTTGACCTCATTTCATATTGTATTCCTTATCTTTAATCTTTGCTTCAGATAAATTATAAGTGATATCTCTAAAGGAGCTAATGTGAGGATTGTTCGTGCTATTGTTTTATATTATCAGAAGGATATTATTCTTACTTGCTGTTTTGTTGACCTTTCTCCAGGTCACATGTAATAACCCTGAGGAAGCTATAGTGAAGGTTGCAGAAGGAAACATGCTAAAGGAGAGACCATAAATGAAGCAATCATCATTGGAAAAGAAGAAGGTGGCTTGCATAAGCTAAAGGGTCACTCAGAAGCTGCCATGACCCACACCATTGAAGAATCCATGTGAAATTTGGCATAGAAGATTAACTCACATCAACTACAAGGCGCTACCATACATATGCAAAGAGGTCATAGGTTTACTAGAACTCAAAGGTGACCATGAAGGCGTATGCAATGGATGTGCACAAGGGAAGAACATCAAGAACCCGTTTCTGAAGAAAGACAGCAAGGCAAAAGGAGTCCTAGAGCTCATTCATTCAGATGTGTGTGGCCCAATGCCATCGTCCTCCATTAGTGGGACTTCAAGGCCTTGATAAAGAATCTTTCTCAGAGAAAGATCAAGATACTCAGGTCAGATAACGGAGGAGAATACACCTCAAAAGAGTTCATGAACTTCTGCAAAGATGTTGGGATCAAGAGGGAAATCACTACTCCCTATAATCCCCAACAAAATGGTGTAGCTGAACGAAAGAATAGAACAATAATGGAAGCTGTGAAGACTATGATCCATGATCAAGATCTTCCTATGTGCTTATGGGTAGAAGCAACAATGGCAGCTGTATATGTGTAGAACTGATTATCCCATATTGCACTTGGGCTCAAGACCCGAGAAGAGATGTACAGCGAAAAGAAGCTAGAGGTAAGCCATCTCAAAATATTTGGCTGCCCAGTATTTATTCATATACCGAAAGAGAAGAGAAACAAGCTGGAACCTTCAGGAAAGAAGGGAATATTTGTGGGATACTGTGAGGTTTCCAAGGCCTTCAGAATTTATATACCAGGTCATCGTCACATTGAGATCAACAGGGATGTGACTTTTGATGAATATGCCAGCTTGAAGAAGTATATGAAGAGGAACCCGTAATCCCCAAGACTACAGAACCAATGAGGGAGGTTCCCAGAGCTGTTGAACCAGTGAGGGAAGTTGTAACTTCCCCTGATGAGGAATCACTAGAAGATCATGACCTGACAGAAGTTCAAGAACCTCCTCAGATGAGGATCCTCCATAAAAGGAAGCTATCTTGGGCTAGAGAGTTTATTCAAGATGGAGAGAAGTATGGTGTTCCCAGAGGAACCACGAGACAAGTGAAAAGACCAAAGCCATTCTCCAGTTATACGACTTTGATGTGTGATCTTCTAGAGGAGGAGCCTACCTGCTTGAAGAAGCCATTTAGAGGAAAGAATGGGCAGATGCCATAACAGAGGAATACCAATCCACAATGAAGAACGAAGTATGGGAAATAGTTTCCAGACTGAAGAGTAAAGATGTGGTATCCTCCAAATGACTCTTCAAAATAAAACACGCTGCTGATGGAAGTATTGAGAAGTATAAATAAAGATTTGTCGCTCATGGATTTTCTCAGAAAGAAGGCATTGACTATGAAGAGACATTCGCTCTTGTAGCTAGATACACTTCGATTAGAACCATCATAGCTCTTGCAACTACGATGAAGTGGAAGCTGCACCAAATGAATGTAAAGACATCTTTCCTGAATGGTGTCATCAAAGAGGAAGTGTATATAGAGAAACCCCAAGGATTTGAGGTTGAAGACAGGAAGTCTCATGTCTGCAGATTGAAGAAAGCCTTATACGAATTGAAGCAAGCTCCTAGAGCTTGGTATGGCCATATAGACAGTTTCTTGACGAGATTAGGATTTACCAAGAGTAAACCCGACTCTAAACTCTACTTCAAAGTCATGAATAATGAGCTAGTAATCTTACTGCTATATGTGGATGAATTATTCTTAACTGGAGAAGAAAATCTCATCACTGAATGTAAAAAGAGACTTGCCTTGGAATTTGAAATGAAAGACCTTGGCCTAATACACCCATAGAATTGAAGTTGAAGCTGCTGGTCGACACTTCGTCAGAATTGATTGATGCCACACTGTACAAACAGATTATTGGATCGCTGATGTACCTAACGAACACCAGACTAGAAATTTGTTTTGCCATGAACACCTTGAGTCATTTTTTGGTAGAACCCAGACATGTTCACTTAGTGGTTGCAAAACATGTGATGAGGTACCTTAAGGGTACAATAGATTGTGGTCTCAACTATGATGGAGATCATGATTTCACATTGAGTGGATATACTAATGCAGATTGGGCAGGAAGTGTTTCTGACAGGAAAATCACTTCAGGATGTTGTTTCAGTTTGGGATCAACTATGATGTCATGGCAGAGTAGGAAGCAATTTAGCATTTCTCTCAGCACAACGGAAGAAAAATACATTGTTGCATGTTCTACCATCTACGAAGCTATATGGCTTCGAAAGTTGCTGATTGAACTATTTGACTTAGAGAGGAGAGAAACCTTGATCCTATGTGACAACTAGAGATGCATAAAGATGATAGAGAATCCTATATTCCATGACAGGTCGAAACACATAGATATCTGATATCATTATATCCGTGACATGGTGCAGAGAGAAGCCTTAAAAGCTCCAGTACATTAGCACAGATGAACATGTTGCTGATGTGTTGACCAAGCCACTATCTCATATAAAGTTTGAGTACTTTTGAGATAAGCTTGGTATAGTCTGAAAGGACCCTCCTCGAAAGGGGGAGTAGATGCTGAGATGAGACATCTCTTGCTTCTGACCTGATGGTTGTGATGTAAAGTAAGATGATGTGATGTGACTAGAACTATGCTTCCAGTTGGATAATTGTGATGTAAAGACAGTCTAGTATCCTGCTTCTGACTTGATGGTTGCAACGTAAAGCAGGACGAGTACCTTGCTTCTGACCCGATGGTTGCGACGTAAAATAAGATGATGTGTGACTAGTACTATGCTTCCAGCTGGATAGTTGCAACGTAAAGAAAGTCTAGTACCTTGCTTCCGACCGGATGGTTGTGATGTAAATCGGGATGAGTATCTTGCTTCCATCTTGAGTGTTGCGACGTAAAACAAGACGATGAGATGAGACTAGTACTGTGCTTCCATCTTGATGGCTGTGACGTAAATCCAATCTAGTATCTTGCTTCCAACTTGAGTGCTGTGACGTAAAGCAAGACGATGAGATGAGACTAGTACTGTGCTTCCAGCCTGATAGTTGTGATGTAAATCCAGTCTAGTATCTTTCTTCCAGCTTGAGTGCTGTGACATAAAGCAAGACAATGAGATGAGACTAGTACTATGCTTCCAGCCTGATAGATGTGACGTAAAGACAGTCTAGTATCTTGCTTCCAGCTTGAGTGCTGTGACGTAAAGCAAGACGATGAGATGAGACTAGTATTGTGCTTCCAACCTGATAGCTGTGACGTAAATCCAGTCTAGTATCTTGCTTCCAGCCTGAGTGCTGTGACGTAAAGCAAGACATTGAGATGAGACGAGTACTGAGCTTCCAGCTTGATAGTTGTGATGTAAATCCAGTCCTGTATTATGATGAGCTAGCCTTGTGCTGTGATGATGATGATGATGATCTATCAGTTTTTATACTAATACATAGTGATGCAGATGATGATGGCATTCCTTTGAGAATGACGATGTTTCCGATGAAGAAAAATTCTGATGATTTATAGATACGCTAGTCAATGTTCCAAGATGATATTGATGATGTTGTCCTCTCACCCACTTGATGCTATTGATGATAAAGGCCTCTCTCTCTTGCATGATGCTGCTGAAGAATACCCTTCTTGTTAAGGGGGAGTGTTAAAATAATGTAACTACAAAGTGTATTCTTATTATTATTTGATAAATTATTCATTGTATCAATCCCCATTGTGGATTGATCATGTCGGTTATTATAAAGGACCAAATTCCCTTTTGCGGATTGGTCAAAAGATAATTGTAATAGGCAGAATAAGAAGTCGGCCTCGAAAAATATTAAGGGAGTGCTAAATTATAATAAAGGTGGTTATAACCACCTAGTTGGAGAAGTTGGCCCTACCAGTGAAGAGACACTTCACACGTGCCAGTCTAATATAAATAAGGAGGCTAGCGCCTCGCTTAGACACAACTCACTTGCTCTTTTTGAGAGACAAGTTTCTGAATTGCAGAAGAAGGAGAGAGAGTGGCACATCTTTGGGAGAGGAACTTTTGTTTTAGTTTGAGTTATCTCTTGGCATTGTATTAACTATTTTTAATAAGGAAGTTTTGTTGGGTTTTCTTCCCCTAGAGGGTTTCCCAGGATAAATGCTGTGTCTCTTGTGATCGTGTATTTCTCAGTGATCTTGTATTATGCTAGTGTTATCTATTGAAATGAAAAGAACTATAATAATGGATTAAACATTAACACCTGCTACTAGTCAACCCAACAATCAAAACACTTCATTAGCACCACCAAGGCCACAGGAGGTTGGCTCATCCAACAAGCTGTCAACTAGAAAGACACATGTGGCAGAGATTACACAGACTTACCAGAAAGGGAAAAAAATGGTTTTTTCCCCTAGGAGCACCAAGAAGATGTCTACACCTAGAATGTTGACTAGGGAATAAACTAGGCAAATGCCTGAGGACAATACAGTGGAACAAGTTCAAGGAGAATTGGAGCAGTCTCCTAGGCATGCAAATGACTCCCCATTGCAACATTTTGAGGAGGAGATGCCTCATGAGCAAGAGATATTTGACCATGCAGACAAATCAAATGAAGAAATTATCAAAGAGAAACAAGCACAAATACAAGAGCTAAAGGATGATCTTGCAAAGGAAAATAATATGGTGGCATTACTAAAACAAGAGAACAGACTTTTGAATTTGAATGCAATGCATCAAAATACCTCACCAGGTCATCCATCATCCAACAAGGAAAAAGACAAAGGTAAAACATTGATGAGTCTACAAGAAGTTGAGTTTGAGAAGAAGAAGGAGTATTGGCTTGGGAGAGTAAACCAATACTTGGAGAAGCTATTGAAGAGGGCCAAAAGAGACACCAAGCTGCAGAGAAACAAGGCGAGACACTATTTCACCAGGAACCTGATTTGCAAAATTAGTCTCAAAAACATGAAAAAGAGGCTAAGGAAATCCCTAAAGAAGTCAAAGAGGAGAGATAGTCTTGATCTCGTGGATGATGTATAACTTATTGTGTAAACCCATCACACAAGGAGTCCCATAAACAAATTGCAAGGAATTTTGACAATTTTTGAAATTTTTGGTATTTTGACAGTCTTGATGTACAATAGCGCAGTGTGGCCACGGTGAGCTTTCTCTCAGAGGATCTAAATGATGAAAAATTTACATTCTTGGATAGGTATTGAGCTATAATTCACATATATATACTCTGCTCTTGAGTTGGATGCACAGATAGAGAGAGAGTTTATTGAAAGTACCATTATGATACCATAATTTCTCTAGAACTTAAATTTTGTTGATCCATCTATTAAGAGAGAAGCTCTATAAAGGCATTGGAACTTGATGCTAAATAATAAATTGATCTTGCTTTGCAGTGTGGGTATTTTCCCCAAAAGTGTTTTCCCCAAAACATGATTGTGTAATTTTTGGATGTTTATGTGTTATTTGTTTTCTATGATTGTTTGTTTAGATTTTCTATACATTCTTCTCTTGTGAAATAGATTATGAATCATATTCTATACTTTTGCTTCCTTTTATTTGGTACCATACCCTTATCTCCTTAGATCCTAGTTTTTAGGGACAATGTTTTTCTATCTAACCTTGCACAAAAGGAAATCATGTTGCAAGAAAATAGTGAGCACATTAAGGCTATAAATGGAAAAGTTTAATGGCATTAACTTTGAGTTGTGGAATATCATGATGAAGATTTGTTCATATATTGACATCAATGGGTTGTAGTATTTGGAAGAAAAACCTATGTTATGAAAGAAAAGACTACGTAGTTTTGGAGAGAAAGGTGAGAAGCCTTATTAGGCTTTGTTTGGTTGATTCTATGTATGAGTGGAGGACCCTCTTGGGAAATGTTTTTTGAAATGATCATTTGTTCTTAATTAATTTCAATCATTTTAGTCTCGTGTACACCACTTAATAAGGATATTAATCATTATGCACAATAGATTTTTTTTTTATGGAAATGAAGATAATCTTGAAAGAGAAACTAGAGATTCTCCTAGTCTCTTTTAAACTCTCTTGAAAAAGATATTGATCATAGATATAAGGATATTCAATATCTAAAACTATAGTATTCTTTATATTCCTCGTATTTGTTTTCATTAAATGAGATCACTAGCTATATTGAGCTAATTTTCCATATTCATTTGGGCTTAATGAACTCCTCAACCCTCTAATTACTCTTAGCAATACATGTACCTTAAATAAAAAATGGTGTAACAAAAATCATATGAATATTTAGTTTTCTCCATATTATTTTACTTAAGGGGAATCTATAGGTAATAAAGTTTCTAATTAGAACCTTCCATGCTTCATGCCCTTCCATGAAAGTAATAACTCACTAGGAACACATGCATGCTCATGTGTCTAGGAAGAAAAACTTCCCATTCCCCAGTAGTCCTTAGGGGCACAATACACGATCTATGAAAACCCTCCTCATCATTGGAATTATCCCATAACAAGGTCTTCAATATTTGTTTGAGCTACTAATAGGATATGGTCAAGGGTACCCAGTAAGAAGAGTAGTACAAATGGGTGAAACCAAGAATTTGGCTCAAATCTAAATTGTACCTTCGAACATCCTAGATCTCATTGGGTGAAGTTGCATGAAATGTAAAAGGTATCCCTAAAGATACAAAATATTGCTCGAGTTGAATTATGGGCATCATTTCCCTACAAGATAATCAAAAGAATCTCCCTAGCCCAATATAAGGAACTATGTGTATAATCCATTTTCATATTGGAACTAATAAAATAATTAGAAAATTATATATGAAATCCATAGTGTTATCCAAAATTTCCTTCTCTTTGAACTAAGGTAAGGAAGGAGTCATGAGAAAAAATCCCATTAACAAGATTTCCATCCTCAAGAGATAGTAAGGAGATACCCTTTTATAATTCTCGAAGCTGTCCTATTTTGAAGAATATATCAAATTATTCTACAACCATAACATACAGGGAAGGCACCCAAATGAAAACATTGTGATCAACTAGAAGTGGACAATTTTATTACATCTTTCCTTGTTGAAAAATCATTGATCACGACAACAACAAAAAAGGTATCCACAAAATTTGTGGAGAATGGTTGAAACCAAAGACATTAAGAATGTTGATATTGAAATGAAATTCCACTATATCATATGAATTAGTGAAAATGATTTTGATGATCATGGAATATATAACCAAGCATATATCCCATTCCATCCCCTCCCCTATGGTGATGGCATTGTCCAAAATGTAATGACATCTAATGAAGGCCACATGTCTTGATTTTTTTATTTCAAAATCATTGGGTTCAATTATAGAGATAGAACTTTTGGCCAATATTTTACAAAACACATTCGATAAAGTGATCAAGGGTTGATTAGTGATATGCACTTGCTTCTCAATATTTGTAGGTTCACTATATGTCAAATATATGTTTAAAATTATGCATCTTTCCTCCAATGAACATAAATCTATATTAGGGGTCTCAACTTTGCAGTGTTGAGATTTTGGAGTTTAAAACACAATTCAACTATAGTGATTCTGAAGTTAGCTCAAAAACATGAAAAAGAGGCTAAGGAAAGCACTAAAGAATCCAAATAAAAGATATAGCCTTGATATCTTGGATGATGCATCACTTATTGTGTAAACCCATCACACAAGGAGTCCTAGAAACAAATTGCAAGGAATTCTGACAATTTTGGCAAATTTTTGAATTTTTTGGTATTTTGACAGTTTTGATGTACAGAAGCGTAGCGTGGCCACGCTGCGCTTTCTCTCAGAGGATATAAATGATGAAAAAGTTACATGCTTGCATAGGTATTGAGATTTACTTCACATATATATACTCTGTTGGCAATTTCATATCACAATGTTAAAGAAAAATCCAAGAAACATGATAAAAAACAGGTCTCTGCCACTTTTTCAAGACCTTCGTTGCGCTTATGGGAGTAACTTTGGGAAAAAATATTTTTCTCTATCAAAAGGTGTCCATTTTATTTTATTGAGGTGTCTAATGACAACTAGATACCCTCAGGTTTCCATTGAGCCTTTCAGAGATGGATTTGGAGTAGTGGAAGGATTTCAAAAGTCCTCTCCAAGGTTGGCGCTGCATTTTTTATTGATGCTGTGTTTCTGGGAAATATGACAACATAGTGATTTTTTGTTTCAGAAATCAATTCTTTGATCTGTGTTGGCCCATACCTGGACAATTACCCACCCTTATTGTACCATTTTGGAGTTTAAAATACAATTCAACTGTAGTGATTATGAAGTCATCTCAAAAACATGAAAAAGAGGCTAAGGAAAGCCCTAAATAATACAAAGAGAAGAGATAGACTTGATCTCTTGGATGATGCATCACCGATTGTGTAAAACCATCACATAAGGAGTCCCATAAACAAATTGCAAGGAATTTTGACAATTTTTTGAAATTTTTGGTATTTTGACAATTTTGATGTACATAAGCACAGGGTGGCCACACTGCGCTTTCTCTCAGACGATCTAAATGATGAAAAAGTTACATGCTTGTATAGGTATTGAGCTGTACTTTGCATATATATACTCTTTTGGCAATTTCAGATCACAGTATTGAAGAAAAATTCAGAAAACATGATAAAAAATAGGTCTCTGCCACTTTTTCAAGACCTTCGTTGCGCTTTTGGGAGTAACTTTGGGAAAACATATTTTTCTCTATCAAAAGGTATCCATTTGATTTTCTTGAGGTGTCTAATGAAAACTAGATACCCTTAGGTTTCCATTGAGCCTTTCCGAGCTGGATTTGGAGTAGTGGAAGGCTTTCAAAAGTCCTCTCCAAGGTTGGCGTTGCGTTTTTGATTGATGCTCGGTTTCTGGGAAATATGACAACATAGTGATTTTTTGTTTCAGACATCAATTCTCTGATCTATTTTGGCTCATACTTGGACACTTTTCCACCCTTATTGTACCATTTTTGAGTTTAAAACATAATTCAATTGTAGTGATTATGAAGTTAGCTCAAAAACGTGAAAAAGAGGCTAAGGAAAGCCCTAAAGAAGCCAAAGAGGAGAGATAGACTTGATATATTGGATGATGCATCACTGATTGTGTAAAACCATCACACAATGATTCCCAGAAACAAATTGCAAGGAATTTTGACAATTTTGGCAAATTTTTGAAGTTTTTGGTGTTTTGACAGTTTTGATGTACATAAGCACAACGTGGCCACGTTGCGCTTTCTCTCAGAGGATCTAAATGATGAAAAAGTTACATGCTTGGATATGTATTGATATTTACTTCACATATATATAATCTTTTGGCAATTTTAGATCACAGTGTTGAAGAAAAATCCAAAACACATGATAAAAACAAGTCTCTGTCACTTTTTCAAGACCTTCGCTGTGCTTCTGGGAGTAACTTTGGGAAAACATATTTTTCTCTATCAAAATATGTCCATTTTATTTTCTTGATGTGTCTAATGACAACTAGACACCCTCAGGTTTCCATTGAGCCTTTCATATATGGATTTGGAGTAGTGGAAGGCTTTCAAAAGTCCTCTCCAAGGTTGGCGTTGCATTTTTTTATTGATGTCGTGTTTCTAGGAAATATGAAAACATAGTGATTTTTTTTTTAGACATCGATTCTCTGATCTATGTTGGCTCATACCTGGACACTTTCCCACCCTTATTGTACCATTTTGGAGTTTAAAACACAATTCAACTGTAGTGATTTTGAAGTTAGCTCAAAAACATGAAAAAGAGGCTAAGGAAAGCCCTAAAGAAGCCAAAGATGAGATATAGCCTTGATATCTTGGACGATGCATCACTGATTGTGTAAACCCATCACACAAGGAGTCCTAGAAACAAATTGCAAGGAATTTTGACAATTTTTTGAAATTTTTGGTATTTTGACAGTTTTGATGTACAGAAGCACAGCGTGGCCACGTTGCGCTTTCTCTCAGAGGATATAAATGATGAAAGCGTTACATTCTTGGATAGGTATTGAGATTTAATTCACATATATATACTCTGTTGGAAATTTCAGATCACAGTGTTGAAGAAAAATCCCAAAAACATGATAAAAAATAGGTCTCTGCCACTTTTCAAGACCTTCGTTGCGCATCTGGGAGTAAATTTGGGAAAACATATTTTGCTCTGTCAAAAGGTGTCCATTTGATTTTATTGAGGTGTCTAATGACAACTAGATAACCTCAGGTTTCCATTGAGCCTTTCAGAGTTGGATTTGGAGTAGTGGAAGGCTTTCAAAATTTCTCTCCAAGGTTGGCGTTGCGTTTTTGATTGATGTTGCGTTTTTGGGAAATATGACAACATAGTGAATTTTTTTTCTAGACATCGATTCTTTGATCTGTGTTGGCTCATACCTGGACACTTTCCCACCCTTATTGTACCATTTTGGAGCTTAAACCACAATTCAACTGTAGTGATTCTGAAGTTAGCTAAAAAACATGAAAACGAGGCTAAGGAAAGCCCTAAAGAAGCCAAAGAGGAGAGATAGACTTGATAGCTTGGATGATGCATCACTGATTATGTAAACTCATCACACAAGGAGTCCTAGAAACAAATTGCAAGGAATTTTGACAATTTTTAAATTTTTTGGTATTTTGACAGTTTTGATGTACATAAGCACGTGGCCATGCTGCGCTTTCTATCAGAGGATATAAATGATGAAAAAGTTACATGCTTGGATAGGTATTGAGATTTAATTCACACACACACACACACACACACACACATATATATACTCTGTTGGCAATTTCAGATCATAGTGTTGAAGAAAAATCCAAAAAACATGATAAAAAACAGGTCTCTGCCACTTTTTCAAGACCTTCGTTGTGCTTCTGGGAGTAACTTTGGGAAAACATATTTTTCTCTGTCAAAAGGTGTCCATTTGATTTTCTTGAGATGTCTAATGACAACTAGATACCCCCAGGTTTCCATTGAGCCTTTTAGAGTTGAATTTGGAGTAGTGGAAGGCTTTCAAAAGTCCTCTCCAAGGTTGGCGCTGCATTTTTGATTGATGTTGCGTTTCTGGGAAATATGACAACATAGTGATTTTTTGTTTCAGACATCGATTCTATGATAGTGTTGGCTCATACCTGGACACTTGCCCACCCTTATTGTA
>JZKD02S1674707.1:790726-819548 GCA_000966675.3 Picea glauca
GGTGGACTGCATGTCTAATACATAAATTCATTCATGATAGTTAAGTGGCCATTCTCCTAAAAATGGAATGAGCCTCCTTGTATCTACAGTAACACCTTTATTGGCATGTTCTCTTATCTTCTTACTTTTCTCTAAATATTTGTGACCCTTAACATTGATTGGCTACAATATTTTTCTGTAGCCAACTCCCTTCTTTTCATCTATGTCTGAATCCATTACAATAGATGTTTCCTTGTAGTTGGGATGATATGAATCAACGTAGTTTTAGTTTGCTTCTATTTTCATTGTAGAAGACCTCATGATTACACGTTCTTCATCAGATTTCATTGTTGCAATGAAGAGTGAACTTAGTCATGCATTTCAAATTACGATACTTTTGGCATCAATGGACACCTCAATTCTGTCTATAAACCAAACAACTTTAAGGATATTAGTGGGAATGGTTGGAAATACTTACAAACAAGCACTTGTTGTTTGAGCTTGGTTCAACAATTCATCCCATACTACATCTACATTAGGCTTTATTTTATAGTAGTTTTCATGGTACTTCAACATTTTCTAACTCGTAGCACTCTAATAGGGAGAAGTTAGCTTGCTTTCCAATTCAGTTCCCCTAAGATTGCCACATAAATCATTTAAATGATCATTCCCTGTGAATGCATCCTTCATGTCTCCTTCCTATACTATTCTTTCCAAAAACCCAGAATTGTATAAAGGACAACTAATGTTCTCTTGTTTGATGTCGACGAAGCTGGAACTGCCAAAATTATTTACTCATGGAAGATGAATGTCAAAGCAACATTTTTTCTGACTCAAAAAACTTATTAGCTTTCCTTCATTCTCCTCATGGTGTGTACAAAATAGAGATGAAGTACAAATTACACCAAACAAGAAAATAGATATGACGCTTGTCTCAAAGCTTCTCTCCTAAAAAAAATGTCCATTAAAATCTGAATGAAATGTATCTAGCAACAAACACCAATTAGAGTTGTAAAGGTTATATAGGGGTTACCCAAGATTACCATGGAATATTTACCTTGGATTTTCTTGACAAGGGATCTTCGAACCAGTAACTACCTTTGGTGTTCTATTTGTGATTTTGTATGGGCCTATAAAATACTTACTCACTAGGTCAAGGTTCTTCTATTCTTTTGAGCTTACAAAGATTACCATTTGTGTTTGTAAAACACTAATAGAACCATTTTCCTCCACTTGATAGGTCATTGATCATTGGGACATTCTCTTTCTATTCGAATGTTATTGCTTCCAACCATTGACTAGAAATGGATCCCATTTGCCTCCCCTCACAAGAAGTCATTTTTCCTCTTGACAATACCAATGGTAGTCCACCATGCATGCAAACTTCAAAGGAAGCCTTTAAAATTTAAACTGGCCATTAGAAGCAGCAAATATCAATCAAGTTGCTACACAGTTGATTAAATTTCATGGAAGCTATCAAAAAAAGAATAGAAATGACCATTTAAATGTGGTTTAGCATTTTTCCATGCTAATCTAACTCTGTCATAGACCTATAGGAAATATTATGCATAGTAGCTTTTAGAGTAGTTGGATTCTCCAAAATAGCAATAAAGGGCTCTAATAATTCCGGAAGTTCATAAATTGTAGGTGGCTAAATGAAGGAATTAATATCATCCACAAAATTCTTTTCTTACTCTATTTGATCAAGATGATTGGCTTAGGGAATCAACTGGGTGTTCTCATTCTAGGAAGATAGAATACTCAATTTTCACATCTAATCAATGATATCAGTAAACCTTCTTATTTATACATAAGATGCTTTCAACTGATCTTGTAAAAACAATAATGTTTTCTTCTTAAGGTTACTTTTGGCATCAATGGACACATCAATTCTATCTATAATCTCAACAACTTTAAGGACATTAGTTGGAATGGTTGGATACTTCTAAACGAGCACCTGCTATTTGAGATTGGTTCAACACTTCATCCCATACTTCATCTACATCAGCCTTTATTTTATAGTATTTTTCATGGTACTTTAACATTTGCTAACTCGTAGCACTCTTCCAGGGAGAATTCAGCTTGATTTCCAACTCAGTTCCCCTAAGCTTGCCACACAAATCATTTAAATGATCATGCCACGTGAATGCATCCTTCACATCTCTTGCATGTTGTAACTTCCAAAAATATTTACTCATGGAAGAGGAATGTCAAATGAGCATTTTTTCTGAGAGAACTGAGGTGTACATTCTGATTCATCAAATTTATTTTTCTGATTCAGAACTGAGGTGTCCAGTAATATGTTCTTCTTAAGGATACTTTTGGCTAATCTAACTCTGTACATGCAAACACACACAGTCTTACACACAATACACCACACCACCATGGCTTCTTGGCTTGCTTACTGGTTATACAAAATATCCTCAAATCCCAAGTAATTTACCCCACCATCACTTAAAAATGAATTGCAATTTGCAAGTTGGATATAATTTTCCAAAGAAACAAAATAAATAGTGAAAGAACAATAAAAAACATACCTATCAGAAGAAACATGCCATGTATTTGAGAAATCTATCAATCGGACCAAAGAATTTTGTACATAACAACCCTCTGAGTTGAAACCGGCCAAAAACTACTCGCTTTATGAGTTGAAACTGGCCAAAAACTGCTTGCTTCCAGTTGAACACTAAATAGAATGCCCACCATGGAATGAAATGGGGTTCAAATGAAAGGTTAAATAAAAGTAAAAAATAATTTAAACCTACAAAAAATTGATCATTTACCTCCAAAATCTGAAATTTGAGGGTTTCCATTTCGATCACATTCGCGCCAATTTTTGTCATCAATCGCCGAGGAACCAGATTTGGATGGAAATTTAGAGAGATCCAGTCGAAACCATGAAATTTGGATGGAGTTTTGGAGATATCCATTGGAACCTGTGAATTTTTTAAGAGAACCAGGGCCATCAATCCACGTTCGATTGAATTCGAAAAATAAATGAATGATAAATTGAAAACATGAGAGAAGGGTTTCCAATGCAATTCCATTCGCGCCAATTTTTTCCAATTATGGCTGATATGAGAAAGGTTTCCAATCCATGGAACATTCACGTGAATTTGTGTGAACACTGGCAGATGAAGAGCGCAATTTTTTGTGAACAGTGGTGGATGAAGCAGGGTTGAGAGGATCCCTCGTCGTTGGTTGTAACTTCCCCTGTATCTCTCGATTATTCTATGCATCTATGAATGCACCTACAACCCATACTAACACATCCAACAACACATCGTTGATTTAATGCCATTTAATTCAATTCGTCCTCATAAATATTGATTTATTTTAAAATATATATTCAACCGTTTACTAACCCATCCAACAACACATCAAACGATTTAATGCCATTTAATTCGTCCTCATAAAAATTGATTTAATATAAAATAGATATTCAGGGCAGGGAAGCTTTGATAAAAGTGAAATAATTATGGGCAGATTTGATAAAAGTAAAATATAGAATTAATATATTAAAAAAATGTCTACATGGCATTATTTTATCAATTTATTGATTTTTTCTTAGGAGGACCATTTTGAGTTGAAATTTCCTCTAATGTCAAACCTCTTACATTTGATGGTGAGAATAAGAAGGATGAAGATGCAGATACATGGTTGTTGGGCATGAGAAAGTATTTTCAGTTGCATAATTATTCTTTTCATGCAGAAGGTATAATTTCCATCTATCAACTCAAGGGAAAGGTGTCCATGTGGTAGGATCAGCTTGTGCATGTGCAACACATAAAAGAGAAAAGTGTTAATTGGAGAGAATTCAAAAAGTATTTTGAGAAGAAATACTTGACTAAGAGATACTATGACAAGAAAATGAAAGAGTTCTTTGAACTCAAGCTTGGGAGTATGACCATAGATGAATATGAGAGAAGGTTTTTAGAACTGTTGAAGTATGTCTCTTTCATCAAGGATGAGACATTTAAGATTCAGAGGTATTTGAGTGGATTTCCGTCATTCATCAATGACAAAATACAATATGATGATCCCGATACATTGGAGGACACCATAAGGCGAGCTAAATTCCTATATGATCAACAAAAATCAAGGCCAACTTTCCAAAAATCTTGGGAAGACAAAAAGAAATTCAAGATGGATCAGAGAAAGAAGGGAACTAAGACACCATTCTTCAATAATAATCCTTAGGGACAACTAATTTCTAGAGAACCCAGAACGATTGAGACAGGGAGTTAAAGGCCAAGGTAGCCACCTAATCAATATTGGGGTTGTAAATGAAAACATATGTTCATGGATTTTCCTCACAGAGGTGAAAAAGTGAGGACTATTCACAATGTACAACGAGATGAAACAGTGGAGGACATGGGTAGAAATGTACCAAGGAGTTTGGTTGATGTGCACGTAATGTGGGTATATGTTGTCGCGCGATAGTTTAGTTAATGGTGCGCACAAAGTATTGGTGCGCTATGGGGGCGTACTAAACTTTGGCATGGTGCAATGCATAGAGTGAAATGTGCCTGGAATATCAACACACGATACAAAAACTGCACGCAATAGGTAATGGTGCAAGAACCAAAACTGTGTGCGGTGGATATTGACATGTGACACAAAAGTAGTGCGCACCAGTTATTGGCATGGCAAAGAAGTGATGAAAAATGGTTATAGGTGCAAGGAGCACGATTTACCTTGTGGTTTTTTTGTGCATGCTAAATATGGGTGTACAGGTTAAAATTTGTGCGCACGAAGTCATTTGGAGGGTGAACAATAGCAGAAAACCAATGAATTTCCACAACATTTTATACTATTTGAACGCCATCTTTTTGCAGCGCGTTTTTGAGGCCTTAACAACGTTTTTATCTACTCAAAAACCACGAGAACAGATTGTACCAGAGAGACATTTCTAATCTTGTAAACCGTTCGTCAAACGAAGCTTTTATGAGAAAGTTACAACACAAATAGTGGAGGGTAAATTTTAAGACCCAACTAACTTCAAAGAGCCATAACTTTCTACTCTGGAATCAGATTGAGGCGCAGGAGTAGTCAATGGAAATATATTGAACCATAGAATATATTCCCAAAGCTGAATTAAATTTATGGGCATGTTAAAAATGTTTAATATGGCAAAGAATGTACCTGTAGCATTCCACACCAAAAAACATGAATTGGACTAGAACTTCAACAGGCTGTAAATCGCAGCCCAAAACACAGAAAGAGGTGAAAATTGGATAGACTATCCAAAATAATTATATGAAGAAACCCAATTGAGATCCTATGAAAAATCCAATGGATTAGGCGCAAAAATTCATAATTACAACGCAAAGTTGCGCCAAGTTGAAGTGTTAACAGGAAAAATTAATGTACAATTTTCAAATAATCACAACGTTTCTCTCAAGACTCGGAATTGAGCATGGGAGCAGGCGTTGGGAAGGTGTTGGATAGTGGAATCCAAATATACACCCAGAAAATTGATCTGGGAATTCAATTTTTTTAGGAAATCAGAAGAAAGAATTATGATATATTATTGAACTAGAATGGTTCATATCTCCATGAAATTGTTGAAACCGTTAGCCTGGCAAAGTTTTGTTGGCTGCACATTTTGCAGAGTTAACAAAAACTAGATCAGATCAGGATCACCACATATTCCAGAGTAATGGTAGAGGCACAGGGGACTTACAACCAGGAAGATGAGATCAGAGGGATGGATGTCCATTTGGGCATTGAAGGAACAAACTCCAATGGACATGGAGAAGGAAGGGATGAAAACATGAATATGGTAGAGACCATTAGGAATTTACAGAAGGATGTCCAAAGCCATAAATATGATAATGAAAGGCTTATGAGAGCCAAGGAGAAACAAGAGGACTTCAACATGAAGTTAATGTAGAGCTTGAACATAATAGAAAATAAATTGGATAAGGAGAGTGGCTCAAGCAAATCAGGAAGTCACAGGTCTTCTGATGAGAAAAAAAGAGCAAGAAGTGTTAGCAGACATCACCATCATTCCCCAAGGCATTACCATAAGAGATCACACAAAAAATCAAGTCCATCCCCTGTCAGGAATCATAAGAGGTATGGGGTGGATGAGCTATGAGGAGAAATGAACAAAATCAAACCTCCTACATTTGATGGTGAGCACAAGAAGGATGAAGATGCAGAGACATAGCTGATGGGCATGAGAAAGTATTTTCAGTTGCATAATTATTCTTCTCATGCAAAAGGTATAATTTCCATCTATCAACTCAATGGAAAGGCGTCCATGTGGTTGGATCAACTTGTGTAGGTGCAACACATTAAAGACAAAAGTGTTACTTGGAGATAATTCAAGAAGTATTTTGAGAAGAAATACTTGACTAAGAGATACTATGACAAGAAAATGAAAGATTTCTTTGAACTCATGCTTGGGAGTATGACCATAGATGAATATGAAAGAGGGTTTTTAGAACTGTTGAAGTATGTTTCTTTCTTCAAGGATGAGACAATTAATATTAAGAGGTATTTGAGTGGATTTCCATCATTCATCAATGACAAAATACAATATGACGATCCCAAAACATTGGAGGAGACCATAAGGGAACCAAACTCCCTAGTATGGGGGACTAAAATCCACGATAAAAGAATATGGGGGACTAAACTCTAGTAGTTAGGGAAAGGGTGGGCGAAAAGTTAAGGAAAAGGGGCTAAGCTAGGGAGCTTAATCCAAAAAGGAATATTATATTAGTATTTCTTAAAGTATAAAGTATGGATAATTATTTTATCCTAAGTTCTAAAGATGGGGACAAGTGGGCCAAAGTAGCTCCCAACATGACAAGTGTCAAGTTGGGGACAAGCATACATATTGTTTGAACTTAGTTCAATTTTCTATCATTCCTTCCATCACTAAGCCATTCCATGATTATTCACACACTGATTGAGTTATCCTTCGTACCTTCATGTCACTGTACTTGAACCTGTATCCATATCCATGCATGTAGGTGTACCTGGTTAGCTTGGGAGATGGACTGAAGAAGCGGGTTGTCAGGCCCATGGGATATTGAAGAGGCGGGTTGTCATGCCCATGGGATATTGAAGAGGTGGGTTGTCAGGCCCATGAGCATTCTCTCTGGGCGATATAATTGTTGGGAATTGATTTCCTAAAGGTGCTAACCTGCAACTATAGGGCTCCGAGACTTCTTCTCTGGCCTGTTGCTGAAGCCTAGAAAGGAAGTGGGGCAGCCAAAGGACTGTTGAGAAGAGAAGGGGCACACTTCTTGGGTGGGACAGACATGTGGGGAATGAGGGACTGTAGGCTATTAGTTTGAGCAGGCACCTGTGACATAGTCTTTTCTGTTGTCTATGAATCATTAGCCTGGACAGGAATCCCTTTACCTGGGTGGAGTTTAGTCCCAGCTCAGGGGTGACCCACTGCTGAGAGTGATGAGCAATGTGGTCTAAGGATGGGAGGTTCACGAAAGGCCTGCACGTAGTTGGTGATATTCTTACCAAGATAAGTGTCAACCGTGTGATAAATTTACATGCTGCATTATTATTTATGTGTTTATTTTTATGGGTTTATCCCATGTGTGGTTATAACTGTCTTTGTATTTATGGGTATTGTTTGTATATGCTGCATGTATATGTTTACTTTTATTTCAGTATGAATCCGTGCAATTATAGAATGCATTTTTCTGTTTACGTTTTATATATAAAGTTCCGCAATAGTTCTGTGTGTATATGTTTTAATTGCATGTTTTTTGAAAAATTTATGTGGCATAGCTCAGTTGGATGCTGAGTATGTTACAATATGTTGAGCAAAGAAAAAAAGATTTTTCTAGAGTAGCATGGCTCGACATGGGTGGCCAGGGATGTTACAAAAATACGAGGCATTGATTCAAGGGATGATTCTTTCCCTTCAGATAAAAGTTGAAAATCTGGTAGTTACAAGTGATTCAAAGTTGGTTATCAATCATATCAAGAAGAAGTACAGAATTAAGAAAGAAAAATTAAAGCATTATGAAAGAAGAGTTTGTGAACTCGTGGACTCTTTTAATTCTTTCAATATCTCTTTCATTCCTAGAGAAAATAACCAAAAGGAAGATTCATTGGCAGTAGCTGCATCTCTTTTTAATACATAATATTCTCAAAGTCAAAATACTTTTCATGTGAAGACAATTTTCTGGCCTTCAATACCTGACAATCGAGAATATTTTCAAGTCTTTGAAAATGATGAGCATAGTAATATTATTCAATAATAATAGCTCAATGATGTCGAATGATTTAGAAGAAAATCAGAATCCTCATAAGGAAGTTCATGATAAAAATCTTAAACTTACTCCCAAGAGTTGTGTCAGTTTGGAATCCCTTGTTACAAGAGATGACCAAACAAATATTCTGGATCCAAGAGAGGAACTATTTGTTAGAAAAGTTAAAGAAACACAAAATATCAACTTTGGCACTTTTGATTTTCCAAAATACATAAATCTGGGTACCGGTTGCACTACTAAAGAAATTGATCAATATACTTAGCTTTTTAAATAATTTCAAGACATTTTTGCTTGGATTTATGATGATTTAAAAGAATATGACAAGTCTATATTTCAACATATCATACCACTCAAAGAGGGATCAAAACCTTTCAATAAAAAAATTAAGAATAATAAATCCCAAGATAAAGCCTCAAGTAAAGATAGAATTGGAAAAAAAAAAACGGGTATAATTTTTTCTATCATACATTCATAATGGCTTTCAAATCTTATGGTAGTAAGAAATAAGAGCAAGGAAATCCTCCTTTGTGATGATTTCAGAGACCTCAATTGAGAAAGCATTAGAGATAACTACCCACTCCCTAATATGGAGATGTTGTTGCAATAGGTTAGTGCTTATGCCTTATGTCCATGCTGGATGGATTTTCAGGATATAATCAAGTTCTTGTAGCACAAGAAGATAGATAAAAAATAAAATTCATAACACCATGGGGAACATATGATTATGTTAGAGTGCCATTTGGATTGAATAATGGAGGTGCAACATTCCAAAGAGTAATGGACCATGATTTCAAAGATCTCATTGGAAAATTTATGGCATATTACCAGGATGACCTAACAATTTATTCAAAACTAAGATAAAGACATATGAATCACCTCATACTAGTATTTTAAAGGTGTATAATGTATGGAATATCGTTGAATCCCCAAAAGTGTTTGTTTTACATAACAAAAGGAAATATTTTAGGCCATGTTATGAGCAAAGAAGGAGTGTATATTGATCCAGAAATAGTTAATGCAATAAATGACCTAAACCCTCTGACATCAAGAAAATGAGTACAATACTACTTTGGGAAGATAAATTTCATTCGAAATGTTTTCCCAAATTATTCTACCATCGTCAAGCCAATAAATAAACTACCGAAGAAAGATAAAAAAAATTGAATGTACACCAGATACTCAAAAAACTTTCACAAAAATCAAACATGCCATCACTACTGCCCCTGATATTTTCAACCCTTATTTTGAGAAAGAATTCATATTTTACTCATTTGCTTCAGAAGAGAATATTGCCTCTATCCTCACCGAGAAAAATAAAAAATGTGAAGAACTCCCAATTGCTTTCATGAGTAAAACCTTGCATGATTATGAATTAAATTATTCAATCATTGAGAAACAAGCTCTTTCTTTGGTCAAAGAAATTGGTCATTTTAGGACACATACTATCATCCCACATAATTGCATATGTCCCACATTCACCACTAAAAATGTTGCTTAATCAACAACTCGGAGAAGAAAGAAGGGTAAACTGGATAGAAAAGCTTCAAGAATATGATCTAGAAATTAAACCTTTGAAAACTATAAAGGGTCGGGGATTATGTAAATTCATGATTGGGATTGAAGATGTGAATATTTCTCCTCCGAATGGATTTGATGTTGTCATACAAAGAACACGTTTATCAAAATCAAAATGGTATAAGGATATAATTTTATATCCGAATTCTGTTAAATTCCTTCCCGAAATGTCTTCTAAAGAAAGAAGAATGTTGAAAATGAAGAAAAATCAATATGTTATGGTTTCAGGTGTATTGTTCTGAAGAAACTATGATGGTGTTTTATTAAGATGCTTAGATTATTCAAAGTCTAGAGAAATACTTCAAGAGTTTCATAGTGGTGTTTTATGGTGGACACTTCTAGCTAGTTGTGATAGCTCACATAATCATTGAGGCTAGTTATTATTGGCCTACTATGTTTAAAGATGTTTTTGAGTTAATTCAACAATGTACTCCATGCCAATCATTTTTCAGGAAAAATGAAAAGAGTTGCAATGCCATTAGATTTTGCAATGGTGGAGAAACTATTTGCACAATGGGGCTTAGATATGATTGTACCAATAAATCCTAAGTCTAGCAAAGGGCATGCCTATATTTTTTTTTTCAGTAGAAAAAAAACTTTCTATATTATCACTAAAGTGTAATACATGTTCCAGTATTATAACCTGGATTTTGATTCCATTATATTTTCAAAAAACTTATTACATATACATTGTCTTCATCAAAACATTTCAATGCTTAGTTCCTTCTATTGTCTTGTTATCAAAACACATACTCTGCAGAATTGGGTTACAACCTAAACTCCATGGCTTTGGTTTCCTCTCCATCCATAAATTCATAGTACCCAAAAGCACCAGTAGGGAGGCTTAGCGCTTCTTTGGATAGCTCGTCCGCTTTGGAATTCAACTCCCTCAATATGTGAACAAAAGAATGCCATTCAAAATAACTACAAGTCAGTTTGATGTCCCACAAATTTTTTTGAGTACGAATATTATGTATAATTATTTTGCTTGTTTCCTAGTCTATCACTACCTTGGAGTCTCCCATTACATGCAATTTGTTGACGTTTTTTTCTTTGTTGATTCAAGAAGAGTCCATAACGCTATGAATTCTGATATGTTGTTTGAACCTTGTCCTAGAGCATACCTTATGAATATGTAATGATTGTGGGTGATATATAGAACCACCCCCACTCCACATCTGGTCGGGTGCCCTTGGCTGGCTCCATAAAAATATCCCCATGGGATACCATAGTCAATTTCCCGGAGCACTAGAATGCGGGGGGAAATTAACTTTGGTTTGGAAATGAATTCTGACGATTGGCCAATGGTCAATGCCATTGTAACCTTTGGAGTCACAATTTTATCCTTGAAGATGTTTGAATTTTGTGCCCACCACAAGTTATTAATATAAATGCTTGGTAAGCTTGCATATAAAAGTATAGACTTGTCCATTAACCAGTCTTTGACACAAGCTTCCAAAACATGTTTTCTCTAGCTGTTTTGTTCCTTCCTTTTTTCCTTAATGAATTGAAAGGCATGGGATACATACAGACATGAAATAAATAAGTGAGAAACACTTTCAATATTATTTTTATGGGGGAGCGGGAAAAATGTCTATGATTGCATTGCATTCTTCTTCGTTGAATTTATTGACAATGATGCAAGATTTGTTCATATTTATGGACATACCTGTAGCTCTGCAGAACAGGTCAAGGTTGTCCTTCAGAGATTTAGCATTAAAAACTGACCCAAAAATGCTACAGAAGATATCATCCACAAAAAGCAGATGGGATATATCTTCAGATTTCGTCACCTTGATTCCCCGCAAAGCCCCACTATTATTTGCTTCTTCCAGAAATATACTCAAAGATTCCACTATGATTAGGAATAAAAAAGGTGAGAGTGAGAATCATGTCTTAGGCCTCATGAAGCCTTAAAGGTCCAAGAGGAGCCCCCATTAATTATTACTTCAAAGAAGGTGATCTGTAAAAAAACCCATAATCCAGTTAACCGAGTTAATATTTAAACCAATTTGGATCAGAGTGAGTTGGAGGAAGGTTCAATTAACCTGATCGTACACTTTGGATAGATCCATTTTAAGGAGGGCCACTTGAAGATTTTTCTTTTTGACAGAGTGAAGTGTTTCTTGAGCCACTGCTATGACGTCATGAATCTGCATGTTATGGAGGAATCCAAACTGCTCTTCTCCAATGAACATACTCATTAAGGGATTTAGACGTCGAGATATGACCTTGGATATCAATTTGTATATTATGTTGTAGAACGAGATAGGTATGAAGTCCTTGAAAGAGTCTCCATTTTGCTTCTTCGGGATAAGGTAGAAGAATGTTTTATTGAAGGAGTTGATGATAGACCCATTCCTTTTGGATTCTCTGACAACTTTTACAAGGTCTTCCTTGATCACATCGTAGAAATACTTGAATAAATCCACTATGTAGCCGTCATGTCCCATATTTTTTCCATTTTACATTGAATTTAACGTTGCCTGAACTTTCTCTTCTGTAAACTCTACTTCCATTATATTGTTCATATCCACTGAAAACACCACTAGGAATTTTGAAACCATTGTGAGGATTTCTTGGATAGGATAGCCTTTCCGTTCCTTAAATTGTGCTTCAAAGAAGTAGGCCCCTACCTATGCTTTTTCCTGAAAGGAGTTAGTTGATATCCCTTCTTCATTTTTAATCTCCCAGATCATGTTTATGCCTTTTCTATAATTATCATATTGTTGGAAGAATTTGGTATTGTTGTCCCATACCTCTAGCCAAATGGCTCTACTTTTCTGCCTCCATTCCACCTCTTTCTTTTCAAACCAAGTGATTTTCCAAGATTTGAGAGATTTTAGTTCTTCTAATGCTAAGGAGGGAGGGGATCTGTAGTCAAATTCCTTAACCAGAAAATATAATTTCTCCTCAATCTCTTGAATGTCTCTATGGGTTCGAGCTTTATAAAAAGGGATCCATTTTAATATGGCACGTTTGACCCTCACTAGGTTACTAGAAAAAAATTTCATCATAGGGTCATCGATGGAGGAGTCCAAGCTTCTCCATTTCGACCAAACCAAATTCTTAAAATATTCTTCGGTGAGCTAGATTTTGTTGATTTTTAAGGGGGGCTTCAATGCTATTGAATCAAATTCTATTTGAAAGGATATTGGTTGATGATTTGATAAGCCTCCCACTTCCACTGAGGAATTGACTCAAAATATAGATTCCAATAGGTCTTTTGATATCAAGAAACACTCTAAATGCTTGGCTACTGCCTCCTGAACAACTCTTCCATTATTCCATTTTGGAATTACTTTAATAGGTTCGATGCCAACAAGTTTTAGTTCTTCCATTAAATAGGTGAAAAATTCTCGTTGTCGATCCGGTATGGGGTTTGAGCCCCAGACCTCTCTCAGGGACACTGTGAAGTTGAGGTCTCCTCCTATGATGGAGTGGGTCTTGTTTATAACTTCTGCAAGTGAAAGGCCTTCCCAGAATGGAATTCAGTTAGTGTAAGGCCCATATATATTTATAAAATTCAAAATCTTGTCCAAATTTTTATGTTTCAAGCTAACTGTAATAGTCGACCTAAGTGACGAAGAATTTATCGATAGAAAATCAGGGCCCCAACCTATGATTAGCCCCCTAGAGAATCCTTCAACATATAAAGAGCTAAATGACCAATTCTTAAACCAGGACCCAAGGGTGTCTCTGGATTTTTCTCCACTGCACATAGTCTCTTGAATCATTATTATGTCAGGTTTGAGGTTTACCAACAACCGCTTGAGGGATAATTTTTTTTGGGGGCCCCTACCCCTCTAGTGTTGAAGGAGATGATTATCATTGGGAAGGGGAGCCAAGGGATTTCCCTGTTCTAAGGAAACTAGTGATCGAGATTTGTCTCTCTTTTTTTATTTCCTCTACCACTTTTTCCTGAGCAATGGAGAGGTGGAACTTTCTCCCTACAGAGTTTGAAAGAGGGGGATCTATGGCCAACCCACTATTAGAGGGGGATGAGTTCTTGAGCGAGGATTTTGAATGAAGGGAATGCCTCCTTATTTTTGGCTTGGACAAAGCACGAGGTTTGGGGGGAGACAAGGAGGGGGGTAAGGGGGCTGAGGAGGGGGGGAGTGGGGAGCAGAGAGGGGGCTGGGACATATTCAAATCCGGAATGAGAGGGGAAAGAGGGGCATGGAGGAGGGGGAGGGGTGGAGAAATATTTCACTTCTGAGGTCACGTTGGAAGGGTGCACGGGAAAAAATCAAGGAGAACCCTCGGAGAGAAACCAAGGAGAAACAATTCATAGGGAACCCCATTCATTGGGACCAAGGGGGGACAAGAAATACCAATTTTCACTTCACATTCAAGGGGAATTTTATACAAGACCTATGAATCGAAGATAAAAGTAGATAAACAAGGAGAATTAGAGGAATTAATTGGGATTGGTTACTGAGAGTCGCATACGGTCTTATTTGGAGAAGCCATATAAGTATCCTCTTGAAGACCTGCCTCAACACATCCTCCAATTTCCATCGACATTGAGACCACATTCTCCATACTACAAAAAGTGGACTTCTTTTGTTATCCATAACTACTTCTGCTTGGGTAACCACCTCCGCACATTCTCCAATTTCTACCGATGTGGAGGCTATGTTCTCTTTTCTATTTATGGAAGATTTATGTCTCCATACCTTAGAGGGTTCTTGATAAAGAGGAGAAATTTTGTTGCACTGTTCTTTCTGATGACCAATTGTATGGAAACCATGGCAGCGAAAGGGGATTTTCTAGTAATCCACCTTTTGATTCCATGTTTTGGAACCCATAAATAAATCCACATTGCTAACAAAACCCTCACTTGTATCGACCTCCACTTGTATCCAAGACCACTTGCGATCAGGTTTTGTGAACCAGTTGGGATCCAACTTGGTGACGATCCCAATTTTGTTTCCGATAGAGTCCAGAGTCTCCCTTGTCCATAACACTAAAGGAAGCCCTGACATAATGATCCACACCTTTTTTATCGCTACAGATTCTTGAGAGGGGTCAAACTTGGGTGACCATTTCTTAAGCAGTAAATCAGACGGACCCCAATCCCACCTTCTTTTTAGAAGGGATTCACAATCCTCCTTAGTTTTAAGGAAAAAATAGTCCCAACCTCCACGAGGAAGAAATATTTTAGGGAGTAACCTAAAACTGATTTCCATTCTTTTTCCATCCAGGATTTGAGGGCTTCAATACTTGCAAAGTTTCCTGAGAAACGTCCCACTAGCGTTTTTCCAATGAATCCTGAAATTTCTGCAATCCCAATGTCCTTACCTACCACCATTTGGACCTTTCCTTTTTTTCCCTTATGCGCTTGGCTTGCCTCCTTTTCCAACTAGTTTGGATGGGCTGAGAGGGAACATATTTCATCCTTGGAGATCCCAGGTTATTTGCGTCGTTTGACTTCATAAAAAGAAAATCTTTAGATTTCCCTCTGACCAGGGTCTCTTCGGAAAGGGCTTCAACAGAATCCAATGGGGTAATGTTGGAAGGGAGGGGGGGGAAGAGAAAGTCTGAGACTTGAATCCATGGGAAAAATCCCTCACTCACTCTTCCAGAGAAACTGAACCTTCATTTTTCCTGAGGTCTACCAGGGAGGGGATGGGCCTCATGCCAAATTTCCTTCTCATTAATTCTCCATGTGAATAGAATGCGAGAGGATAATCCAGTATAAGGTCATACTAGACCTCGTCCAATTCCCATGACGTCGTGGCCACAAACGGGGTGCTAGGTGTATTGTTGAGGAGCGATAAAAGGGGAATGAAGCCGCTGAAGGGGAGAGGATGCCAGAGTGGAAGAAAGCCAACAAAAGGATGACATGGGAAAGGGTCCAGGAGAACCTCGCTTCGGGCATGCGGCCCTTAGTGCCTGAGGCTATGAACAAGAATCCATGAGACCTCGCCTAAAATCACAGAAGACCCCCACCTTACTCATTCCAATAGATCTTGAAGGGGCATGCATTTATTATTAATGCAACAAATTATTTTACAAAGTGGTAAGAAGCTACGGCTTTGAGAAATGAAGATTCAGAGCAGTTGATTCATTTTCTAAAAGAAAATATCCTGTCAAGATTTGGTGTACCCGAAAAATCCCTAACAGACGATGGCTCCATCTTCATTGGGTCAAAATTTACAAACTTCTATGGATAATATGGAATCATATGGGGAAATCATCCAATTATTATACACAAGGAAATGGTTTGGAAAAGTCAACAAACAAGACATTAATTAAAATCATCAAAAAGACAATTGAGGCTAATCACAAGAATTGGCATAATAAATTCATATATGCACTTTGGGAAAGTTGCCTTACACCAAAAGCTAGTACTAGACATTTTCCATATACCTTAGTGTATGGAAAATAAGCAAGATTACCATTACATTTGGAATTGAATGCCCTTGCACTTTGCACTTACCAGATATTGTGAGGATAAAGAAGAAAAATCACCATTGCAAAAACAATATCATGAACTTTTGGAACTTGAAGAACAAAGAGAACAAGCAATGTTTGCAATTAAAAGAAGATAACAAGTGGTTAAAAGGTACTTTTAAAAAAGTACTACTTCAAAGGATTTTCAAAAAGATCAACTAGTTTTGTTGTGGAACAAAGAAAAAGAAAAAGCATATTTCCACACAAAATTTGAAGCTCTTTGGATTGACCCATATCAAACTGAAAAGTTTATTGGTTACAATTAATACTTGTTGAAGGATATGAAAGGAATGATTCAACCGTTTCCTGTGAATGAGAAATATACTAAGCATTTCTTCTGTTAAAATCCCTAAGACAAAATCTATATCTAATCATTCTTGGTACTCCTGGTATATCCTTTATAAGTCTCTTCTCTTTTCCTTCCTTTCTTTTTCTTCTTTTCCTTCTGTTGTAACATAGGTTAAATTCTCGAAAGAATTCAAAATGTTTACTTTTTGGGGTCTTATACTAGATATATTCAATTTTTTCCTTAGATTAGATTTTAATATAATTTATTTTTTGTGTAAATATAAGATTAGGTTCTTGTAAATATATACATTTGAAGTATTAAATTATAGTTAGATTAGTGTTAGTTATTTAAATTAAGTTTTATTTTATTTTATTTATAGTGTATTATATTAATTTTGTACATATATTAGTTATTATATTATTATAAATAAAATTTTACAGTTTAAATATTTTATTGTTATATAGAATTAATTATATAGTTTTACTGTGTGTCATATAGTTTTAACTTTATAATAGTTGTTATTAATAAAGTTCAGTTTGTTTGCAGGTTGGAACAATCATTAGGCATGATCGAGATTAAATCAACAAACAATAATCTATTTCATGCTTCAACTTGCATAAGCTATAACAGGAAGGTGCGGATGCGAAAAATTAATAAACCAAATTCGTACATGCCACATGTCAACATGAAGTTCTATCACATTTTGCCTTGGGGACTTTCAAATCCACTTGGACAAACATGAAAACAAATGGAAGCCTTCCACGTATCAAGGTAAAATAATAAAGGTAATTTTGGTTTTAATTCCTTGTTATTCTATTGTCAAAGGTTAAAATTCGAGCGCTCCCGACTCCAACTCCAACTAACGAAAGTTTCTAGTCATAAAATTGTGCCATCAATCAAATTTAACCGATAATTTCTTCAAATTCTTATCCCATTTTTATCCAAATTTAGTATGGATTATGAACAAACCAGCCAGTTAAGCAAGAATAAATCCCTAATCAACATAGAAGATAAATGATTTCTCAATAGTTATAAAGATACCTTTGACCCCAAGATTTCCTTTGATATTCTAGATCTTCACATAACTTCTTTATAGAACTTTAGTAATTTCATCGATCATTACCATGTCTGGGAGTCCAACCTGCTTAAATTTGTTGTTCCCGAAGTTTACAATTTCCCTGAATTTGTTTCCTGGTGCGCTGCTTCCTATACCTCGAGTAAAAGAACTATTGTTTTTTTTTTTGTTTGTTAATTTGTGCAGGACCTGCGATTAACCTGTGGCTTGAGAAACCGCGACTCAAGGGCATCTAAGCCGTCAAAATCCCCCGGGGATCGCACCCGGCCCGAGCCACACCAACCCTTAACATGGTTGGATTTTTTGTCCCCGCAGGTTTCGAACCGGTGACTTTAACATCACGGAGTGGCTTAACAACACACTCCGTCACCGACTGTCCTACACCTCGGGGACAATAAAAGAACTATTGTTAGTAAGGATGGTTATGTGCTTTTTATTGTTGATTCACAGTCAATCCCCGACATGCTGAAGTTTTCTGTTGACTTAGATGTCGAAGATTTAAACATAAGAAAACTTAACAATCAATATTTAACTCCGAATGATTAGGATAGGATTACCTTGCTACAAGCATATTTATGCAGAGACTTGAATCCACCTTCAAATGAAATCAACATTCAGAGTGATATTTTTCCTCAGATATGCAGACAAATAATTCCCATGATAGCCTCCATCTTAGGGTATGAAAATGATGAAACCATTGATTTGTATATTCTTGGTGTTATGGCTTCAATTTTCCCTACTACTCTTAAGCCATTAACCAAGTTTGATCATGCCATATTCTTATATGATATCATGCATATTCAATTGATGGATTTTCAGAATACCCATTACTTAATATATAAATCTTACTTCGTTCACTTATTTTTGTATTCTCAATCCTTAATATTTCAACACCTACGGTTACAAGTGGAGGATGGAATGGGTAACCCAAACTCAGTCATTCATTGGACTTCAATTATTAGAAAGAAAGTACATGATCCTTTGCAAATCTTTTCATGTCTCAAGCCTATGAAATCATCTATTGCCAATCCCCTCCTAGAATTTTCCTATAAATTCATAAAATGTTGCAGTTAAGCCAAGATAAGAGAACATGTGACTGGTTTTTATCTGAAAATCATATTGTGATCAAGGTATATGGGCTTGAATTACAACCTTATCTACTTCCTAGGTTCCTTACCTTGAGAGTCTTCTCATTAGAATTTATTAGACAACGTTTAAATTCTGATCATGTTAATTTCTTGTCTAATAAGAAGAAAACTTCTTTCAAGTTGAAGAAAGAAGTAGGCCCTTTTATTGTCAAAAAAAAGTTAGCATTGCAGGAACCAGAGGAATGTCTAAAGGAAATGGGTCTTGAGCTTACAAAATCTTGGGATTATTATCCACATGGTGTAATCATATCCAGAAGGAAGAAGTAGGGTTTACTTCCATATCCACATCAATCAAAGCCAAATATTGAGAAGCTAGAAAACCTTGAAATATGGGAGGATGTATAGAGGATATTGTTGGAGCAACAACAATTAGTTCCAACACATTAGGATAAGTCAGTATCACAATATAATGCCATTTTAGTTACACCATATCCTTTACATTTTTAAAAGACATATAGAAGGAAGATGTCGGAATCAATACAATCAGTGACAGATTCAGAGTCTAGTACTGGGAAGAAACTGAAAACATGAGGACTAATAGAAGAAGAAGATCCAGATCTGTAGCCTGAAGCAAATTCTTCCAAAACAAGGCAACTCATGATCATTGAGGTGGTGTCAACACTCAAAGAACACTTATCTATCCAGTTTGATTTTCAATGTATGAAAATTGATAATGAACCTTTCAAGAGGTTTATGGTAATTAAAGAGAAAGGGGTAGAAATCAAGCAAGATGCTTTTTCTCAAATGTATGACCCTAAAACTTCACATACCAAAATGCTCGCTGCTATGGATTTTGAAAAAGGGAAATTAAATATAGTAGTATTGGATACTAGGGAAAATAAAAGAACCATCATCACTTTTGATATGAATTCTCTACATCCCATTGATAAAATGGACTTGCATAAGAAGACATGGGAGATAGTTAACATAGATATAATAACAACTACTTTAGGAATGAAGAAATTGCAAGTCATGAAGGGTAAGCTTACTAGTCAGTTGAAGTATGAAAACTAGCAAATGAAATCAAAATGAACAATATTAAAGAGCTAGAACAATGGGTAATATACCTGGGGGAAAATCCAAAGGATGCAACATCTGTACAAGCTTTAATCGCCACAAGGGACAAAGAAATTCAAGTATTAAGGAAAAAGCTCAAAATCCATGGTATATATCATGTGCAAACTCCTGAGTTACAAGTTATGCGACAGGAAAAAGATACATCGGTTGAACAAATGACCCAGATGAAAGACCAATTGGAAAATTATGAAAAACAAATTGAACTCTTAAACAGAGGAAACTCATCATCTCAGCTAGCATATTTTTTATATGAACTATCTGAATGCTTATCAACCATTAACGAAAAAGGATTTGAGATTGAGAAACTAACGAAAACAATCTAGAATTTACAAGATCAAGCCAAAGATAAAGATAAAGTTATCAGTGAATATCACAAGATTAAAGTCGATGTAGTAGGAGAGATTGAAAAATTGAAGCACAAAAAGGCTGGTAAAGCTTATCTGATTGGAGCAAGACATCTGATCTAGAATTATACTGTAATAGAAATAGGTAAAATATGGGAATTTTTCAAAGTGGTAGATGAGGAAAAGACATTAATAGATGAAGCTGAAAAAGCTGTGCAACAAGCTTTATGGATTTGGGAAACAATCCTCAGATCGTTGGTCGAATGATCAAGTTCCTAAATACTCATTCCAGAGGTGCACTGATAGAAAAATAAATTAATAATAGAACTCAAATAATTCTGGAGATTGAAATGATTTTTACCAAAAGGAATCTCATTCATCAAACCCAAAATAAATGCATAATGTTGAGAAAAAATGTAGGTACTTTCAAAAATAGATTTGAAAAATTGGTAAATATGTGTTTACCAACTATCTGGGGTGAAAAGGGTAAACTTCTTCCTTTTGAATGATATAGGAAACATCTTTTCAAGGTTAGATGAGATAATATCAAATTCAAGCAAATGTCAGATGTGTTAATTGGGCAAACTATTATGGATATGTTGGTTGATGATTTTTATGTTTTATGTCAAGTAAAAGAGTTGTTTGTTGTTACTCCCACATATTAAAAATACACAAAGTTGGATATTGCATTCAAAAAAATGAAGTTATTTCATTACCCATCAAATGAGACGTGGCCAATCCTTCTTTAGCTGATCAACGAATAGTTGGTTTCAACAACTTCAACAAAGTCAACTAAAATTTAGGGAATCATTCTATTCTCGAATGAATATCATCTTATTTTGTAATAGTTGATTTTATTGATGTAAACTAAAGGTTGAAAGATACATTTTCCAACCAATTTTGGTTGTATACCTTTTTGTATAAAAGAAGGAAAACTCGATGTAATCAATGATGGATTTTGGAACTAGAGATCTTATGAAGTTTTAATAAAAAACAGTTTTGCAAGTAATAAATGATTCTTGGTTTTGATATTTGGCATATGTGATCTTTCTCAGTAATTTGTTATTCTTATTTTTCTTCCTTCTTTCAAATGTATATGATTTGATACTACAGGCAATTTAATACGACCACTATTGTCTATATCAAACACTGGTTAACGTTTCAAATCTCATGGATTCAACTGTAAATTAAATTTGTGACATGTTTCTTTAATCTTATAATTTTTTTATGTTTTTGAAATGTAATTTTACATGAATAAATAAAACTCATTTTTATTTGTCTATATTTTCTTCTATCAAAGCTAATTTTGATATTTATCTTTAGATACATCATTTTTATTTGTTTTCCCACTATTCTACCAATGATAATTTAAATTGTGCCAAAGTATTAAGATCTAAGCCCTTTATGGGTTGACTATAAATAAAATAGATTTATCATAAAATATAACAGTCAAAACCAGTGTTAAAATTCCGTGTTCTTTGAACATATTTTAAAACTCCAACCACCTGAGATTTAAAATGTCCTTCGCATTGTTTCCCTAGCCATGAAATATCTCAAGGAATACAACACCTTCCTTTCTTTTTCTTCTTTTATTTTGATTCCATTCACGCATTGGAAAAGGATTTTGGATTCTCAACAACCCACAGGGGGTCGTTGTCTCACATTCGGAGCTAGATGTTGATCCACATTTGTTGATCAAATGTTAGTACACATGTGCCCATCCTTAGTCTTTTTCCTTTGATTTTCTTTGCTTCTTGAAATTCCTTCCTTAGTCTTTTTCTTTTTTCAAATGCAGGTTATGTGTCACACTACTATCAAATATCTAGGTCTGCGGACCCACAAGTCCGTTTATTTATACTTAGTCATTTTATTCTTCGTTAACACTTAGCTGGTTTCAAACAATGTAGGAGTAATGATGTGGGAGTCCAACATGTCCTAGTCCTGCATTTCCCCATGTTCGTAGGCCTGTAATCGCGCTACCCTCAAATTGCACCTTTATATCCATGTCCTCCAAAATGCACCTTCTACCTTTTCATACTTAACCATTTTCTTGGTTTGCAGATGTTGGACACCTATCTTGTCCCACTTACTTTTTCCATGTCTCATGTCCCGCAGTCCCGCGTTCTATAGAATGACCCTCTTAATTTCACGAATTGCATAATGAACCTCTCCCATACTTAGTATATTTTTCATTTTCAGATGCAGGAATCCTCCCCTTCCACCATTTTTATCTCATCATGTCTTGTGTCTTGCACCCACAATCCTACATTCACCATAATGCACTTTCAATTCCTCTTTTATCACCTCCATACTTAACCATTTTCCATATTTATGAGAGTGGAACTGTGTTTTTGGTTTTAATTCTCTCGATGTAAACAATGCACATTTTCCATCTGCCACTACATCACATCACCATTTCCCGGTTGCATTTATTTCCCTTGCCACATCAACCTGCACTTGTGTGAACATAATGTTGTTATTAAAGTGGCGAAGATTTCATAAACCTTGTAATAAATTCAAAAATATCGTTGTGAATGCCGACAACTTTTAAATAGGAGCTATGATGATTAATCATCAGATCAGTACATGGTAAACTAAATAAGAACTACTATGCCAAGTTGTAAAATGTTATATCGACGGTAGTGCCACCTATTGCAATTCAGGGACAAAGAAGCCAACAAATTCCTCAAACAAACAAAGGAGGAGAAGAGATCCTTGATAAATATTTTCTAGACCCATGAAATAAAACCAATACTTCCTAGATTGAGGTAAGTTCCTTGAAATACCCATACAAGGAATTTTCCTAGTTGTTTGCTTATATCATTGGTTTGGAATCCACGACATCTATGCCAAGGAATATCATCTATATCCTTCATTTTTTTGTGTATGAAAATTCCCTCATAGATTTGGGTTGAATTATTTCTAGTGAAATCTCATTTGAACTGAGTAATTTGAAAAAGATCCAAAAATATTATATGGCATCCTATCTGATTTTCGCCATAGCTTATTGTCATGTTTTTGAGGACTTGTTGAGGGCAAGGAATGCTGACTTTAAGGTGGAAATCAGTCTCTGCCTTGTATCCAACCTTGTGGATGTTGGAAATTGGTTGTCATCGATGTCAACCCTAGAAGAATTAGTCAAGTGAAGAAGCCTACAAATTTCCAAGATCAATATTGCAAGATGAAGATTGTTGAAGACATTATTTGTGGTCAATTTGGATACCCTATATTTGAGGAAATTTTTACCCTAAATAAATAAATCAAATGGAAGAAAAAGTTACATGGTTGGAAAACTTATTTTGAGACATTTCCAACGGTATAATGAAGTTCCTCTAACTCCCTAGGAATGAGGAGTTATGATTTTTTTTGTCCGACAACCCAACTAGAAAATTTAGGACAGTTCAACCGGGTTGGCCTAGAAAATAAAAATATGGATAGAAATACTATAAATACAGGATGGATTTTCTCATTTTTAAAGTATCCAAGTTTTTGATCTCTTAGCATGATTTTGGTGGTGAAGGAACTGGGAGGATAATGAGCTATTATGAAGGATATTTTCTAGTCTTATGGTGATATTTTGATCATTTCTATGGGTTCACTATAGTATGGAAGGTTGATTCTTTGCACAATGTTCTATGTGGTTGTTTGGGTTTATGTGTGGACCCTTGTGGACCTATGTTCTCTAAGTGGACCCATTTTGATGATTATTATGTATCAATGATACTGACAAAGACAATGATAGTGACAGTCTCTGTGGACCTAGTTTCTATGTGGACCAGGTTTCTAAGTGGACCTAGTTTCTATGTGGACCAGGTTTCTAAGTGGACCTAGTTTGATGATGATGATGATGTATTGGTGACAGTGATAGCAACATGTTCATTCTATCATTTATATTCAAGGGAGTAATGAAGGGGTAAGGAAAATGGGGTTGGATCCTTCTTCTAGTTGGATCTGGAGAATCTAGTGAGTTGTAGCTTCTTTCAGGTTAGAGCCTCTAAATTAGGGGGTTGGATCCTCCTTCCAGTTGGAGCCTCCTTCTAGTTGGATCTGGATAACTTGTAAGTTGTAGCTTCCTTTGAATGAAATATTTTATTATATAAGAAAAAAATTCAGTGGATTTCCACTTATATGTATTTTGCATTGTGTATCTCTTCTTTTGATCTTCATTGGGTATATTATTTGATTGGAAAGTAAAGTTGTAAAATTCATAACAATTTTATATCAGTGTTTAAAAAATTGGTCTTTGGCCCTAACATGTCTATATTGTCACTATAAGTTGCCACCTTTCTCTCAAAGAAGATTTTAGTATTATAAGGTTATTTGGTCGTAAAGAAAAACCTTTCCTCCTCCCTTTTTATGTATCATACAAGTATTTTGTTATAAAATTTTGTAGACAATATAAGTCCCATGCTCATTTCTTTAATGAGAAAAGAAAGAAGCAATTCATCCCACTACCTTGGAAAGTCAGAGAAGTTATTGTAAAACACATCTCCCATTTGAATGAAGAAACCAATCATACTCTTAATTGTTTGGAAGATTATATACTTTTGGAACATAATCTAGTATTTGTGGAAAATCCATTGTTCGTAGGACATGGAATCATAATTTCAACATTGGCTTAAGTCTAAGAGAATTGTTATAAATATTGGTAAGGCTTTAGATCTATGTAAAGTTATAAATTTGTGTGGGCATGCAATTTTAACAAGTGATTGTTAAGGAGTGGATAATCTTGGGAATCTCTGGTAAAATCATGAAAATAGTGAAGAGGAAGAGAAAGCTCAACACTATCAGCTTCAAATAGGTTTGTAAGGCGTGTAAACAAAAAATCCATGAGGCAGGGTTTGATTTCACTCTAGAATATTCTCATATCTAAAAAAAACATTGATGAATTCAAGCGGATGCTACCAAGTTAATCCACGACGCCTCTAAAGCATAAACAAGAATTGACACGTATATAAGGAAATTAAATAATATTTCATATTATTTTATTAAGTGGAATAAAGAGATTTTTAAATATTATTAAATTAAGGCATTTCAAGATTGGTTGGCTTCAATTTCTTAAACTAATTCGACCCTAACCACCATAACCATTCATAAAACATTATAAATGAAGCAACAGGAAACCAACTTACTAGAGAAATGTTTTTTTGAGAGAGGTAGGCAAGGAGATATGTGAGGTTTATCTTTTTAATTTCATCATCCATGCTCCATTCATTTTCTGCTAAGGGATTTGATGATTTGTTGATAGCAGGGGCGTCTTGTAAAGTGGTAGAAGGAGTGAAGCAAGGCTGAGTTTTAATGGTGTCTATGAGGTAATTGTTTATTTGTTAAGTATGTTGTGTTAGAGGTCTGAAATTTTCAATGCTAATTAGTTTTTGTTTTATGTAGATAACAACCTTATACTTCACTATCATTGCTTTGATCAATGTCTGACTTAGTTCTTCTTCTTCTCTTTTTATGCACTTGGCTATTCTATGTATGATGCTAATTCCATCTAGAATAGTTAAAGTCAAATCTGTTTTATTTGTTTCAAGTATTGGCACAAGTTTGAAAGCATAAAAAATCTATAAGAATGTATGGGGTTACATTTAACAATAAATATCACTTTTAAGGCTCTGGAATCGAAATATTTTCTTTTGCTGTTCTAGTTTCAATTTTCTTCATTTTCTTTTAACACAATATTAAAACATATAAAAATGCAAGACACATTAAACACATTCATTTTTTTAAGTTAAGATACATATCTTTCCACTTACTTTCATTTATTATGTAGTTAAACTTTTATTTTATCAATTTTAAATAATATCTTTTATTTCTTTGTTTTATTTCATTAGTCAAAACTCTTGGTTTATTAAATTGTAATATTAAAAGAAAAACAAAAATATATTTTGTTGGAGCAGGACATTGCGGGTAAGTTTTGGGAAACGAGTAGGAGCAAACCACACTACAAGTCAACGCGTGGAAGGAAGAAGTTAGTTAGTAGTAGTTAGACCATTTGGTCCATTTTGTAATGGGCTAAGCCCTAATAGCAATGTATAAATATGTAATGGGTTTTTGGGTAGAGGTGTTTGAGATCATAGAGTGAGAGTATGAGTGAATGGTATGAGTAGAGTTCGAGAGTATGATTGGAGAATGAGCTAAGTGTGCATCGTATGCACAAATGACCAGGGAATTTTGAGTAGAACCGATGTATCTTATTTGAGCGCAATGTGCACCTATTGTAAGGATTGAACATGAATGAATAATATAAGAAGCCAACCGTTATGGACATAGCCTAGTTGGGCTGAACCACGTTAAATTCCTATGTTCTAATGTATTGGTTTAATCTGTTTATTACGCACATGTAATAGATTCTTATGAGTTGATATGAATATGTATTTGATGGTTCTGCACACATGTTGAATGATTAAATAAGATGAGTCTACCATATTTTATTATGCTATTATGATGAATCTAAAATTGACAGTTCCCTTGCTCATGTGCATGCATATTTTCAAAGTAAGTTGGATCTAGGATCCTCCTAGAAGCATGAATGTTCTCCTCAATTTATTGACCATCTTCAAATAAGCTTCTTAAGGATGAATAATTTCTTGCTCTCAGGAGAAGGACAAGGTCTGGATACTGAGCCATAACATATAACACCATGGACACAGTCTTTGTAGGCTGGACCTCCAAGGGAATGCTATGATAAATTCTATAAAATATTTTGTTGAAGACAGACAAGACTTCGTCTTCACCTCTTCTCAAGGAATAAAAATCAGTGAGGTACAAATCAAGAGACTTGTTCTCACCCCAATGCTTTGAAAAAACATTGGACAACTCGATCTAAGAACCAATGGAATCAAATCTCAAATCCTTAAACCATACTGCAACATCTATAAACAAAGTTTTGGATAACAACCTCATAGTAACATCATCATGAATAATCTCAAATTGATCAACAAAATTTTCAAAGGCCCCCAAATGCCTCCCAGTTGTGACATGATCCTCTCCAGAAACCAGGGAAGATAGTCAAGGAAATCAAGAGGATAAGGATGGAGGAGATATGGCAGCCTTAAAGTCTTGAACATATTCATCATGATTCTAGTTTGAAAGGCATTGGGTTAATCATGAGGATTAACAAGATGATTGGAAGGCTCAATAATCACGAAAGATAATGAGATCTGAGAAAGTTTTGCATTGATTTCAGTCTCCTTAAGGTCACAAGGATGATCAGATTCATGAGGGATTTGAATGTAAAACTTATCTTTATGAATAGGTTGAGGTAAAGATATAGGATCAACATCAACAACATAAGGAGGTTGCAAAGTTTCCTCTTGCAAGGATGGATATACAAAGGTAGGTTGATGATCATCTGATCAGGGGATCAAATTTTGCTCAAAAATTCAAAGTGCTCGGAATCACTTCAAATCGGACGAGAGCGTAGGCCTCGTCATTTCGAACCTAATGCAACTCGTTTTGTTTCAAACGGACGTCGGGAGCGAGAGATATCGTGATCTGTTCGAATCATTAAACATGTAAAAAAAAGGACGCTGACTGTGCAGTCCGTACGGGTTGACATGGCAAAGACCGTACGACGTACGCTGATATGGCATGTGATGATGTGGCAGTTTTTGATTGGCAGATGTGGTCGAATTGTGATGTGACACGTGGCATCATTTTTTATTAATGGTGTGGTGCCACGTGGCCCAGTCATGGGCTGCCACGTGGCACCGTTGTATTGGTTTTTGTTTAAAATTGTATGGAGTCTGTGGGGGTCGAACCCCGGACCTCCTCTATGGCTCCGCGCTTTGGTAGAGTGTGGGCTACCACTAGCCCACACGGTGTTACTTGTAAACTATATGTTTTACAATGTATTTAAGTTTGATTTATGTTGTGGTCGGCGCGGGGGTCCGGGGTGGGGCTTAGCCCCAGCCCCCGGTCGCAATTACACTACCATACGACCCTATCCTCCATTTTTTGCGCGCGGAGTTTTTAAATGTTTAGCCCGTGGTTATATGTATGACCGCATGTGACCATAACAGAGAGCGCGAGAGTTTTGATACTGTTGAGTTTTGTTTGCTAGCCTGAGGTCATATCGTGGACCCATGTGCCCGAGAGCTTGGCGGTTAGGGGCTGGCGCGTCCATAATCGTCCTACAGTTTGCACCATTGGCGCAGTTGCATTCGGTGCCGGGTTTTTACGCTTTAAATAGTGTGTGTGCTAGGTTGAATGAACAAGGGTGCAATTTGTAGATGCAGAGACAACAAGCTTGAAGGGGGGACTTCCAGGAAGCCTAACTTCTTCGTTTTTTGGTGCCGAAAAAGCCCAGCTAGGGGTTTTTGGAGGCTCTGAAGCCATTGGAGCAATCTGTTGGTCAATTTGAGCATTGTAAAGCACATTTTTTAGCACTTTGAGCAAATAATAATAATGATCCATTGGAAGCTGGACTAGTAGATGTAGCCCAAGAGAGGGGTGAACTCCTTTATCATTTGTTGTGTTTATGTGCTTATGTTCATTGATTATGCTACTATTTATTTGTGTCTTAAATGAGTAAATCCTATTAATGATGTGTTGCAAAGTTGATCCATTTGCTTTTAACACATAAACTTTACTTGCAAATATTTTCAAGATTTCAAGTCTTC
>JZKD02S1674707.1:830154-893093 GCA_000966675.3 Picea glauca
TATATATATATATATATATATATATGAGCAGATTTATGACATTTGTTGCATTGTGATAATACAAGGATTTGATTGTATACATTGAATGCCAGTATCTCTTGTGTATTTATTGAAGAAGTGACATAAGATATAAGCTTTTACTGCAATCATTAACTTCGTCAATAATTACTTTCATCAATGCTCATATGTATTAAACATAGTCATTGATATTGTGAAGTACTAACCACTGCAGCACATTCTTTTAGTTTTATTTGCCTTGTCTCGCAAACAGGTGTCATCCAGTGGAATATCTTCTTCTTTTTGACTATCTCTTGGCAGTAATCTGTGAAAGAAAACCATCATCTTGATTCTTTTAGACCTTTAGACCTTTCAGAACCCCAGATTACTAGGGACGTCTCCCTTGGGATTAGCCACCCTAAATAGAAAGAGCTCCCCATCGAGGTGACAGTGGGTGGGGAAGCTCCTGTTACGCCAGTTTGAGCCTTGACTCCAAGCTATCTAAACCTTTCCTACAAACTGAGCGATAACATGGACAACAACACGTATGCGCACTAGTCTGAGTGCGCAGTGTGTGTACCATAGTACTTGTATTATAAAAAGAAAATAAGAAAAGAAATAAAAAAATTTGAAGGTTGAATGAGTACGGAGATAAAGCCAAAAAATGTCATAGAGATGTAGAAAGATGAAGAAATTGTGCACAGGAAGGAAGATTGAAGTACGATAGAGATTTTCACAGAGGGTGGGAAACACATTAAAAATCATACATGACATGACAAGCATTAAAGAGTGATCATAATGATGAAGTAATGGAGGCGTGCAGCCATAAATGGAAAGAAAGGACGAGATTGTGATAGATTGACAAGATCTAGAGCATGATCCGTAGAATAATATGAATTTATTGCAGAGTATGGAAAGAATTGAATGTGAGTATAGTTGGATTAGACAACAGGTTTGGGCACGAAGAATAAAAATAGAAACAATTGGTGAAAAGAGATAAAAATAGTTGAAGGGTCGCCATAAAGAATTTATTGTCATTTGAGTCTTCATAGAGAGTAGCGAGATTAGAGAGCTGAGTGAACACAGATAGAGCCGAAGAAGTTAGTTTCCAAGAAAGTAGTTGCAGAGAGAAATCGTGCCACCGAAGAGAGTAGAAGCTCTATCACAACCGAAGAAACAACGCACCAAGAAGTCATCGATACCTATGACCAAGGAAACACAAGCAAGAGAAAATATCACAACTGCAAGAGAGACATTTCAGAAGTTCATGGAGACCTAGAAGAAACCTTGAAGTGGCTCAGGACGAGCCACATGTGACTGTTGGGGGCCTGTTGGAGCAGGACATTTTGGGTAAGTTTTGGGAATCACACAGGAGAAAATCGCGCGACAAGTTAACAAAGGAGCAACGCTCGCAGAAGACAGTTAGTGCATATTCAGGAGAAAGCTCGCGGAAGGCATAAGTTAGTTAGTAGTAGTTAGACCATTTGGTCCATTTTGTAATGGGATAGGCCCTAGTAGCAATGTATAAATATGTAATTGGTTTTTGGGTAGAGTTGTGTGAAATCATAGAGTGAGAGTATGAGAAAATGGTATGAGTAGAGTTCGGGAGTATGATTGGGGAATGAGCTAAGTGTGCACTGTATGCGCGAACGACTAGGGAATTTTGGGTAGAATTGATGTATCTTATTTGAGCATAGTGCACACCTATTGTAAGGATTGAACATGAATGAATAATATAAGAAGCCATTTGTTGTGGACGTAGCCCAATCGGGGTGAAAAAAAAAAATAACGTGGTTCACCCCAACTAGGATACGTCCACAACGACTGGCTTCATATATTATTCATTCATGTTCAATCCTCACAACAAGTGTGCATTTCGCTCAAATAAGATACATCATTTCTACCCAAAATGCCCTAGCCATTCACGCATATGATGCACACTTAGCTCATTCTCCAATCATACTCCCGAACTCTACTCATACCATTTGCTCATACTCTCACTCTATGATTTCATACCTCTACCTAAAAACCCATTACATATTTATACATTGATACTAGGGCTTAGCCTGTTACAAAATGGAGCAAATGGTATAACTACTACTAACTAACTTCCGCCTTCCACACACTGGCTCTTGAATATGTGCTAACTGTCTTCCACGTGCATTGCTCCTTTGTTGACTTGTCGCATGGTTTGCTCCTATGTGATTATGAAAACTTACCCAAATTGTCCTGCTCCAACACATTTCATTTATTTCACCATGGTATTTCTTTATAACATTAACTAAAAAATGCAAAAAGAGTAGGGTGGGGTACCTGTTCTCAGCTTCGGTGAAGCACCTCTTTCACCAGATTGAAGCTCAAAAGAGTGCTTCAACATTACTAATTCTTTCCCTCACTAATTGAATCGAAGGTATGCCCTTTGTCCAACAGATATAGGAATAGGCTTCGTACTCGGCTAATGCAATAGAAACATCAAAACAGATTGGTATGGATATACTTATTACCCTAAAGTGTTGAACGTACCCTGCCTAGCTTATTATCCTAATAGGGTTGAGCGTTTCGGCCCCATGATTACAAGTACTGACGCCAGGATTGGCGCCTAGTCTTGCGCTGATAGCATCTTTGCCTTGCTAGGCACCTACCCAAGCACCTTGCCTTGCTTGGCATCTAGCGCCTCCCAGAGAGGCGTACTCGGTGTCTCAGCGTCCTCTTACTTGATATGCTAGCAAGCATGGAGGGGCCTCGAGATGCCCCACCGGATTACCTTTATCTGGTGATTACCTCTTACTCAGACTGCTAGTGAGTGTGGAGGATCAAAGGGTCCGTGGAGGTTGGTTTGTTGCGCCTTGCTCAGCTTGGCACCAGGACTGGCGCATAGCCGGGTGCAGATAACTTCATTGCTTGACTAGGACCCTTTCCTATGGAGTCTGACCTTGAGCGTCACCTGGCGTTCTATCGAAGCCTTGTATGGGCTTCACCCTGGTGTAGTGCATTAGCCAATTACTCAGTGGTGCACCAAGGTAGACCTTGACTGGTGTCCTTGGCGGGGCGCCAAGGTTGATTCCTTGGCAGGGTGCCAAGATGTTGTTGACTGTGCCAACGCGTGACACCTGATTACTTGAATTAAAGGCAGGAAAGCTCAAAGCAAAAGCAAAAGCCATTTGAGGGTTGGAAAGCTAAAAGGCATGCGAAGGGAAGGACTTCTTGACCCTTCTATATGAGTGTTGTTGGAGAGGATGGTTTTTCATTACCCCTAAAGGGTTAGGTTTAGGGTGGTGTACTTTTTTTCTTTATAACATTAACTAAAAATTGCAAAAAAAATTACGAACTCATGTAAATTATTTCATTAATTTTAATCTTTTCTTTCTTTTGTTAATTGCTTAACTTATTATTAACTACAATTTTTAAAAGAAAACAAAAGATTTCAATTCTTTATACTTTAAGGTTTTCTTGTAAATACTTAACTATTTTTAGTTTAGTTTGTTTAACTTTCTTTTTTAAGTTTTGCAATTGCATTCCTAATCTCACATTAACTTTGTTTAATTCACATTTCACTCACATAGAAACAAAACTATATATATATATATATATATATATATATATATTATAAGTTGAAAAATACAATAAAGCTTAAATATTTACAAAATCATAAAAAAATAATATTTGCAAATAATAAAAAGACATTCATGCTTAGATTCCTAGATTTAGGGTCTAATGTGATTTTCCTTTTGGGGCTCTAAACTTAGGGTAATATTCTCACCTCTTCCCTCCTAGCCTCATGGGAAGTTGAGATGTTGGTATTGAAACATTCTTGTTTCATCATCAACAATGATTTGTTTACTACACATATGACCTTAATTAATTATTCTTCTTATTTTACCAAAACTGAACAGTTTAAAGGAGGTGGGGATAATTTGAATCTTCTCGAGACTTCAAATCGCATAGATATTAATGATATGGAGGAATCATCCAACACCAATGAGGGATATCGACAACAAGGTAGAGAAGTAATGAAAAAAAATCTCAATTCATCGACTATGTCACAAAAGAGTACCCTAGTAAGAACAAAACCTAGTTACAGTGGTTTGGAGATGAGGAAAACACCTGTCATAAGCTCATATGATGGTGGCGACAAGGGCCAAACAAAGAAAAAAACTTGAAAAATCTCACACTATATATATTTCTGCTAAAATAAAAAGGGATACCCAAAAAATGGGGATATAAATACCTTAAATTCAAGAAAGTCCCAGAGCAATGGATGTAGATGATCTTATCGAAGAACCCAACTGGTATGAACACAGACTGCTCTTTCTTTGGTCAAAGAAATTTCTCATTCTAGGATTTACATACTATTAACCCACATCATTGCTTATGTCCCACATTCACCTGTAAAAAAAATTCTTAATCAACAACCCAAAGAAGGAAGAAGAGAAAATTGGTTAGCAAAGATTCAAGAATATGATCTGGATATCAAACCTTTGAAAACTATAAAGGGCCAAAGATTATGTCAATTCATGACTGGGATTGAAGCTGTGAATATTTCTCCTCCCAATGGATTTTATGTTTTCATATAGGGAACAAGATTGGAAATTTCATAATGGTATAAGGATATAATTTTCTATCTGAAATTTGGTCAATTCCGTCTTGAAATGTCTCCTAAAGAAAGAAGAACATTGAAATAAATATGTTCTAGTCTCAGGTGTATTGTTTCCAAGAGACTTTGATGGAATTTTATTAAGATGCTTAGATTATTCAAAGTCCAGAGAAATACTTCAAGAGTTTCATAGTGGCTTTTGTGGTGGACACTTCTCGCCAGTTGTGAAAGCTCACAAAATCATTTGGGTTGGTTATTATTGGCCTACTATGTTCAAGGATGCTTATGAGTTAATTCATAAATGTACTCCATGCCAAACATTTAAAAGAAAAATGAAAAGAGTTGCAATGCCATTACAATATGTAATGGTGGAGCAACGATTTGCACAATGGGGCTTAGATGTGATTGGACCAATAAATCCTATGTCTAGCAAAGTGAATGTCTATATTATTACTCCAACTGATTATTTAATAAAGTGGAAAGAAGTTGTGGCTTTGAGAAATGCAGATTCAAAGCAGTTGATTCATTTTCTAAAAGAAAATATCCTTCCAAGATTTGGTGTACCAGAAAAATTCATAATAGACAATGGATCCATATTCATCAAGTCAAAATTTACAAACTTCTGTGGAGAATATGTAATCATCATGGGGAAATCATCCAATTATCATCCACAAGGAAATGGTTTGGCGGAGACAACAAACAAGACATTAATTCAAATCATCAAAACGACAGTTGAGGCTAATCACAATAATTGGCATAACAAATTTGTAGATGCATTTTGGGAAAGCCGTCTTACACCAAAATATAGTATTGGACATTCTCCATATACCTTAGTGTATGCAAAAGAAGCAATATTACCATTACATTTGGAATTGAATTCCCTTGCACTAATCAAAGATTGTGAGGATAAAGAAGAACAATCATCGTTGCAAAAATGATATCATGAACTTCTACAACTTGAAGAACAAAGAGAACAAGCGATGCTGGCAATAAAAAGAAGACAAAAGGTGATTAAAAGATACTTTAAGAAAATCACTACTTCAAAGGATTTTGAAAAAGATCAACTAATTTTGTTCTGGAACAAAGCAAAAGAAAAACCATCTTTCTACACAAAATTTGAAGCTCTTTGGATTGGCCCATATCGGATTGAAAAGGTTATTAGTTACAATTCATACTTGTTGAAGGATATGAAAGGAATGATTCAATTGTTTTCTGTGAATGGGAAACATCTTAAACATTTATTCTATTAAAATTCCTAAGTCAAAAAATATGTATATAGTCATTCTTGGTACTCCTTGTATATCCTTTATTAGTCTTTTCTCTTTTCCTTCCCTTCTTTTTCTTCTTTTATTTTGACTTCATTTGTTCAATGGAAACAAATTCTGGATTCTCAGCAACCCACAGGGGGTTGTTGTCCCATAGTTGGAGCCAAATGTTGATCCACATTCATTGATCAAACTTTGGTACACAAATTCCCATCCTTATTCTTTTTCCTTTGATTTTATTTGCTTCTTGAAATTACTTCCTTAGTATTTTTCTCCTTTCAAATGCGAGTTACGAGTCACACTACTATCAAATATCTAGGTCCATAGACCCACAAGTCAGCGTATCTATACTTAGTCATTTTATTCTTCTTCAACACTTAACCACTTTCGATTGATATAGGGGTAATTATGTGGGATTCCACATGTCCTAGACCCGCATTTCCCCACGTCCGCAGACCCACAATCACTCTACCCTCAAATTGCACCTCTATATCTGCATCCTCCAAAATACACCTTCTATATTTGCATACTTAAATGTTTTCTTGGTTTAAAAATGCGAGACACTCATCCTATCCCACTTACTTTTTCCATATCTCATTTCCTACAAACCCGCAATCCTGTGTTCTACAGAATGACCCTCTTACTTTCATGACCCACATAATGAATTTCTCCCATAATTAGTCTATTTTTTAATTGTGGATGCACGAGTCCTCCCCTTCCACCATTTTTATCTCATCATGTCTTATGTCTCTCACCCACAATCCCATGTTCACCATAATGCACTTTCAATTCCTTTGTTCGCACCTCCATACTTAACCATTTTCCATCTGCCACAACATCACATCACCATTTCCTGGTTGCATTTATTCCCCCCGCAACATCATCCGCCACTTGTATGAACATAATGTTTTTATCAAAGTGGTAAATATTTCGTAAACCTTGTAATAAATTCAAAAGTATTGTCATGTAGGCTGACAACTTTGAAATAAGAGATAGGAATATTAATCATCAGAACAATATGTGGTAAATTAAATAAGAACTAATATTCCAAGCTTTAAAATGTTATATCGAAAGCAGTGCCACCTATTGATAAGGATCAAAAGCACTGTAAATAATTTAAACACGCCCGTACGTGAAAACCAAGATTTCAAGTGGTCGCGAGCTTAAAATTACTATAAGGCCTATTCGACAACACATGTATTCCAATAGAGGATTAACACCTTCAGCGACCACTCACAAAACCAGATCAAAGATCAACACACCGATGTTTTGACGTGGTAAAAATCCTACGAGGAAACATCCACAACTCCATCCAACGTGGCCACTTGGAGCAGTTTATTAATGCAAAAGAAAAAGATTACAGAGAGATTTTACAAGAGATTTTCTCAGAATCGGTCATCGACAAATGACCCTCCATGCTCTTTAAATAGAGATCATGGACCAATCGGGTGTTAAGCCACTGATCAATGGTCGTTAAGATCGAGGAGAATATGAACTGTCGGATCACTCTATGTCAGGACCATATCATGATTGTATGATTTTCTAACTACAAATGCATACTAATGCATACTAAATAAACACACTAAGAAACACACTTTTACCTAACGAAACATTAGAACAAGTAGATCTTAACTAACTCCTAAGTGTCTAAATATCCTAACATCCCCCCTTAAGAACAACTTGGGATAGGATTGAAGGATTTACAATATTGACACAATAGGAGAAGGAAGGAAGCATTAGAGCCTATCCCCCCTTGATGACAAATTCCTGAACTCCTAACATAGATCGAAGTTTGGAAAACTTCACTTTTGTAAGAGACTTTGTGAAAATGTCTGCAACTTGATCTTCTGTAGGGAAAAAGAGCACTTCAATAACTTGATCATGAATGATCTTTCTGATGAATTGCATGTGTAACTCAATGTGTTTGATGTGCTGATGTTGAACTGGGTATTTGGCGAGCTTGATGTCACTCTAATTATCGCACCAAAGGCTGGTCAGATGTTGTTGTTGGAATCCAAACTCTGAAAGGATCTGTCGAAGCCGCAAAGCTTCATGACTTGCATTTACCACTACTCGGTACTCTACTTCTGATGAAGAAAGTGCAATAGCCTGTTGTTTCTTACAGGCCCAAGTGAAAGGTTCTAAACCAAGGCTGAAAACATAACCTGTAGTAGACTTTCGATCATTAGGGTTGCAGGCCCAATCTGAATCAGTGAAACCAACCAATAAAGGAGTCCCCCCTGAACTGTAATGTATCCCGAAATAAACTGTACCACAGACATAACGAAGTATCCTTTTAGATGTTTTCCTAGGGATTTCATGGGGTGTTTGCATATATCAGGCAACAAGACCAACAACAAAGGAAATATCAGGACGGGTATGATTCAAGTATAAGAGGCTACCAACTAACTAACGGTACAGGGTGACATCAAATTCGGGAGAAGTACAGGTGGCAGTAAGCTTGACTCCATAATTGAAGGGAGAAGGGGATGGTTTACAATCCTTGTGGGATAAGATGAAATAGAGGCACCCTGGGTAGGAAATGGAATGCCTTGGACCTAAGCGAGAGCTCTCAAAAATATAAAGTCTTGAAAAGGATGGGAGAAAACCCTCGTGAAATTTGGCTAAATCCTTAATCGAAATGTTAAGCCTAAGAAAGACCCTTGTTTTTCCTTAGAGGATCTTGATCGTAGATTTGTAATGGTAGTTTGATATGGACCCTTTATCGGTGTAGGGGAAGGATTAAATATCGACCGTCGATTTGGAGAGATAATGGATCATAACCGTTCATCATAGAGTGCCATTCAAAGTAATTCAGGGAGATGAGCTCCGATGAGGAAACTCCTAGAAGAGATCTAGATCGTTAATCGAAGCAAGGGTGAGATTTGATCTCGATAGTCAATCTAGCAAGATAGATAGAACCAAGCCACTCATCAGAGAGGATAAATTGAGGTAAAACTTGGAGGTGAGCTCCGATGGGGAGACTCTTAGGTGAGATTTGGACCCTCATTCAGAGCAAGGGAAATATTAATTCTTAGCCGTTGATCCGTGGAAAGGACCCCACATCTTCTTGGTGAAGGATAAGACCTTGTTTCACCCGGGAAGGATCGTAGTCATTGATTTTGCGTGGTGATGAGATCCAGATTGTAGATCGGTGTAGAGGCAAAGGATGGGACAATATTTCATCTCAACCATCGATCTAGTGAGATGAATAGATCTTAGTTGTCGTCGGAGGAGGTTGTTCGGAATAAGATCCAGAGATGAAATCCGATAGAGGAAAACTGAGGGAAGATATGGACCATTGAGTTTTCGAGATCAAAGGAGCACCGAGATAAAATCATGACCATTGATCCGTCGGGATCGGAGGAGCTCCTAGAGGATATTTGAGTCATTGATTTTCCAAGATCAGAGGGACTTAAAGTACGATCTGGATCATTGATCTTTAGTTAAGGAATCAAGAGGATGTTGTGTATGGTGCCACATGTTGAGCATAGAAGGTGTCATGTGGCATAGTGATTTGGAACCTAAAGGTGAGCTTCTATGGGAAATATGAATGCCATGTGTTAGGTGGAGATGGTGCCACATGTCATGTAGAGATGACATCAAGTTTCAAGAGGATTTGGCACATGTACGTGAAAATCCAAGAATATCTGGTTCATTTTTCAAAGTTTGAAAGGTTGGAAAAGTTGTGCGTTGGCCAAAAATGTTGATGATGATGAAGGCATCATAACGATGTGATGAGAGTTGTTGATAGGTGTTAGGTTGTAGTTAATCTCCACCGTAGATTCTTTAAGAACCCTTATAAGTTATATAATGGGTGATGACCTCATGAGTGGCATGACATGCCATCGCGATAGCCATCTTAACCCTGGGGTGACATGTGTCACCTATTGATTGGTCAGAGGAACCAGAATGGTCCAGGAGGGCCAAGAAACCCTTAGATATTTGATCATAACCTAAATTTTTAGATCTTCCAATTGAGACATCTCGACCATACGTTGGTAGAGGGACGATGGAGGTATAGAGATGGGTATAATCCCAAATAGTACACGATTAAATATCGTAGATGATGATGAAATCTAGAGGGAAATGATAGTCGTTGATCGGTGAGCGAGCATGGTTGAATCTCAGTCGTAGATCCTGGTGGGTCCCATCACTATACCATAAGGAATGTCAAAGACTGGATGTTAACATCTGCGCCAATTAGTATCTCTGACACAATTAGATTTATTGGATGATTGGCGCGAGGACCGTTGGATATAGAATAGGCTCGACTAATAGATCATTGTCATAACTTTTGGTTGGGGTCCTTACGACCCATGAAAATAAAATCCTGACGATGACGACCTGAGGTTCGGTGGGATCGAAACCATGGTTCAGATAACCGTGTGGAAAACTCCACGTCGAAGCCACAATTGTGTAATGTTGGATGACACTTGGGATAGGAATCCATGTGGATGCCACATGGAAATGAGCTGGCAGTTGGCTAATGAGGCCTGAGAAATTTTTAAGGCCATAACTTTTAACTATGAGATCGGATTTGGGCATAGTTACAGTCATTGGAAATATCGTGGTGAGTAGGAGATGATGGAATCATTTAGACTAGGTTTTGAGGTGATCAAGAAAAAGTGAAATTTTAATACCCTATCCCTTAAAAGGTACTTAGGGGGTTGGGTGTGTTACAACTAGAATCAAGAGAGAGTGGTGTAGTTGTAGATGATCGGATTCCAAATGCATTTCTTTTCAAGGTTGAAGTTATTTGTGATTGCTTGTTTGAAATTGACTTTTTTTTAACATGGGTGCTTTCCCTTAAGGTTATTCCGCAACTCAAAAGTGACACCTATTGGTCTGAGCAACAAACTATCAACTAATTGTAGGAAACTTGTACAAATTAGGATTGGATACCATACTTAGGCACTACGTGCTTGACCATGAGAGATCAAATATTCTATGGTAGTGTCATAGTGGAGTTGTGGGAGGACACATTGGCGTAAGGGAAAATTCCCATAAGGTATTACAAGCAGGATTATGGTGGCCAACAATGTTCAAGGATGCCAAGGAATATATCAGGGCATGTGATATCTGTCAGCGAGTGGGAAAAACATCCCACAATGATGTGTTACCCTTACACCCTGTTCAAGCACAACAATCCTTTGAAACGTGGGTTGTTGATTTGATCGGTCTGATAAACCCCCCTGAGAGGTACTCTAAGGAAAGATACATTATTACCTTAATCGATTACTTCACTTGTTGGGATGAAGTTGGAGCTATTCGAAATTGTTCTACTGACACATCAACATGGTTCATTTTTTAGAATATAATCACCAGGTTTGGTTGTCCTCAGAGATTGACCAATGATCAAGGGGCTCATTTTATCAGTGACATTATCGTGACCCTCACATGCGAGTTTTTTATTTAGCACCATAAGAGAAGTCCATACCATCCTCAAGCAAATGGAACAATAGAAGCATTCAACAAGATTTTGGAAAGGGGTTTGACTAAAGTTTCTTGTGCCAATCAGGATGATTGGGATGAGAGAGTTCCCACTAGGTTATGGACTTACCAAACCACTACAAAGAGATTACACAGGTATACCCCATTTCATTTGGTATATGGTCAAGAAGAAGTAGTGCTCTCCGAGTTTATAACTTTGATTCTATTCATTGTGTAGTCTACTAAGATGACAAACGATGAATCCTTCACAACACAGATTGTGGAATTAATGAAACTCGATGAAGATAGATTCTTGCAAGATTTTCATCAGACATTGGAAAAGGATTGGCATGATCGACATATTAAACATAAATTGTTTGCGCAAAGTGACTAAGTCCTATTATATGATAGAAAATATTAGAGACATCTGAGGAATCTACAAATACATTGGTTGGGACCTTTTATAGTTGGGGAAATACGTGAATCGAGTGTTGTTAGGATCGTGCAATTAGATGGTATTCTTTGTCTCAGATGGGTGAATGGTGCGCACCTCCATTAGATGGTAAATGCAAGTGTGCAATGCTCCTATATGTGGGAGTGAATGTAGTAGGTAGGATTTCATTTGTTTTGTTGTTCATATTTCTTGTTAATAAAATGGTGGTGTGTCGGACTGTCACTTGGTGTAGAGTTTAGGTTGTCATTTCCACTTTGGCCAACTTGATGATCTGGATTTTATGAGAAGAACGAAATGAATACACACACACACACACACACACACACACACACACACACACACACACACATATATATTATTAACACAAATATTCAATGAACAATAACATAGATACGATAAAACTTGTCTTCTATTAATAAAGAAATATGTTGAAACTGTAAAATGCATACTGAAACAAGCTTGCTAGAATGGTGGCGGCTTATCTCTAAGAAGAGATGTGATGACTCTTGTCATTCGCAATAATATCACTACAATGAGGCTCTAAAATCATTTTTACAATAAACATGAATTCTAAAACCCTAGACATCCAAAAACCTAACCCTACGAGATGAAGCACCAAGAGTCATGTGGGCCCTGTTGGGGTAAGTTGGTACATCAACTTCCCGGGGTCGTAACTTTTTCCTACGATCTTCATTTTAGGTGCAAAATATCCCCTTGGAAAGGTCTATCCGAGGAATACATATTATGCCATCATAATCTAGCTTTATTATTAGTCTGACTGTGGCGATCCCTAAAAATGTTGTTTAGGGCCTCAAAATAGCCCCAAAAGTTCAGGACCCGAAAACTAGGAAAAAATTGCCAAACTGAAAAACTACCAAGATGAGTTAGTTGGAATAGGTGGGTGGCCATCGATATCCACCTGGATCAATCCTCCCCTTTAGGAAGAAATGGTATCCATTGCATCGAGTTCCCCCATTAGATGAGGAAATTTATGTTAAATTTGGTCTAGGGTGAGCCACTTGCCTTGGTGCAGGGGTTGCCCTACTTTGACAACCAATAAAGCTAGATTCTTTGTTGGCAAGTGCCCTTGCCCCATGTGTCCATGATATGATCAGTGGATTATTGTTCCATGCAGTCATGGTTGAGCTATGTTGGTGTCAATTATTCTTCTATCTCTAAGGTTTCCAATAATGGTGGAAAATATGGTTGAAGGAGATCCACATTGAAAACTAGGTGCAAGCCAAGGAAGTGGGGAATATTGAGTTCAAAAGAATGGTTGCCCACAACCTTGGTGATGGAGTAAGGTCCATAGAGGAGTGGAAAAATATTTTGATGGGGCCATGTAAGGTGTTCTTTTTGCAAGTGCAACCAAATTTTGTCTCCCACCTAAAACTAGTGTGACACCCAATGTTGATCATGGTGTTGGTTGTACTTGGCATTGGATTTCTATAAAATATCCTGAACCTATTGGCGGATGTGCTGGATCCACTCAATGAACCAGTTGGCATAGTCAGCTTCAGTTGGAGCATGAGATGAGTCTTCTCAGGTGGTCGCAAGGGGTAGTGCAACATCCATGGGACCCAATGGTTGAAATCCCATCCCCACCTGAAAGGGGTTGTGGTCAGTTGAACTATGTATGGATTTGTTGTAGTTGTGTTGAACATAGGGAATATTCTCATCCCATGTGAGGGGGTTTGGAATTGTACATACATAGGATATCCACGATCATCCGGTTGACGACCTCGGTTTAGCCATCCATCTGGGGGTGGAAGGCAGTGGATTCAGTGAGCTTGGTGTCCAGCAGTGACCAAAGTCTCGACTAGAATGTGATAAGGAACTGATTGTCCCAATTTGAGATAATGGTTTGTGGTATTCCAAAATGTACCCACACTCATTCAAAGAAGATCTTGGAAGTGGCCTCCATTGTGATTCTCTTCTTGCAGGCGTCCAGAATCCTAATCTTGGAAAAGCGATCAAAAACCACAAAAACACAATCATTTCCTCGTTTGGTGGATGGAAGGCCTGATATGTAGTCCATTCAGATGGATTCCCACATCCTGTCAGGAGTAGGAAAAAGGGTGTACATGCCTTGTTTCTTAGTGGTCAGTTTGGAAATAATGCAGGAAATGCAGGACCTGATATACTTGCTGACATATTGTTAAAGTTTTCTCCAGTGGAAATGTTGTTGCAACACTACCAGTGTATTTTCTACGCTGAAGTGTCTTGCCAACCAATTGTAGTGGGATTCCCAAATCAACTTCACTCACTCGCTTGATGGAACACATAGATGGCCCAGATGACACAACAACCCTTCCTGAAGATGGAAATGAGTGACAACTATGTTTGCGCCCAACAATTGGTAGGTGGTGGCGAAGTCAGGATCTTTTTCATAGATTTGGGGCCATCTAGAGGTCTCATGGCCACAATATTCTAGCACCGTGGTGAGTGACGTGACTAGAGGTCGTATCAGGCATCAATGATGCAGTTCATACTTCCTCTCTTATACTTGATGTTGAGGTGGAACTGCTTCAAGTATCTGGACCACTTCTAATGGCAGTCATTCTGTAATTTTCCTTGTGTCTGCATGAACTGCAATGACTTATGATCAATGTGGATGAATGTATCCTTCCCGAGAATGTAATTCCTCCATTGGTGACAGGATTGCATAATGGAGTACATTTCTTTGTCATAAGTAGGGTACTTACAGACGACATTTGATAGTTTCTCACTATTATAGGCCACAAGGTGGCCATGCTGAGTGAGAATTGTGCCCACAACATAGTATGAAGCATCTGTCTCGATCTCAAAGGGATATTGCAGGTCAGTCAATGAGATCATTGGGGATAAGTACAAGCGTTGCTTCAAATCATTGAACGCTTTCTATTGGGATAGGTCCCACACAAACGTTTCCTTACCACCACGCCTGGTTACTTGGCTGAGGGCCCATGCAATATGGGAGAATCCCAACATGAACCTATGATAGAAATGGGCAAGGCCTAAGAAGTTCTGAAGCTCAGTGAGCATGGTTGGGGTTGGCTAATTATGGATGACTTGGATCTTTTCTAGATGCACATGTACACCATGCTTATCAACTATGTAGCCTAAGTATTATACCCTATCCATTCCAAAGGATAATTTCTCCAAGTTGGCATATAGCTTGTGTTGTCGCAGAGTGTGTAGAACCCGTTGAATATGCTACAAGTGTTCTTCCCAAGTCTTGTTGTAGATGAGGATGTCATCCATATACACCACTACAAAATAATTGGTGAACAACCGCAAGATACAATCCATCATCCTCATGAAATTTGTTGGTGCATTTGTCAAACCAAATGGCATGACCAACCATTAAAAAATACCTTATTTTGACTTGAAGGCAGTCTTCCATACATCTACCTGCTCTATTCTGACCTAATGGTAGCTAGAATTTATATCAATCACACCGAATTTTTTGGCCCCCTTGAGTTGATCAAGGAGATCGTCAATTCAAGGAATTGGGTATTGATTCATGATTGTGATCTTATTTAGGGCCCTGTAATCAATGCAGAGTTGCAAAGTCTCATGTTTCTTTTGCACAAGCACGATTGGGCTTCCACAAGGTGATGTGTTGGGTCGGATGTGCCCCCTATGGAGAAATTCTTCGATCTCATGCTTGATCTCCTCATTTTCTAACAGAGAGCGGCGATAAATTGGCCCATTGGGTATTGGTGCACCAGGGGTCAGATTGATGGAATGTTTGACCTAACAATGCAGAGGTACCCCAGTAGGTGAGGAGAAGATGTCTTTGTATTCTTACACGACCTTATCGAATTTCTTCTATTGCGTGGAGAGGTCAGTCACAGAGGCCATGAATGTGGCTACAATATTTCTCTCACTTTGAGAGTGAATCACAAAGAAGAAAAAATTCCCAGTATGAGATCATATGACCTTCCTACATTGCTTGGCAGAGATCAAGGAAATGGCACTAGGTGGAACTACCTCGGGTATCCTATACAATTTTCTATCCAAAGTAATAATAAAATTGCGAGGCATAGACTCATATACAGCATGATGTTTCCATAAATAAGGTTGTCCCAAAATAACACCACAAACTTCAAGTGGAGAAACATCACATGATACCTCATCTTTGAAGGGATTGATTTCATAGGACATGAGACACTATTGGCTAACACGAAGATTGCTTCCTTGAGAGAGCCATCCGATGGTGTAGGGATGTAGGTGCAACGTTTTCAGCAGGGCTAGTTTCTTGAAAAACTCTACTGAGATGAGGTTATTTTGGCTACCGCTATCAATGATGAAATGCAATGGGGTGCCTTTCACCCACATCTATGAATGAAAGAGGCACTCTCCTTCGTTTTTCTCCTTAGGTTCACTAGGCAGGATCTTGGTGGTAGCAACGACAGAACTGGGTTTCACGTCAATGATCAGTCTCCCATTTTATGGTTTTGACTCATAGTCGAAACCCACATCTGATTCAGAGGCTTTCATCTCATCCACCAATGACTGCTTTGAGCAGAAATCAACAGTGTTATGCCAGGGGATCTTAAGGAAGTCACACCACTTCCTAGTATCTGTCTTCGTCTTTCCATTGTCCTTCTTTGTTTACAACTTAGAATAGTTGTCATGAGGATGTCCATATTTTCACTGCCCTTTGTTCTACATGTTGAGGCTACCCTTTACTTGATTCTATTGTGAGAGGTTCCCAGACCCAAACTACCACAGTTTTTGTTTAATCTTCTGCTCGATTTTGATGACATTTTGATAGGTCGCACCCAAGGATGAGATGTCTAGAAACTCCATTTATTTCTGGATGTATCTATGAAGACAACCGTGGTAATTGATCACTAGATGTCGCTCAGAATATTTTATACCCAACTTGGTGCTCAAGGTATGGAAGATATTTGTGAACTATGGCACTGCTTGGTCCCTTTCCTACCGTAGTGTGGTCTATTTTGTATACATGTCATCATAACTTTCGATAAGGTAGTATTGTTCCTTAATAACATCCCTGAAGGAATCCTAGGTGAGTGAAACTATAAATAATGAGGGTTCCTTTGTTTCCTTTTGCTCACAGAAATTCTCCCACCAATATTTGACATGGGGACAGCTTTGAGGAGCGCAAAAGTAATGTTTTCTCTATTCAAAAATTTATATAGAAAAATATCCTTCTAGCAGATTCAACCATTTGTCTACAACATCTACATCTATCTGACCTTCAAATATAGGAATATCAAAGTTGATTTGTACCTTGAAGGGGGAGGCGCCTCCGCTCAAGTAATATTTGTCGCATGTTGGTAGCCATTGAAGGATTTGTGCAAAACTATCCAACATATCATTCCTCCGTTGCGCGAGGGCTTACTCGATCAATAGTTTTAAAGGATCTCATGTCCCATTGTATTTATTTTCTCATGCCATGGAAGTTCACTTGAGCATGTGAGAGAAATTTTCCTCAAGAGAAACAAGCTCGAGACCCAACTCTTTGTACCTTGACCTCGTCAAGAACATGCATTAAGAACGATAAGGAGCAGACCCCACTGATACCATTGATCCATATTTTATGAGCATAACAAAATGAATATAGATCTATATTATTAACACAAAGATTCAATGAAAAATAACATAGATACACTAAAACTTGGCTTCTATTAATAAATAAATACATTGAAACTGTAAAATTTAGACTAAAACAAGCTTGCTAGAATGGTGGCGGCTTATCTCTGAGAAGAGATGTGACGGTTGCGTTCATTCGCAAGAATATTACTACAATGAGGATCTGAAATCCTTTTTACAATACACATGGATTCCAAAACCATAGACATCCAAAAACCTAACCTAAGGAGATGAAGCGCCAAGATTCATGTGGGCCCCGTTGGGGTAAGTTGGTACATCAACTTCCTGGGGTCGTAACTTTTGCATACGATCTATAGTTTTACTGTGGTGAGACCTAAAAATATTGTTTAGTACCTTTTTCTTATATGTCTCATCATTACTAGTAAAAATCATTTAAGTCTCACCAACTATCATTACATTTCCAATTCAGCACTAGTGGAGTCATTAAAAATTCCATGTATTGTGTCCTATTAATCTCCACTCAGTAGTCAGGCTCACTCTTACCCAAATTGTCTCGTATATTTGTTGTGTTCTGCTCATCATATCTGACATTAATGTTGAATTACGTCCATGATAGTTTTTATTTGTGGTTAATGCATGTCGTCACCTCTCGACGTTGTCTATAAAATCATCTTCAACCTTTAGTTCACCATTATTCTGATTCTTCAAGTCAGTTGTATACTTCTCTTTGGAGCTTACGAAGCCTTCATTGCACTTGAACCTTTCCTCTCGACCCCCTGTTTTGTTTGTCTACTATCACCGATTAATGAATATGGAATGAACAAGCATCGCTCGGGGTTGTGTACCCAATATTTTTGTTATTATTGAGCTTTTCGATCCATGAGTTACTACCCTAGGCGACTTATAGGGGAAGGTGGAGAAAACTTGCCTCATCGACATCGATTTCTTGGATTTCGACCTATTCTCGTAGATGAAAGTAGAGGTCTATTTCGACGATGTTTTTCTTCCCTCGGTAGAGGTTGGTATGGATTAGAAGGTTCCCTTTGTATCATTGTGGGAATCCACACTTATGAAATTACGGGACTTCCCAGTGTTTGGGAACACAAGCGAGGTTGGGCATTGTACCGAATTTGTCATCATTCATGTCCACAACGGTTCCCTATGGTTGGACCAAGAATACTCGATCCACATGGAAGAAATCCATCAACTTATAGGTCTATCCATGGAGGGTGACAATTTCACCAAGGGGTTCCAAGGGTCCATAATGTGTGGTAAGAAGAAGGGAGAGCCTACTCTCTACGACAAGTTTAATACTAGATGAGGTGGTCAATGTGTTGTGATTGAGCCCATTCTCCCTAAACCAGTACGTTGCACATGCTACCTAATTTTTTATAAGGTTACAAGGACCTACACATGAGCGGAATGCACACTATATGCCCTCTTAGTGGTGGATTTTTACACACAAGGAGTCCTCATCAACTAGTGTCAATACTTGCAAGTCAAATTACTCTAGGTATGTGTGGATGCACATGATAAGGATACGTATCTCATTTATGGGTATCTTTTAGTCACCCTCGCCATATGGAAATCGAGGCCACCAATGGGAAGGGATCTTGGGTTGACTATAGATACACAACTTGTGATGAGGTTTGAGCCCTGCCATGCCCGGATTGATGATGTTAATTCCTTCTTTAATAACACTACCTTTTTGTAGTGGTTTAATGACCTTGTCGGTGTTACCCAATGCCTACGCATTCCCCAGAAGCTACTAAATCACCATACCATCAAGATCTGATTTTCCATGACTCGAGACAACACCTTTGTGCAGCATCTTGGTACAACATATGAGGAATTCCATACCTCTCCACTATTGTACTACCTCACAGAGCAAACACTCGACAAAAAAAAATTCTCCTGACCTGGAGTCCTAAAAGAGAAGAAGAACTTCAGATTCTCCTATCTCTTCCCTGCTATCTCATGGTGATAGGCCCCAACCTTAGCAAACATTCCAAGCTCCAACACCACCACTATTTAGAAACAACCACTCCCACCATCAGATTCATATGAAGAAGAAAAAAAATAGGTTTTTCCCCAGTCAAGGCCACCACCATTTCTCAATCTCTTGAATGATGCCACTATTTCAGGTAAGGACTTGTGTGAGGTTGTTACTACTTCATTTTATCCTAAGAAGAAACACATTACTTCTCCTTCCAAAGGAACCCCCGGGCCCATTTTCACTGATGTTATTCCCATTTCCTCCTAGACACCCCCATCTCATACATCCCCACCCTCTCCATCCTCCATCCCCATTCTCATCATTGAAAACCCCCCTATTACACCTAAATCCACCCATGTAGTTGAGGTATCTATGAGCCAACCCCCTGGCTCATCCGCAGAAACTCCATCATTTGTTCCTTTATCGACTACTCGATCTCATCCCAATGTTATTGCAACCCATTCTAGTGACCCCATCATTTCGATTGTCGCAACCGAAGTTTCCAATCCATCTGGGTTTCCCCAATTTCCATAGGTTCCAAACCCATTGGATACCCCACCATAAACACAACCCCAATCAAATATTGAGTTGAAGACAGAAATATAGGACCCATTGGGTCCGGATCCACCGAATGATGTTATGGATACTCAATAGGACACTCAGTGTATGCACAATATGATTTATGTAAAGGACCAGGTGGCACCTCTTTTGCATGACCCCCAACATTGTTGTTCCATCCTAGAACTCTACTTGAAACATGTCGATGTGATCATCATGCTACCCTAAGAGGTCCAGGACAACGTTTCCTGCAGCCTTTGAGCTATGTCGGCTAGTATTGATATCATTGGAACCCCTAGCATGTCGGAATTCTTGGTCGCTAGTGGCCAACCCCTTGTGTCATATTCCCTATGCCTCCTCCTTATAGTAGTGGAGAGCTCAACACTTGGCCTACACCACAATTGTTTACCTTCATGAGTGATTCCACTGATCAATTAGAATAAATAATCATAGCATTTGAGTGCACAAATGAGGATCTCCAACAACAACCACAACAACTATAATATGTCTCCTTTGTCTTCGCTTCTACTATAGAATTGGAGTATGCCCTATGGGTGTAAGATGAATTTGTTGGTGCGGCTATGTCAGAACACTTTTCTCAAGTTCGTCCCTCTTTTTAACGGATGGCACTGAAGCTACCTAAATATATCACTCCAATTGCACCTCTCCAACGGATTGAACTCATTTTCGGTGCACAGTCCTAGCTGGCTACAAAGACTGATACCCTACAATAGTAAGTAGCTCCGATCAAAATAAAGGAAACAGAGTAGCCCAAATAAATGATGAAAAATATTATGCACGCAAATACGAAGGGAAATTTGGTTCGATCCTCACTTCATGCACGTGTTGATGAATGTCATTAGCTCTTTGACATGGTCAATGACTGGGTTGGTTTGCTAGACTGAAGCAACCAACTAATTGCAGAATTGCGTTCACAACTCAACAACATGCATGAAAAATCCTGAGCTATGAATAACCCTATTGACCAGGCTGCTAAGTTTTCAAAACTTCAGGCCGAAGATAAATGATTGGATGCATTGGATGAATCCACCAAGGTTGCAAAGAAAGAGATTCACAACTTATGGCCCATAGTGCACAAAAAATATATTCAAATGTAGCAGATTGAATCCATTGCTGATAGAGAATGGAGTACTCTCTTGGCCACAAATCCAGAGGATCCCAATGTGACTGCCTCTCAAGATTTTTTTGCGGGGGGCTCAAATTTTTAAAGGAAACGGCGAGATCACGTTGAGCACTATGACCATTTTTCATGAGCAGGATCTCACCATTGTATCGGAGTTGGACCCTATGTTTGTGGAAGGACAGGGAAAAGAGCAAGTAGGTTGACTTGGGATGAGTCAAAGGTTGTGGTTGGGGCATGTTGGGCCCTCCATTTTTTAAGAGAACCTAATTTTGTAAGAAAGGCTAAAGTTTTGTGGGACAGTGCAATAGCACAATAGAAGATTAGAAGTGACAAAGAACATCTAGGATACACGAAAGAGTTAAGTGCAAGTGTGCTAGTAGTGAAAATAAACAATGCACTAGCTGGATGATCAAGTGGAAATATCCATAAGCTTTGAGCGCAGGAAAAGAGAAAGCATGAAAAACAACGTTCCGCGAAATCAAGAAAATACAATAGCGGAATCAAGAAGTCAAGAATCACCCGAGGGAAAACTAGAAATATGGGAATATGTAATGGGAAAGGGTTGGTTTGATATTATTCATATTATGCACTGTTAGTTTGTATTATTATTGTATATTTCTCTATTATCAAGCTATCATCATTGTTGTTATTATTTTTGGTGTGATATGCTACTGTAATGGGTTTTAAGGGAATAATTGTGCTTCGTGGTAGCAAGAAAGTCTGTAAAGGGTATTGGAACTTGGGAAGTAATGTATAAGCTATGATAGAAGGATATACGCATGGATCACGAATCCTTAGATATTGATAATACAAGAGATCATTTGGGCCCTAAAAATATTGGTTATGATGTGTATGAATCTTAGTTTCTTCATTCCACGATTGATTATGTACTTTTTATTTGGTATTTAACCATTAACTCTAATGTATGGACTTGTTTTTGTGTTGCAAAATCTAATTAATCTGATGTCTATGTTGTTTAATATTCTAGGTGATATAATTATTTATATGTTAAAGCATGAATATGAATTATGTTGAGCCATATTTGATGATGCATCCTCTTTGATTCACTTCACCTCACACAAGTCTCAGTTGCACTTCGGGTGAGACTTCCTTCCTTTGTGGAAGGTTGAATATGCCAGTGCTTCTAGACTACAACAATATCTTTGTTGGTAACCTCTGAGAACTTCGGTCTCCAATTTTGCTCCAACAGGTCTTAATCACTTGGTTCAACTAGTTTAACAATCTAGTTGGTATTCATCAAGTTCCATCCATCTCAATTCATGGTCTAGGTTCACTCATTTCCATTTTATTTCCAATAGGATTAGATGACTCCAAGGGTTGGTACCTAGAAAGGATAACCTAGATATGAAATGATGGGAATCAAATAAGAAAATGGGAGGAACCTACATAATGAGACTATAATATTGTAATACAACCAAAACTAAATCATGCCAACAATGTCTTATGATGACAAAGGAACCCTAGTGGAGTTGGGAACTTGGGATATTGATAGGGATGAAWWWTTCATCCCTATCAATATCCCAAGTTCCCAACTCCACTAGGGTTCCTTTGTCATCATAAGACATTGTTGGCATGATTTAGTTTTGGTTGTATTACAATATTATAGTCTCATTATGTAGGTTCCTCCCATTTTCTTATTTGATTCCCATCATTTCATATCTAGGTTATCCTTTCTAGGTAGGATAGGATTGACCTATGTTGAGTAGGATCATTTTTATTATCATGCTATTTTCTTATTTTTCCCTATATTGTCACTATATTGGTTGTCCTATCTACATTTAATGAAACTAATATTAAGCATATTACTTTTTTCGTTATTCATTGAGGCTTACTTTACTAATAGGTTGAGGACACCCAAGATAATTATTCCCCACTTTTACCTATCACATTACTCATGTACTCATAGTATCCAAGTTAAACCTTGGAGCAAGCACCCATGGACTGTTTCTTAAGAAATTTGATAGCCCTTCTTACAAAGAAATATATGATCGTCTTTTTGAATGGATGGGAATCATATGAAAGGTAGGGATATTTGGGGTTGGGAGGGGATGCGAGGTGTACCTTTGTATTTTATTAGGGAGAGGAAAAACACATATTCTATTCTCTCTAAACCATTTGAGAAGGAAATAAACTTACAATTACATGTGTAAGAGGTAGGAACAAATCAACTTCTATTACCCATTTTGTTTCCCTATAATTATATAAGTATTATTCCCACTTCCCAACCACCTTTGGGAAAGAAATAAAAGTGTTAGTTATATGTTTCTAATACACGCTTTTGATATACACAAAAAATCCCCTATATTTCTTCCCTCAAGTGGATTCTTATGAAAATGAGTTTGGTGTTGGTTGGGACATCTTCTACCAAATTTATTGGTTTTTTTTTGTCCCTCCTCACGGTTAGGTAAGATTCCCACCATAAGTGACTCCTTTCTCTTATGTAATTCATTTCGTCTTCTTAGTATGGAATTTAATCCTCATTTAATAGTATTATATAGTAAATTATTACTAGTGCGTGTAACATGAATTAACGCTTCATCATCGTGAGGGAACTATCCACTCTAGTTGGGTCCCAGACCTTATCCTATCATGGATACTTTCATTCCCTAATAATTGATGAAAATAAAAACCACATTGGTTCATCTTTAGTAATATGGCGTCAAGAACACTTAAGACAAGAAGAAAATAAGAGCAAGAAGCAAACAATGTAATGTACCACTACAAAAGTAAAGAGAGAACTAAACTATGAAATGCGATGTAAATAAATACAACTACCAAGTAAGAAAATTAGTAGCTAAACTATGAACCATAAGATGTAAGTATGTCTAATTACTATGAAAATAAAATAGCAAATAAACTATGAAAGTGAATCCTAAAATGAAAACATAGGAGTAGGGTAAGAGATATATACCATCACTTACCAAGGTGCAAGTGATGCAATGTAAGAGCCCATTTTTTGGCATGGCACATGAGAGAAGAGATATAATTTGTGCATGCTATAAATATAGATGTGATGATGTAAAGTAATAACTATACAATGAAATCCCTCGGGGGGCAAATCAATTGGCAAGTGTTGTGATATGAAGTGTTATGTTCGATGAGGTTCTGAGTTCAAATCCCCCCGACTTACCCATGCCTGCGAAAGGGGAATAGGTATGGCATCTGGAGGTTATAGTGGTAGCGGTCAGAATCAACCCCGTGTCACGCAAGTACGAGACTGCCCAGTTGTCGATTCCTCCATATACAAAAAAAAATAACTATACAGTGAAAATACAAATGAATGTGAAAAGGGAAAAGGATAGAATTAAAAAAACATACATGTATTTACTTGAGGATGGAAACTAATGATGTGGGAGTCTATTAAGACATGTAAAATATTATAGTATGGTAATATTGATTCCAAATAAATCCATGTATCAACAACATAGATGTAACTTAGTGGCTTGCCTCAAGCGTGATAGATAGAAACACCAATTTAGTGCCAAATAAACTTATGTGTTATGGTAATCTCAATGGAAAAGAAATATATGTACCTATAACACAAGTGTTAGTGGCTTGTCCCAAGCGAGGATGGATGGAAACACCAACTCTCAAGGAAGAGAAAGATTCAAGTGAAAGTGAGAAAAAAGGGAGGGAGAAGAGGAGCACATTCCAAGGTAGAAATATCAAAGGAAATAGGGGAGAGGGAAAAATTCTAGGGAAAAAATAGTGATGGAAAGAGGTGAGGTAGTAATGTTAAGGATAAAATAGCAATGGAAAGAGGTGAGAGGTATTAATTATATTGAAGTACTAATGAAAGAAAGAAACAAGAGGTAGTAGCACTAGTGAATCACTAGAAAAGGCAAGAGGCAAGAGGCAACAATGGTTGTGGAGAAATGGTGAGGGAAATATGTGAGAGGAAGGACATGCTAAAGATGCAACATCATAGTTGTAATTCTACAAGATGAGAAAACCTAGACCAACATCTCAGGGGAGATACATGATGATAACCATTGTCTAGGAAAAAGTTTTCTTGAATCTAGCCCTACCTGAGATAGCAACCTAGAGGGAGCCAATTTATAATGAGCTAACCAAGAAGAGAGGAAATCAAAGAAATATAGAGAGGAGAGAGAAGAAAGAGGGATTATTACTCCAAGATGATCAAGGAAAGTGAATAGCATAAAGGTGGGAAAGGGAAGATAAACCAAGAGGAGAAGAAAGGGAATTGTTGGGTTCTCAAGGAAAACTAACGATACAAAGCCCAAATTCACCCTACAAAGGTGCCATTCTAAGAAGGGGATTGTTTCAACTTGTTGAATCCTTGAAGGGTCCATGGGGAAAGAGATAATTTGTTATAACCAAGGGTATGCCATACAATATTTTCTATGATTTTAAGGTTGAGAATGAGTCATTTGATATTGCAATCATTGTGATGGATTTGGATGAATAATGGGTTGATGACATTGTCCTTTCATTCCTTTGAGGAAGGAATATGAGAGATATCAAAGGAGGCAGTAGTTTGATCTTGGGAAATATTGGGTGAAAATTCAAAGAGGGCTTCAATCAGATGATCTCTATAATCAAGACATGCATGAAGAATGTCCATGTAGGACGTTCTAGATACATTACAATATGGGATCTAGAGCAATGAAGTGGAAGAGGAAGAATGATTCTTTCTAGCATGGGAAATGGGTGGAGAAGAGAGGTTGGAGGACTTGAGAGGAACTCCTTGTTGAGTTTGGATAACATTCATTATCAAGTGAGAAGGCATGGGAGCATCAACATCAATTAGGATAAGGGTCAATTATTGAGTAGGTTGGACTTGGAGAGGCCTACCTAGTGCATTGGAATAATGGTATCAAGGTCACTGAGGTTGGGGAGAGAATTAGAAAAGGTATGTTCCCTTTTAGAGTGAAATATAGTCATAGATCCAATCCAATATAGGGCATATTTCACCCTCGTAATTTTTGAAAACATGGATCCTTTCTACAACTTCTGGAGAAGGCTATCTAGAATAAGGGTTGACATGATCCTTCCCTCTCTTCCTAGGAAATTTAAAAGGGGATTATTTGTATTCTTCATCACAGATGTTGAATTCAAGTTTGGAAGAAGCATTCTTATTTTTTTCTTACAAGACTTTGGAGGGTCATGATTAGGCCTGGGGTCAATATAGATCTAGAGCTCCATATTTTCACTTGCGACGATGATTTATATTTAGGTGGTGTAGTAGTTTAGCCTTTATTTTCATTTATATACTTGAGTTGTTGGAATTTTTTTGTGTTATGAGAGTCATGTTTCTGGTATTTGTACCTCTTATAGCTTTTAAGGTGGAAGGATCAAGTTGCTCCTTTTCCTAAGTGTAGAAAATTATTTTAGTCTTAGTTTTGAGTGGGAGCATTTCTATCACCGCATCACTCATTCCATTTTTTTGGATACTTAGGGCTTGGGTATTTTGATTTTTCTATATCCAATAGTTTATATGATATAGGATTTTTCTATTCAAAGGAGGTAATCGATGGAATGTTTAATCAAGGTGAGTCTTCAGTGAAAATTTGGACTCTATAGTATCACTTTAGAGCATTGGTAAATATATTGTAAAGGGTTTATTTTTATTTTATACTTGTCATAGAATCATGTAGATATGTATCCCATCGATGGATGGAAGTTAAATTAGGTGCCTTGTATTCATGGATAAGTTCAAAGTTTAAATTAGGTGCCTTGTATGCAGTTCTTGGGCCCCTTTTTCTCAACTTTGGATCATTCTAGGGCCACTTTCGATCAACCGAGAATGAAGGAAAGGCATAAGAAGTGAAATTATCGGTTTAAAATTAGAAAATAAGTTTTGGATACCCATTTTAGAGATGCATGTGGGTTCTCGAGTGCTCGCAACGTTGAGGCATTCTTTGGCCCCTTTCGATCAACTTTGGATCGTTTTGGGGTCGATTTTGGTCATCCTCGAATGAAGGTTATGCCTAAAAAGAGAAAATATTTGTTTCCAAATATTAAATCATATTTGGAAACCTATTTAATATCTGTAAGGATTATAGGGGTGTTAAAGTGTTGTATGAACTTGTATACTAACAAGGAAGGTCATAAATTGACCCTTTAGGGAGACAATGAAACCAATGAAGGGCATCCCCTATTAGGAATCAAAGAAAAAGAATTATAGTGATATTGATGTCATGAATAAACTAAGTATGGGTGATAGAAAAGGATTCCAATTGATACATGGGATCATGCCCAATAGCACCACTAAATTCAAGTAACTTGGGTAGGTTTGGAGGAATCCATGTTGTTATAATTTGATGGGTAAAATGTTGTCTAAAGATTTGGGAAAAGGAAGTTCTAGATGATACACAACTTCTTCCACTTCTAAGTCTTGTATTTTGACTACGATAGCCACCATGGGGGGGAATGTTTTTATTAGGGGGTGGTTCCATGCCACCACCACCTCCTTGAAAGTTGATTTTTTTTATATTGTGTCATTGTTGGTATGAAATCTTTTCCATGTGGTTGGGATATCATTGGGATGTAATATTGTCCTTGTAGTTGAGTATATTTTTGGATGTATACTTGTCTTTGTATATTGTAGAGGTTTTCATGAATACTTGGTTCATATTTAAATTTGTTGTTGTACGAATACTTGGTTCATATTTAAATTTGTTTTTGTATGAATACTTGGTTCATATTTAAATTTCTTGTTGTATGAATACTTGCATGACAATTGAATCCTAGAGGAGGCTAAAGGTTTTGGGGTAGGTTATTGACATTCCCCTAGATAAGATTTGAATATGTTTGAAAAAAATGTTGTTGAGGTTATATATGCAGTTGGCTTATATGGATGTAGGTTTGGGATAGGGTTTGTGGAACCTTTATAGAGGTACCAAGACTCATGGATCCAAAAGAGAATATTTGAAGGGAATACCTCAGACTCAGGTGATCCATGGATAAAAAGAGGAGGAGCCACTCTAGAGGAAGAAGTGAAGAGGGTGGTCCATTAATGGGAGGTTCTGTTGAGAATATTGAATATGGTGTGTATGAAGGGTAATGACCATATACATGAGAGGATATTTTACCTTCATGCATGGAAGAGGTCGACATCTCAATCCAACTAATATTTTCAATAATATGAATGCAAGGACCTTATGCAAATTTAATGCCTTGAGAGAACTCTATTTTTGTGCCTTGGAGGTGGGATAAATGATGGAGATGAGAAGGGAGATCATGGCCAACCATATAATCTACCACATAAATGGTTTTGACTTTCATGCAATCCATCCAAAATATATATAAGACAAGATAATGTAATATTGTATGAAGCATCTAGGTAGAAGGGTGGAGAGGAAGAATGGGGGCCTTCTCTCTCTCAAAGAAAATAACACGATATTTCCTAAGATGAGAGTAAAGGATCACTACAAAAAAGGGTGATACCTTACTCAAGAGAGGGAAGGATTGATGGGAACTCCATAGTGGAGTCACCAAAATGTAGCATGATGGTTAGAGTGAGGTACCATACTACCACAAGGAGGAAGGAGAGAGTGGTGTCACCACTTAATTTTAGGGAAAACCTAGAAACCTTAGGAAGGGAATAGAGGAGGGAATACCAATGGTTTTATTAGGGTTTTAGAGATGATTATGTGACCTATGGTTGTATATTAATTAGGTTACTTTGTTTATGGTTCACAACAAATAGATGATAACAAAAAATTAACAAATGAAATCAAACTAACCTAGGGTTAATTTACCAATCTCCTTTGGTGAGCCAATTAATCTGAGTGTTGGAAATGAAAGAGAAGAGAAATGGATAAAAGTCATGAAAAAAGTGTTGTTGTGGGTGTTGACACTACTTGGGATGAAGATGATATTTCCCATAGGCCTCCAAGATATCTTTACTCAACTCAAAAAACCATGCACATGTTGTTACTCTTTCTTTCAAAACAAGTTTTTCATCTAGCTATAATATAATGAAACAAAAACACCTATACCTACCATATAAATGGTCAAACAATGAAGTGTTGTATGTTGACCCAAAATGACCTTAGAAAGTTGGTACCTCCCTTTACCTAGTTGCATCAAAACCTTCCTTGAGGTAGTAGGGTTGAATTGTCCAATGTGTTGGAGGAAATGAAACCAATGGAATATATAAATAAAGAAATAGATACATATGGAGGTGATAGAGAGTACAAGAATAAGCAACCCACGAGAATATAAGAAGAGTGAGGAAGCTAGATCAATATTTGACACCAATATGATGGGGTTCCTACAAGATATTTTCAAGGATGGAATAGGGATCAAAGAGACCTTACAAAGAGGGGAGGGGATATATAAATAGGCAAGGGAATGACCTCAATGTGTAAGTTAACAATATACTATTCATTAGAAAAAGTGGTTTGTACGAAAGAATCATACCACAAATTTTGATCAAGTATCATGGGTTTCTTAGTTTTGTACTGTAGGTATTTTCCTCCAAATCAATGCTTTCTTCTATGAGCCATGACTTGCAATCATAATACAACCAAAAACTGTCACATATCACTTGGTTTCAAGAAACCATGAAGGGTTAAGGAAGTTTTAACCCCATGGACCCTCAATTAAGTGATCCAAAATGGATTTGTGTTGTTGAGGACATGAAATGAGGCATCGACCTATCCAATTGTAGGCTAGATAAGGGAATTAGGGCCTTAGAAAAAACATAGGTATAAAATATGTACCCCATAGGGTTTAACAAATACAAATTAGTTAGTAGGTAAAAGTACAAGTGGATAGGCAAAGAGGGGGAACTATTCTTAAGTGTTAGACATACCTAGATATCATACATCTAGACTAAGGCAAGATGGCCAAAGGGATAAAGGTTTAGCACAAAGAATCTCTATAATGAAGGATGAGAAGTAACTAAATCATCATAAGATAGGTCACACATGAATGAAACATAGAAGTAGGCCATGGTGTGGCATCTCTAGGGGGTAGGCATATGTGAGTACTAAAGTGTGAAATCCATATGCTACACCATGTGAATACAAGTAAATTATCACAAGATACATATCATATGTAGGAATAAACTATCCCTAATATTTTTTCCATCTTTTCTACCCTACAATAAATGTTTCTATATTCAAACAAGTAAACTAAAGAGGAACACTTATTTTCGTGGACTAGAAAGAGGGGTTTGTTATATTTGAAACTCTTTGTGTGGAGAAATGTGTAATATGAGACATGAAGGATTTTAATTTGATGAAAACTAAGTGTAGACAAATTTAGTTGTGAAGATAGAAATTGAGGAAACTACGCTTCTAAATAGTGGTACAAACTATGGTTGTGTATGGTTGTCAAGTTTGGGGCTTAGACCTCTCCAAAACGCTTTGGAGAAAGTAGAGTTCAAAGACAATTCTTATTAAAGGAACTAGGAGTTAAAACCCCTTACTCTATTATGTTAGTATAAACATGTATACTAACATTATAGGGAGAAGCATTATGCAATTTATGACATATATAATAAAAAATAAGGCATATGGACACTAACAAGGTACCACACCAAGAAAATCTTTCAACTCAAGAGATAAGGGTTGGCACCAATAAGAAAAATCAATGACTTGGAAAAATATGTAGAAACATATAATAAATATCTATCCTATATAAAATCCTATGAAAATCATAAAAAAAAAAGAAAAAAAAAGATCTATCAAATAAGAGAGAAGACAATAAATTTACATGGTAAAACCCCAAGGTGGGGAAACATCCACATAAGCAAGCATTAGATTCTTCAAAACTCTCCCAATTACATCATCTACAACACACACATATATGGATTTCAAATGGGATCCATACAACTCTTAAGAATATGAATAATCTATCCTAAGGAACCATAGGACCCAAGATAATGATCAATACCATAAGCCACCCTTCACTCTTTCATATTCAAGAGAAATTTCCTCAATTTATAGTAACCAGGAGAAACATGGACCATTGATCATAGTGCACAATAAAGGGTGGAGATCAACCAATCCATAAAGGTTGATGATAATCTCATCAAGAGATAAGGGAGAAGTAGTGAATAAAAATGGCCTATGAGTGTAGGTCATCATTACCTAAGATACAAGTCACCACCTAATAAATCCCAAAACTATCTCCATGTGCACATGTGCAATATTACAAAAGTATAGTGAGTCCATGTTACATGTATAAGTTCCCCACAAATGATGTTATAATGATCAGTATTATGACACCAAGTACAAAATAACATCAAGCCACTAGACAACATTAAAACACATTCTAACAAAAAATACCTCTAAGAGAAAGCCTCTATGAATAAAAACCATATAATTTGCATATTCATGCTAAGTTCTCATCTCCTAATAGTTGAAACGGGGAAACAAAAATAAAAAAACAAATTGAGAAGAACATCTATGTTTATTTGGATTTTTTGGATGTATGAGCAGTTAAGACAAGAACACTCAATTTAACATAAATCTCGGAATAACTTACATAGATTTTTTAATTTTCCAACAAAACAGATACGCAATTATATTAAGGTTGTTTTAGAATACCACCAAAAAATGAGTACATTGAAAATTGAGACATCCTTGACATAAAAGACATGAAAGTTGTGAATGTATTTTTTGTAATTATTAATATGGTCCCATGAATCATGGTCTCTTATGGATGTCAAAAAAAATATTCTATTATATATCATATCAATAACTGACATATATCAATATGTTTGTCTATGCGAACTCACATCTATCAATATGTTTTTCTATGCAAATTGGGAATTTGCGGAAAATAAAAGGCATTAGATTGGGATAGTCGTGCATTATTTGGTCTATGTAGTGTCCTATTTTATGTATTCTTATATTTCATAAAGTTTTCAGTTACTAAATTTCAAATGAAAATCATGTGATAATATACTCAAGTAGTGAGTCTGAGCTATGATGGATAGAATCATGTAAAATAACATAATAGACGAATCTCTATTTCATGTGCACTTATCATATTTGTTGTTTAGATTCACCCTCAAATACAATGTTCCTTTCTTCATGCTCCCTAAGCATTCACTAAATTTCATTTATTTTTCCTTTTGTAGCCCTACTTTTCTCGCACTTAATTTCATCCTCATTCATATTCTCATTGTTCCATACTAAGTGAACTTAATATCATTTAGATACATATAATTCATGTCTTGGGATAGTGGCAATGGATCACAAATGACCATTTCATAATATAGTTGAAATTCGATAGGTAATTGTTGCATATAGAGGCAATCTACAACCCAATATTGGGTAGATGTGTAACATGGGTAGCACTCGCATCATCATGTGTCAACTTAAAAAAAGTTAATAATAAAAATAATAGAAACAAAAAATCAATCTATATATACCAATGTAGATCCATCTTAATCCTTAATCTGTTGGGGACCTAACCTCCCAAACCCCTCACGTAGATAGAATAATATATTTTCTATGTAATAACGGTCGATGTTAGTTAATAAGGCCTATTTAATAAATATGAACAAGTCAATGTAAGAAGACATAATATGAACTTTCGCTTCTAAAAATATCTTCCTCTAGAATGTTCTTTAGAAGATAGAATTAGTATAAATAAGAGTAGGAGGCATGATAAAGCTTTGTATGGAGAATTATTGTAATAGAGATCTGCTCTGTTGAAGGTTGCCCCCTCGAAGAGGCAAGTGAACATTGATGTCTTTGAATTAAGGTATTATTTCTGGTATTGCTCTTCTCAATATCTTGTTGTTCCATTGATATATGTTGAATATTCTTGTTTCTCCATATTATATTACATTCGGTACTTTACAAGTGGTATCAAAGTACTTTCCTTGGCAGGAATTGTGGGTAAATGTTTTTCCAAGGGAGAGACTTGTATTTTCGACATCTTTAAAGCACAGAGATATGTCGTTCAATGGGTAAAATTGCGGTGGGAAAGACTACACGCAGGCGAAACAGACAATTTCACAGGGTTTCCTAGAAACCAAAGTTTTTTCCTTGTTGGAAACCTTTGTAACCATTCTTGGTACCCCTCGAGTAGTAATGCATCAAACAAAATTTGTACATAGCCACCACTCCCATGTACCGACATGTATATAGGGACTCCCATAGGTCTCCTGAAACCAGTCCTAGATCAATTGATTGGCCACTTGACTATTATAGTGCCATCGAGAACAACACTTAGAAATATACTCTCTAGTACTTGGGTAATTGAGTAGTATGGATAAGGGTACGGTCGATCCTCCTTAGTTGGTGCCCTGAGATATTGGGTCGAGTACTACTATTCGACCCCACATGTATATCATAGAGATATAGCATAGGGAAAACCCTTTTCCATAGGCACCCCGCAAACCCTAACCAAGGAGGAACATACCAGACAAGGAACAAAAAGGATATTTTAGCCACACAACCTTGCCTCCTACATTCTGGTTGTGAAATTACTACACATTTTTTTCTATTAAGAATTTGGTCATTTCGACACTGCAGTATTATTCAGGTAGTAGTATAACTCTATAGGAGTAAAAACAAAATATTTGTTTGGTACTTCCTGCACCCTTATTTGAGACCTAACCCATTGGACTCCTATTTTCGTCCTAATCATTGTGATACCTAAACTTTTAATCCTTTTTTTCCCATGGACCCATACCCTTCCCGACACCCTTATTTCCCACTTATCCCATTAGTTTCCCCTCGTTTCCATGTTCGTAGTGATATATATCACTTATCTTCCTTTTTTTCCGTGGACCCACCCCTCATATCCTAATGGTTCTCACCCGCCAAAACAAAACCAATTAGTAACTAAATAATGACATTATTTCCATTCGTTCCAAACTAGACCACATGCAGGACTATATCGCTAGCCCAATAACATAACTCAAATCCACTTTCCAACCATTCAGCTCCCAGGGTCCTTCCTCCTCTAGCCCAAACCCCCAATTCAAAGGTGTCGACTCTTCCAATTCTTTGCACTTTCATTCCAATTGTGACCCCCATTTTCCTAGGGTTGAGGTGAACAAATTTGATGGCTCGAATCCAACCGCCTGCGTCACTCAGATGGAACACTATTTTACCGCCCATGGAATTAATTATGAATTGATCAAAATTCATTACCGTGTTCTCTATTTGGATCCGTAACAATGGAAATGGTGTAAATGGCGTAGAAATGCATGCCAAGGGTATGTTTCTTGGACACAGTTTGTTGTTGAGTTGTATGAACGCTTTGACACATACACCCACCATTTAGGTTGTTTGACCAAGTTGAAATAATCGGGAACAATGGAATATTTTATCGCTACCTTTGAGCACTTGTCTTTCTGAACGGAGGCTACGATTGATGTCTTCTTCCAGGAATTTTGTATCAATGGAATCAAGGATGAAATCTAAGCCCGAGTCATCATGGCTTGCCCCCAGACTTGCTTGGAAGAAACTAAACATGCCAAGGAAGTACAATAGGTCATATTTTCCCAGAATAAAAAAAACCTTCTTTTATTCCCTTCCCTTTCCCTCCCAATCCTACCCCTCCGACCACTCCTCTCAAGGTCCAAAAATTAAGTCGGGTGGAAATGGTTGAATTCCAACTCAAGGGTCTTTTTTATAACTATGATGAGAAATAATTTATGGGACAAGCGTGTAAAGAACAAAATATTTTTATGGCCATTTTGGAGGATGTTTCTGATGAATATGTTGAGTTTTCACCTAAGTCAATGCTACTCCCATCAGATGATCTTATGTCTCCCTTTGATCCTCCTTAAGTTGACCCACTGATCTCACTACATGTTGTTACTGGAATTTTTTCTTCCCAAACCCTCAAATTGATTAGTTAGAATAATCCCAAGAAAGTCATCATCTTGGTTGACAGTGGAAACACTCATAATTCCATTCATCGTCGCCTTGTCCAAGAAATCAATTGTTATATCTGTGTTGTCAATAATTTTCAAATCATGATTGCCAATGGTGGTTCCATGAAATGCGGGGGGCGTTGTGAAAATGTGGGCCTACAAATTGGTTAGTATAACTTGAAATCTCACATGTTTACTATTGACATGGGTGGTTGTGACATTGTGCTTGGTGTTGAATGGATACACACTCTTAGCCCCATCACCATGAATTTTAATGATTTAACCATGCAATTCCAATAGTAAGTCCAATAATATAAATTCCAAGGAATCATATTAGTCTCACCAAAGATCATCAGTTCCCACTGCATGGAAAAGTTACTAAGAAAAGGTCATTCTAGCATAATTTCCCAACTCCATTACATTCAAATAGTTGGTACTCCCTCGGTGAACCCCGAACTTCAATCTATCTTTTCCCAACATCACATTGTTTTCCAAACTTCCCAGGGCCTTCCCCCCTCCTGCAGTGACAATGATAATTCCATTCCTTTAATCCCAAACAGTCTTCCTCCAAATGTGCACCCTTATCTTCATTCCTTTGCTCAAAAAAATGAAATTGAGAAAATTGTCCAAGAATTGCTAGAAGAGGGTGTTATCCATCCCAGTATCAGCTCTTATTCTTCCCCTGTCATCATGGTCCTCAAGAAGGAAGGAAAATGGCACATGTGTCCTGATTTCCATGCCCTCAACAAACTTACCATCAAGGAAAAATTCCCCATTCCTATCATAGATGACCTTCTGGATGAACTTAGTGGGGCTCAATAATTTACCAAACTTGACCTCTATTATGGCTACCACCAAATACATATGAAAGAGGACAACATTACCAAGACTATATTCTACACTCATGAGGGCCACTATGACTTCTTGGTCATGCCCTTTGGTCTTTGTAGTGCCCCCTCCACTTTTCAAAGTCTCATGAATCATGTTTTTCATCCTTTCCTCTGTCACTTTGTGTTAGTCTTCTTTGATGATATTCTCATCTATAGTAAAATGTGGCAAACCCATCTCACCCATGTGGATCAAGTTCTTCATCTCCTCTCCAAGAACAAACTTTTCCTCAAATAGTCTAAATGTGCTTTTCGTGTCTCTGAAGTTGAGTACCTGGGTCATATTGTTGGCAAGGATGATGTAAGGGTGGATCCTAATAAAATTGAAGCTATGAAAAATTGGCCTCACCCTAAAACTCTTAAAATTTTGTGTGGTTTCCTAGGTTTAATGGGTTATTACTACAAGTTTGTTCAGAATTATGGAAAAATTGTGGCTCCTCTAACAACTCTCCTTAAAAAGAATTCTTTCATTTGGATTCTAGTTGTTGATAAATCCTTCCAAGACTTAAAAGAAGCTATATTCACTACTCCTATATTTTCCCTACCTGAATTCACCAAGACCTTTGTTCTAGAATGTTATGCATCGGGGAGAGGAATCCAGGTAGTCCTTATGTAAGATGGGCGAACTTTGTCTTTCACCAACAAACATTTTTCAGAGCAACATTTGGGCCAATCTCTCTATGAAAAGGAAATGTTGGTTTTTTTTCATGTAGTGGATCTCTGATGCCCTTATCTATTGGGTCAATGCTTCCAAATTAAAATGGATCATCAAATCCTCAAGTACTTCCTAGAACAAATAATTTCCTCCCCATAGCAACAAAAATGGGTGACCAAGTTGTTTGTATATGATTATGAGATCATTTACAAGAAGGGTAAAGAAAATGTGGTGGTCGATGCTCTTTCTAGGAAATATGAAGAAGAAGGGTCCCTCTTTTCCCTCTTATTCATTTTCGTTGACTCTCTTCAAGATGTCCACCAGGAATGGTTGCAAAACCCCAAAATTTCTAGCTTAATCCAAAATTTGCAACAGGATCCCCAAGCTGCTCCAGGGTACTCTTGGCACAATGAATAGTTTCTCTATAAAGGTCACTTATATTTAAGTAAATAGTCGGCCTTTAAATCCACGGTGCTCTCTGAGTTTCATGCTTCACCTACCGCTGGCCATTCAGGTTTTACCAAAACTTATGAACAGGTCAACGTTTTTTTCTTCCAGGACGGTGTGAAACAAGACATCCACACCTTTGTGCTTGAATGTGATACTTGTCAACACAATAAGGGAGAGACTTTCAAACCTCCTGACACACTCCAATCGCTTCCACTTCCACCTACTATTTGGATGGATATTTCTATAGATTTCATTTTTGGCTAACCCAAATCAAGAATAAGTCTGTCATCATGGTGGTAGTCAATCGTCTTTCCAAATATGATCATTTATGTGCTCTTCAACACCCATTCACAACATCCACAGTGGATCATTTTTTTATGGATATTATCTTCAAACTCCATGGAATGCCTCATTCTATTGTTTCTGAATGTGATCCAACTTTTACCAGCAATTTTTGGCAAGAATTATTCAATCTCCAGGGAACTCAATTGCATCTTAGCACAACCTATCATCCCTAGACTTATGGCCAAATAGAAGTGGTAAATAAGTGTTTAGAAATGTATTTGAGGTGTTTTGTGTCTGATAGACAACATCAATGGGTTCAATGGTTACTCCTGGTTGAATGGTGGTACAATACTTCTTACCATATGGCCACTCGCATGACTCCATTTGAAGAAATATACGGACATAAATCACCATTGATTATCCCATACATGTTAGGAGTCTCCAAGGTTCAGGAGGTTGACCGCAATCTTACAGTTCGCATGACCATTCTTTGTACTCTCAAAGAAAATTTGGTCATGGCTTAGAACCACATGAAGCAATAGGCAGACCAGGGTCATTTTGAACGTCAATTTGTTGAAGGGGACTAGGTGTTTCTTCGTCTACAATCATACAAGTAGACTTCACTAAAATACCAATAGTGTCAGAAACTGGCCCCAAAATTTTATGGTCCTTATACTATTCTCAAACGCGTGGGGCCAATGGCATATCAGTTAGCCTTGCCCGACCACTCGAAGCTAAATCTTGTTTTTGATGTCTCATGCCTTAAGAAAGTGATTGGCACCAAGTGTCACACCTAGACCATTCTACCAGAATTGGATGAAGAAGGTTCCATTTGGTTGCAGCCCCAAGTTGTATTGGACCAGCATGAGCAATGTCTCTGTCAGCACACCATTAAGGAAGTTCTAGTTCAATGGAAGGATACTCTACCGGAAGATGCCACCTGGGAGCCAGCTACCATTCTGCAACAATTTCCTCATCTTAAGCCCTGAGGACAAGGATATTTTTCAAAGGGGAGGGCATGTTAGGGACCTAACCTCCCTAACCCCTCACGTATATAGACTAATACATTTTCCATGTAATAAAGGTCGAGATTAGTTAATAAGGCATATTTAATAAATATGAACAAGTCAATGTAAGAAGACCTAGTAGAAGCTTTTACTTCTAGAAAGATCTTCCTCTGGAATGTTCTTTAGAAGATAGAATTAGTGTAAAAAAGAGTAGAAGGCATGGGAAAGATTTGTCTGAAGAATTATTGTAATAGAGCTTTTCTCTGCTGAAGGTTTCCCCCTCGAAGAGGAAATTGAACATTTTTTCCTTGAATAAAGGTATTATTTATGGTATTTCTCTTCTCGATATTTTGTTGTTCTATTGATATATGTTGAATATTCTTGTTTTTGCACATTATATTACATTTGGTACCTTATAGAATCTATTAAGCCTAGAAAGGAATCAAATCCCTCGAGGAGAAAACATTTCCTCAAGTTTTCGTAGAAACATGTATATTACAATTAGAAGAAAAATCATTATGAAATTTATGATATATATAATAAAAAAATAAGGCATGTGGACACTACTAAGCTACGATACCAAGAAAAGATAGTGATTGGCACCAATGAGAAAAATGAAAGACCGGGAAAAATATGGAGAAACATATAACCAATATCTATCATATCTAAAATCCTATGGAAAGCATAAAAATAAATAAAAAAAATAGATATATGAAATAAGAGAGAGGAGACAAGAAATTTATGTGGTAAAACCCCAAGGTGGGGAAACATCGACAGAAGAAAGCATTATATTCTTCAAAACTCTTCCAATTACATCAACTAGAACACACACATGTATGAATTTGGATGATGTATCCTAGGGACCCTTAGGGTCCATGATAATGATCAATACCATAAGCCACCCTCCACTCTTTCAAATTCATGACCAATTTCCTCAATTTATAGCAACCAGGAGAAACCTAGACCATTGATCATAAGGCACAATCAAGGGTGGAGATCAACCAATCCATAGAGGTTGATGATAATATCATCAAGATATAAGGGAGAATTAATGGATAAGAGTGACCTATCAATGTAGGTCACCATTACCTGAGAGACAAGTCACCACCTAATAACTCCCAAAACTATCTCCATGTACATATGTGCAATATTACAAAGGCCTAGTTAGGCCATGCAACATGTATAAGTGCCCCACAAATGATTTTATGATGATCACCATTATGACACTAAGTACAAAATTACATCAAGCCATTATAAAACATTAAATCTAACAAAAAGTACCTAAAATTACCTCTAAGAGAAAGTATCTATACATAAAAATACATGTAATTTTCCCATTCATGCTAAGTTCTCATCATCTAGCAATTGAAATAAGGAAATGAAAAAATATAAACTAAGAAGAACATATATGTTTATTTTGAAAACAAGGAGAAATTGAGGATGAGGACCATGTGATGTTACATCATCAAATGTATGAGAAGTTAAAACAAGAGCACTGAATTTAACATGAAGCTTAGAGTAACTTAGTTTTTTTTAGTTTTCCAACAAAACAAATAGGTGGTTATATTAAGGATGTTTTAGAATACCGCCAAAAAATGAATACATTGCAAGTTGAGACATCCTTGAAATAAAGGACATCAAAGTTGTAAATGTAATATTTTGGTAATTATTAATATGGTCCCATGAATGATGGTCTCTTGTGGACATCAATAAAAATATAATATTCTATATCATGTCAATAACTCACATATATCGATATGTTTGTCTATGCAAACTCACATCTATAAATATGTTTGTCTATGCAAAATGGGGATTTGTAAAAATCAAATGCATCGGATTGGGATGGCCATGCATTATTTGGTTTATGTAGTGTCCTCTTTTATGTATGCTTAGATTTCATCTAGTTTTCAGTTTGCTAAATTTCAAATGAAAAGCGTGTGATAATCTACTCAAGTAGCTAGTTTGAGTTATGATGGATAAAATCATCTATAATAACTCAACATAAGAATCCCTATTTCTTGTGCACTTATCAAATTTGTTGTTTAGATTCACCCCAAACACAATGTTCCTTTCTCCATGCTCCCTAACCATTCACTAAATTTCATGCATTTTTCCATCCATAGCCCTACTTTTCGCACACTTAATTTCATCCTCTTTCATGTGCTCATTGTTCCTTTCTAAGTGAACTTAATATCATTTAGAGACACATAATTCATGTCCTAGGATATTAGCACTGGATCACAAATGCCCATTTCATAATAAGTTGGAATTTCATAGGTAATGGTTGCACATAGAGGCATTCTACAACTCAATATAGGGTAGATGTGTAACATGGGTAACATTGACATGAGCATGTGTCAACTTAAAAAATTCTAATAATAAAAATAATGGAAACAAAAACAGTAATCTATATATGCCAATATAGGTCCATCTTAATATTGAATCTATTAATCTCGGAAAGCAATCAAATCCCTTGAGGATCAAACATTTTATGAGTTTTTTGTACCATAAAAAAATTTTACACCTCAAAAGATTTGATCTCTCTCGACACTTGATAAATTTAGGTTAAGATGGGTCTAGGTTGGTAATATCCTTCTTTGAATAGTATTTGGTTCCATCTCTATAATGTTCTAAGAAAAAACAATTTAACTAAAGTTTTTCTCCTCAATTTCCATCATTCAAAACTTTATGTTCGCCAAGTTCAGGATTTTACACAATGTCTTCGCAAATCATACACTAGGTGACAACATGATTCTAACAAGTTCATTTTATGCTACATTCTAAGGATTTCAAATTCAATATAACTTATTCGGTTTCTAGATGGAGCATACCTTCTATTAAAATTTTCAATGGATTCATTTGACCATATGCATCACAAGTTATATTTTACGTGTTACATGCACATATCAGTAGTCAACCCAGTTGGTTGTAGCACGAAATTTCCCAATGCCTCTTGTTGATGAATCATAAAATTACTTAACCTTCATTATTGTCTACTATATTCATGGCATGCTTCATCTTGTTACTATGTCTATAAGGACACTTCATTTCTCATGCACATATGTATAAGGTACTAGTCTTTAGGTCACTTGCTATAATATTTGATTACTATGATTTTGGTTACAACAAAGCATAAGTCATATAGACACTAAAGCTAAGAAGAAGGTAATGTGAAGATCTTTGGGGAAATTTCCATGTTGAGTCACCAAATTACCATCCACTTTATCATCTTTTCACAACCTTTCCTTTGACTTTTAATCCTTTTTCACTTCCCGTAACCTTGTATTAAGACCATTTTAATGTTTATAAGTGGGATTAGGCTCCATATTTTCCAATGCATTTATTTTAGTATTTTAAGTGATTTAATGATTAAATCTTAGAAAAAATAACATTTTTTCACTTATCTTTGAAAGTTGGGTGAGTTTGGTGATGATTACAGGTACATTTGGAGTTTGTAACAATGTTATTTTTACCACCTAGCTCCAAGTTCTAATTTATTCTTCAACCATTGAAGATTTGATAATTATTTGGGATGATCATTAAAAAAATTTGGATAAAGAAGAATCTTGAAGACCTGGATAATATTTGTTATCTAATGTCTTAAGATATTTTGGAGATATTGTTGACTTTCTAAATACTAGCAAATGGTTGTAACCACATGAGATAATTTTGGATCTGAATTAATTAGTTTTTATCTTAGTTTCAAAGAAAGTTTATGTATAAATAAGAGTGCCTTATCCCTTCCAAAGGAGGACTCTTGAAGCATATGTCCAGATTATGATGGAATATAATAAATATTTTGGTATTTCTCTTCACATAATTTGTCATTCTTTAGTTCTATTAATAGCATGTCTTGATTTAGTTTAAAATGTTGTAGAGTAGTTTGCTACCTTGTTCTTGGGAGAATTGAGCTCACTCCAAATAGATCATGGTACCTTTTTATTTCAAATGTTTTCATTTAATTTTGTAATTTGATTTCATGAACAATGTATTTCATTTATGCAAGTTGATTCTTAGCTACAATAGAGAATCCACTCAATTTTTTATTCAACGAATTGAATAGATTCTTAAATGAACACTTTGAATATCAGAGTAGAATATTGTAACAATTTCTAAATGTACAATTCTTGTAGATTTCAGTTCAAGTGAACGATGTACTCTTGTATTGCTAGATAATTAGTTTACTTTACAATTTGGATTCTTTTCTATTAGAGTAGAATATGATCTTGCACATACAGTGTTTTCATCTCATAAGTTTATGTACCCTAGATTGATAATAAAATGTAACATGATTTATACATATAAATCGTCTGACATTTTTGGCATCATTATCGTGGAGATGCTAAAACGATTAGAGCATAGATAGTTTGTTTTTATTTTCAAATTATATTATTTTTTGTTTTTGAGTATGATTTCTATTGCACCAACATTTACGACTTGGAGGAGAAATGGTAAGACCAGAGGTACGAACCTGCGCATTCACTTTAGTGAGTTTCTCCAAGACATTGTCATGTTGGTAGAGTATATTTAGAAACATTTAAGATAAAATTATTAAAGGTTACGTAAATAAGTTTCATGTTGGTACTATATGCATGAATAAAACTTGGATAGCAAATAGATCAAAATATTTCAATCATTTCCATTCATGGTGTAGTAAGAACCACTTTATTCACTAACCATTGGCAAGAACATGCATCTGAAGGAGAAGGAACAAGTAGAGTTTTGGGAAGCACAACATTTACTAAAGGACAATTAAATGCTTCGAGGTAAGCCATCAAATTCATAATTTTAATTTGTCCTTGGTAGTTGAGTCTAAGGGTATAAGTGTTTTAGGTTGTAAGCTCGATAATGTCTATTTTGATTTGACAAATGCTACAAATTTCTTAAATTACTACAAAACTTCTAAAGGTTGTGTTATAATATTCATGAGATGGATATTAGATATTTTTGGGGAAACGAAATCTTAACATCATCATAAACATACTCACCAAAATTTTCATATACCCACATCACAATTTAGAAGAAAATAGTCATTTTTAAATTTTTGTAGCAAATTGACTTCGAAAACCTCTTTAAAATAGAGTTGGGATAGTCACAATTTGAGGGACTAAATGAGGGAATTTTCCAAAATTGTTTCTAAGGGAGATATCCCTTGGAATTTAGTTTCTAACCCAATTTTAATCATTCAATTTGCATCTCAAATAAAAAAAGTTATGACCAGAACATTCACTAGATGTAGAGTTGTCAGCTCAGGAACAAAGTTAGGACAGTCACCTTTTGGATATATAAACGGATATATCTTTCAAACTTGTTTTGTGGTATATTATCCTATGAATATAGTTTAAAAACCAATTTTAATCACTCAATTTTGATATCATATGAGAAAATTATGCCCAAAGTACTAATTGTCTATCCTAAATATGCATTCCTAAAACTTTGTTTCCTAGGTTGTCCCTTGTCATATTTGACCCGTCATTTCTTCTTGTATTCAAAACAAGTTTCTATTGGATATTTCTACATGAATCTACTTTCATATACAATTGGAATCAATTCAATATGTCATTAGATGAAACATTATGCTTAAAATAGTGATTGATGGTCTATGGGGGAATTCAAAAACAACTCTTTCATGCAGGTTGTTCCTAATAATATTTGGCATATCCTCTTGTGGAAATTTAAGAACATGTTTCTAATTAATACATTACTTTTAATATACTTTCATTTGGATTTGGAATCACTCAAATCGGACATCAAACGAAGAATTTATCACCAAAATATTGTTGGGTAGTCTAGGTTGGCCACCACTTTGTAACAAGTAAAAATGTATTTGTATTTGTTTATTTTTCCTTGGATTTGTTTCTTATGCATTTTTTGTCATTTTTTGTGGCAGTATTGGATGAAGATATACCCTAGACCTCTCTTATTCTATCAACTCATGTTTTATTATAGGCAAGTGCTATGTTTTTGCAGGTTTCGGGAGGATCAAGAAGTTCAATCTATGCACGAGTGATTCTTGAAGCCGAAAATTCATGCCAAAGGGGACATATTCTATAGACATATATCAAAGAAGATTAAACATCCTATTGATTCCTTTCAAGGGAGTTAGAACTAGTTTTTTCTAACAATGGTTCTAGATCTTGTAACCCCGGTACAGATCTGGTAACCCTTGTCATCGATTAACATACTTGCGCACCTCCAAAAGAAAATACGCCATAAGGTTTTATTTCTAGACACCCCGAGATGGTGATGTGTTGATTAAATTGACTTCATCCTAACAAGGCTAGCCCCAACCCATGCTCAAAATCCAGTCAATTGTGTTCCAAAGGGCATTCTCTTAGTGGCATTCTCTTGATGCGCCATGATCTGGAAATAAAAATCCTTAGATCTCGCTACAAGAATATTTAATTTGTTGACCAACAGTACCAAATTTTTTAATATGGATCGAGATCAGGGAAAATGAAGATGACCAGTGTCAAAAAGAGAAGTCAAGTTCCATACCATGTCAAGTCCCATCCACAACACCATTAATACCTTAAGAAACCTTCCAAAATTCCTATCGTTCATTATGTCATGGTATGCCCATATATTTCTTAAGATTAAGCATACATGCATACTAAAGTCAACAAAACTTCCTTGTTTATGTGGTCAACCTTCAAAGTCCAATATTTTTCATATGTTTTATGACTACCACATTATGAGTTCAACCTATATTTCCTTCATGAGTTTCCATGCTTTCATGTTCCATCCACCCCTAACCCATGAATAAATTCACTCATATCCCTTACAAAGTTGTGTTACATTTCCATCCTATACTTTTCCAAATAAAATTTGATGGTGAAAACTTATCTCAAGAACCATTAGACCATGGAGAGTTTGAAAACCGGCTTGTTGGTGGGCATTTCATGGGAATACAAATTTTGATTTTGAAAACCCTTTTGGGCACAATCATACAAATCTTGTTTGAAAACCTTCTTGTTGGCATACTGTTGGAATACTGAGGGGGGCGTGAATCAGTATGAGCACTTTATACCACTTTTAACCAAAATATATATTCTTTCACTTTAACAACAATGTTCCGCAGTTTATCATCAATGTATTATCTATGTTTGCATTCAATATATCATGAACATATAATCATAAGAAGTATCACATCAAATACACAGTACACCAATATTTACCTGGAAACCAAAATGGGAGAAAACCACGAAATGCTTTCTTATAAATATCAAGAATTCATTCATATGAAGCACCAACTTCCAAATTCTCCAACTGCAACTGGAAGGAGGCTCCAACCCCCTATTCTCATGCTCCAACCTGAAGGAACCTACAACTCCCTAAATTCTCTGGTTCCAATCGGAAGGATGCTACAACCCCATGATTCTCCGACTCTAACCTGAAGGGAGCTACAATTCCTTGATTATCCGGCTCCAATCGGAAGGAGGCTACAACCCCCTTTCCTTTCCCCGTCCAACCGCCCTGAAGTATAAGTGTAGACCAAATTGTCACTACCATAATCACTGCCAATGTCACTACCATTGTCACTATCATTGTCATTGTCACTTCCTATATCACGTCAAATTGTAACCAGTCACTGTATCCAACCTATCACATCAACCTTTCATTGATCAACCTGTCCAACCTATCATTGTCATCGATACTCAACCATATCCTCTCACATGGAACATATACCAAGGACACCTCTCAACTAGATGTCCAACATCACCAACACATGCCTCTACCAAGCATGTACCAAACCATCAACATGTATCACAACACGTGCATCAACCATGCACCAACACCTATACCATACCAAGCATCAACTGTATACCACAACCTGTACCATATCATGTATCAATCATGTACCAATCATGTACCATGTGCCATACCGAGTTCTAACCATGTTCCAACCATGCACCAACCATGCACATCAACCATGTACATCAAAATTGTACATAAACACCATACCATGTACCAATCATATATCATATCATGCCATACACCATATACCAATAAACCAGGATATAAACCAACAATGTATCTCACCAAGTATACCTCAACCAACATGTACCATGCATCCAATGATGTGTTTGAATTCATATACCAAATCCCACAAATATATGCATCTAACATGCTCCTCAATATCACCAAGATGCAACCTCATAACACAATATACCAAGCCTCAAGTATGCACCCTAACATGTAACCAAACCATACACCAATATAGTCAATAGTGCTTCTAATCAATGTACCGTGACATCATACTATCATCACCATGCATGTACCATAACACCATAACCATAACCCTTAAAACATACCTTTGATCTTCTAGTTGACTTGTTGTACTGTAAACTGACATGTAACTTCTTCTACAGTCCTTAGAAACCAGGTACCAACATATCTTCTCACCCTTTCACAGATCCATGACTTCCTTTACTACTACCCACGGATATCCATGCTTTTCTCCACTGCAACCCACATACATCCGCACCCTTCTAACCTACAACTCGTGGATGCCTTAGAAACTAGGGTTACTCACAGTTTTTGCAACTTCGAGACTTTCACCTTGGATATTTCTTCGTAACTTCAGGCTTGACATCAGATTTAACCTCATATTTTCCAATAAAAGATAACCATAACATTCACAAGATAGATATTCAATGTAAGTGTGTGTGTCCATATGAGAGACTCATTGAGGTGTTTATATACTTTTTCATAGTAACCTCTCTCCTTACTTTAGGGATTTCTTGTTGCAACCACTTTACCCTTTGACTAAGGTTGTAACCAACTAGGGGAATTTTGACCACTCTTCGGGGCTTCCAACTTTACAAGGTCATATCTCCCTAACCGTGAGGAACCACGTGGTGCTTCACATATCACCAGAAACGACACAATGAGTAATTTCCATCTATGATTATCTTACCTACATTTTCATTTTCCTTCATGTCCATATTCCTCAACAAACTTCGAGTTCCATAACCACACCTATGAGGCTTCATGTAGAATTCATCAAATGTATCCATCACATATGCTGACATTAACTAACTCACAATCAACCTCGATCATACAGATGATAACCAACTGTCCAACAATATCGTCCACATCTCTGGGGATTCTGAACTTCTCCAAGGGTTGACACCAATCTCCAAGATCACTCTCCAAGGGTTGACATCAATGACACACGTACAAGATTTGCAAATAATGAAAGAGAAACCAAAAATTCCATCTAAGTTCCATTACTCCTCATGTCAAAATTTACAAACTTGTTATTCCATCATAAAATTGTTGGGAATATTTTTTTCATTGATGTCAAAGACAGAGGGAGACTACAAGATGTCCAAGATAAATATTGCAAGATGGAGATTGTTGGAAATATTTTTTTTGTATTTTTTATGATAAGTTTGGATACCTTATCTTTGAAGGCATTTTACTATGAATATATAGCTCAAATGGGAGCATGGGATATATGGTTGAAACGTTTATTATGAGACCTTTCCAATGGTATATGCAAATCCCTCTAACTCCATAGGAATGAGGAGATATGAAAGATTATGTTAGGTTTGCCCAACCTGTTTTATAGGTCGTCCCATCCAGTTTTACAACTCTGCTCCATAAGTGAATGTAGAAACACTATAAATATAGGATAGATGTTCACATTTGGAGAGTATCCAAGTAAGAAGATAAAGTAAAAGTGCACATAAGAGATCTGAGGTACACAATAGGATCTAGAAAGTATTCTTGGGGTCTAAAGGTGTAAAAGAAGAGTTTTATTGGACTTTTAAGGGTGCGATATAAATAACTAAGGTCTATGATACTGAAAAGTGCATTGTTTTGAGGTTGTGATGTTGTAGTCTAGAATTATATTATGGGAATGATGCTATGAGGTTCACTAGGGCATGAAGACTAAATCTGATTAGGGTTTGAAGCTATGTATGTGGTATGATGCAAGGAGAGGCATTGTACCATGAAATGTAATGGCATTATGATGTTGTGAAATGCATGAGGTATGAAGCATGTAGGTGAAGTCAAAATTACTCTATGTTTGAAGATCTAATATTGGTGCCTATATAGGTCTTATTGAGTTGGTGCTCAATTGACGAGATTGGTGTATGTAGTAGGTTAGTACCTACACAATATCTTATTGAGTTGGTGCTTAGCTAAAGAGATTGGTGTCTATAGTAGGTTGGTTCCTACAAAATATATTGTTGAGTTGATGCTCAGTTGAAGAGATTGGTGTCTCTAGTAGGTTGTTGCCTACACAATATCTTGTTGAGTTGGTGCTCAGCCAAAGAGATTGGTGTCTCTAGTAGGTTGGTTCCTATAAAATATCTTGTTGAGTTGGTGCTCAGTTGAAGATATTGGTGTCTCTAGTAGGTTGGTGCCTACAAACTTTGTAATAGTAGGTTGGTGCCTACGAACATTTATAAAAATAATTTTTTGTGGTTTTCTCCCACAAGGGTTTGAAAATTAAACTATGTGTACTTTGATTTGATTTTATATGTGTTTATTGTTAATGATTGATTGATGAATTCTCATTTAAATTAAAAAGTATATTATACCAATTCACCCTCCCCCTCAGTATAAGCATAAGTTCAACAATTGGTATCAGAGCATGTTCCTTCATAAATAATTTAACCACTAGAAGGGAAATCTCAAGCACATATGAATTGTAAGAAATGTCTCTCCACAAACAAAGCTCCTTTGTTCGATGGAACAAACTATGCATTATGGAGTATAAGAATGAATACATATTGGATGGCCTTTGGGTTCAGTATCTGTGAATCAATCAAAACAGGTTATACAGATGAAGTTGGGAAGGATTCAAGTGAAAACAATTCAAAAGAAATAGATGTCATCTTGAGTGGCCTATCAGATTCTGAGACTTTCAAGGTAATGCAGTTTGCATCAGCTAAACAGATTTGGGACAATCTACAAAACATTTATGAAGAGAGATATGGTGATTTTTTCGGTTGTGAATCACAGATAGAAGAAGCACAATTTGTGAGAAATCTAAAAGGAGGAGCTAGCAAATACAACCTTCAAATGATTTAATTGTGGTAGAATATGACATTTTGTTGCTAAGTGTCCATATGTAAAAAGGGAAGATGGTGTTGATGAAGAATAATCTCTCTCCACAATCATGGAAACAAAGCCTACTAATGAAGAAAATGAAGATAATCATAAAGAAAATATAGATTCAGAAGAAGAAGATCTTAAAGAAAAACTCGTTAGTAGTGCCTTAAATGAAATAGACAGGCTTAGGGAAAAATAATATAAAGCAGAAGGAGCAATTGTAGAAACATGAAAAGAAGGATCATGATATTGAATAAACAGAGAAGATAATTATCATCCCAAAGATTCAGCTATAAGAAACAAAAGAAATAGAAGAATTTGTGAAAAGTCGGCTCAAAGAAAAGGAAGAAACATGTGATAAGTTAGAGTCTGAAGTTGTCTCATTAAAGGAGGAATTGAAGAAGTCAAATTCTCAGTTGAAGTTTGAAAAGAGCATCGAAAATTTAAATAAAATCCTTAGTTTCCCAAGGTCACCATTCATCAAGATTGGTCTTGGCTATGATGAGAATATGAATACTCTTGAAGAAAATCATAATAGCTATGCTAACATTCTCAAAGGATCCATCAACAATGAAAACAACAACAGGAAAGAAAATGATGACCAACAGAAACTCGATTCTTCTCACAAGAACAACAAGAATGAGTTCAGAAGAGTTGTTCCACCAAGAAGGCCTTTCACAGCCCGATATCAAAATCTCTTCTTTGGATACTACTTTTCTTGCAATAATTTTGGTCATAAAGCATTAGATTGTAGAGAATATGCAAGAAGTGATCATGTGAGAGATAGAAATAGAGGTTCTTATAAGACCTCAAAGACTGATTATATAAACAACAAAAACAAGAGTTCTCATGGGTTTGTTGATAGAAACTACAATTCATTTGATCCCCTACTTGATTACAATACTGGATTTTATAAGTCAAATAACTATGGGCACATAGCACATGATTGTATAAGCAACATATTAAATTTTCTTAAAAAAAAACAGGGAAGAAGATGATATTACCAAGCATAGAGAAGAATATACAAAGGTGTGGAAAAAGAAGCAAGAAAAAACAAAGAAGGAAGAATGTGGACTTGCAATGTATGCTCAAAACAAAGGAAGCCAGTGGTACATTGATAGTGGATGTTCAAAACACATAACAGGAGATCAAAACAAATTTCTCACCCTAAAGGAAGAAAAAGGAGGCAGTGTTACCTTTGGAGATAATGTTTATGCAAGGATAGTTGGAAAAGGTATCATTAGTCTTGATGATGGAAAGACTAAAACACAAAATGTATTGTATGTTGAAGGGTTAAAACATAATCTTCTAAGTGTCAGTCAAATGTGTGACCAAGGATACAACCTCACATTTCATTCTAAAGGATGTGATATAATGAAAGCATGTTTAGGAATATTAGTGGCAAATGCAAACAAAACCCCAAGCAATGTATATGTTCTCAATGAAGACAAAGGAGGAAAACGGTGCATGAGACAAGTAAATGAAATTTGGGAGTGATATCCTTCTCATCTCGTCAGTAAAGGGAAGCACAAACTCAAGGGGAGCAACCCTTTTCCATTAATGTCAAAGGGGGAGAAGTTGCAGAAAAGGGAAGAATTGTAGACACAAGGAGAGTTGCAAATAGGGGGAGTATTACAGAATTGACTAAGGGTTGCCATCAATGACAAAGGGGGATACTGTTGGAAATATTGTTTTCATTTATTTCAAATACAAGGGGAGAATACAAAATGTCCAAGATAAATATTGCAAGATGGAGATTCTTGGAAATATTGTTTTTGGATTTTTGATGCTCAGTTTGGACACCCTATCTTTGAAGGCCTTTTTACTCTGAAGATATAACTCAAATGGGAGCATAGGATATGTGGTTGAAACTTTTATTCCAAAACCATTTCAATTGTATATGGAACTCCCTCTAACTCCATAGGAATGAGGAGGTACGAAATATTTTGTCAGATCATCCCAGCCATAAAGTACAGGTCGACCCAACCAGTTTTACAGGTCGACCTAGCTAGTTTTACAAGTTGGCCCCATAAGTGAACACAAAACACTATAAATATAGGATATATGTGCGCATTTGGAGAGTATCCAAGCAAGAAGAGCCAGTACAAGTGCGGAAAATAGATATGAGGTGTGCAAGAGGAGATCAAGAGTATTATTGGGGTCTAAAGGTGTGCAAGAGGAGTTTTCTTGGAGTTGTAAGGGTGCACTATAAAGGAATAAGGTCTATGATGCTAAAAAGTGCATTGTTTTGAGGTTTTGATGCTGCAGTCTGGAATTATATTATGGGAATGATGCTATGAGGTTCTCTAGGGCATGAAGGATAAATATGACTAGAGTTTGAAGTTATGTCCGGGGTATGAAGCAAGGAGAGGCACTGCAACATGAAATTTAAGGGTATGGTGATGTTGTGAAATGCATGGGGTATTAAGCATGCAGATGAAGTCAAAAGTACTATGTATTTGAAGATCTTAGATTGGTGCCTATACAAGTCTTACTGAGTTGGTGCTCAGCTGAGGAGATTGGCGTCTCTAGTAGGTTGGTGCCTACACAATATCTTGTTGAGTTGGTGCTCATTTGAAGAGATTGGTGTCTCTAGTAGGTTGGTGCCTAAAAAATATCTTGTTGAGTTGATGCTCAACTAAAAATATTGGTATCTCTAGTAGGTTGGTGCCTACAAAAATTCATAAAGATAAGTTTTGTGGTTTTCTCCCACAAGGGTTTCCAAATTAAACTATGTGTACTATGATTTGAGTTTATATGCATTTACTATTAATGAATGATTGATGAATGCTTATTTAAAGTAAAAAGTATCTTATACGGATTCACCCCCCCACCCTCTCAGTATAAGAACAAGTTCGACAAAGGTGAGTGATCCAAATATCAATCTACTAACCATTATGTTACAAGTTCCAAGTCTCCAAATTTTAGTTGGAAATAAGCTAAAAGTATTATATGATCTAGGTTCTATAGCTCAAATAACCATTTTGGATAGCTCAGCTCTCATGCTCCTTAGGAAGTCATATACTTATTGCAAATCTCATTGACTTCTCAAGTAGGTGAAGGTATGCTTATTTTCTAATTTTTAATCAGTAATTCATTGAATGCTAGAATAAATGTACTTGGGAAATTCCATTTTCCTCTCATGATTCCTTATGAACTTCTCTCATATGCCCTTCCCTATTTGTCATTTTTTTTCTGAGGATGGAAAACACCTTTAGTTGGGGAGGGCGGGGGAGGGTATTCATACATTTTTAAAACCATACTCCATATCTCTCATACAACATTTTTTCCTCCACATGGAACATTGATGATCGACATTTTCCCCACATATGACTAGTGTTGTTCCTGTAACCCTCATTGATTTGCATATGAGCACAACTCCAAACCAAAATCCAGTTGTTGGGGGATGATTTAGATACTATGGGAATTCTTCAACAGTTGTCAAATAGGTCGAGCATTGATGTCATAAAAATCCAAATCATTTTCATTATATCTGGTAACCACAGGCAGATCCTGTAACCACAATACAGATCTGGTAACCACAATGCAGATCTGGTAACACCATCCATTGGTTAGCATACTTACGCATCCTCAAATAAAAATCCACCATTTGAAGTTTGTTATAGATAATCAATACATGTTGTGGTTCCTATTAAATCACCACAAACTCAAATTGGCTACTTGTGGGGAGAAAGTCAAACCAAAAGTCAACGCAAAAATTTAAAATGTTGAAATATGTGCTAAGGGCACTTTTTGCACGTCATTTGCATACAACCGAGGCCAAATAAAGAAAAATGAAGACATGATTTTTGTGCCCAATATAGCCATTCAAGTTATAATGTGTGAAAATGTCTCTGAAAATGCATAAGGAAGGTTGTATGGGAATTGTTTTAAGACAATTTTACATTTTTTTACCATTGTGTACAAGTAAGCTAGAATTTACGTATTTTTTCACAACAATGCCTTTTTTCGTCAAAATGGAAATCTAACATTGTGGCAAGATGAGAAATGATTAAATACATCATGTACAACTTGAAGCACTCAATTTGGCTTTAAAATGAGCCTAGGGAATCCATTTTTGTGCACTTGGGAAACCTTGTCAAGTTTGGAAAAAAGGGTAAAATTGCTAAACAAGTAAAAATGAATTTGACAATGCTAGGGTTGGTTCTACTGTGGATTGACTTTGGGCCTAAGTCTCACCATTAGCATTATCACTGCTAGTATTTTTTTGTGTTTTTATGTAAAGGAGGTCATGGAGGTCTTGTATGCTTTGCACCAATGAGATTTGTCCTCATGTCAAAGAGAGTGAGGCATGTGAGAAACAAACATACAGAGGTAAAGTATATACACAGACTTTGAAGTCTTCTTTTGTATCGACTTCCATGGAGAAAATGTTGGATGGTTTAGAATATCATGGCATCCATGGGTTGTTGGAAGCATCAACTGCTAATTTTTGTAAAAAAAACAAATTCATTGTTAGGTGGTGTTCAATGCAAGCAAATTTGCTGAAAAGATGGAGTTGAGAGTCATCCATTTCATTTCTTGTGGCTACCTATAACAAATTTATTGTTTGGTTTGTCCAGTTGCACATTTTACTATGGCTAAGTCTAGTTGCACATGTATTGAAGGATATTGTTGCTAGTTTGAGGGTTGTAAATATGTCAAGAATAGTCCCCTTGTCAATGGTATAAATTCTAGCCATTAAAAAAGCATTCCCGTTGATCAAACCTTGAAAGAATGTTGCCACAAACGTTGTAAAGAAATATCAAAATTGTTTTCCTTTTTCCTTTGAATCTTTTTTAGGTTATTGTCCAAAGTCTTGTAGTTTCGTAGTTGTATCCACTATTTTGTGAAGGGAGAAAGAAAAACCCGATATAGATGAGGATGAAGAGTTGAAGAGGTTGTGGGCAACATGCAATATTTGATGTGTAGGTTTTAGTCTTCGAAGGAAACATACTAATTTATTTATTTTTACACGAAACTGAGAGTGGTCCATGGAAACCCCTTATCACTTAATGAAAAACACATGTTTGTAAGGTTTTTTAAGTGGTTTTTTTCAAATATATAACCAACAGTATGGGTGTGAATTCATGGGTGGCTACAACAACAAGTAAAAGTATAGAAATTTTGTGATTTCCAACACTTAGATTTTTTTTATAAGACGCAGAAACTAATTTGCTCATAACTGGAAATATACCATCTGGGTTTTTCTAATGTTTTGGGAGTAAGTGTATCAAGGTCAAATTAACATGTTCACCAAAAATCATCCCCACCTAGATTGGTATTTGTAAGAAATCATCCATCGTCACCTACATCCATTTTGTTTATTTTTCAAAATCCGACGATTGGGTTTTTCTCACATTTTGTGTGTTGGAGCATCATGATGAAATTAACACGCTCACCAAAATTCACTCATACCCAATTTGGAATTTGTGAGAAAAGGGATGACCAAGTCTACTACAGAAGATCATGTAACCATTTGGAAATCTGGTAATTGTCTTCATTGATTGGCATACTAGCACGTCTTCAGGAGGAAATTTGCCATATGGGTTTTGTTTCTGGAGGCCTTGAGATGATTCATTGTTGATCAGATCGACTCTAGGATACGTGATGGCAGTGCTATAATGTGGTCAAACTCAAAGGCAATTGCATGTTACTTCATAATTTTGGTTCAAGGATTGATGTGTCTTGAAATGGTTCAAATTATGAGAAGGGATTGGTTGATATGCACATTATTGGATTATCATTTTTTATGCATGCACATGGTTGAATTTTCAAGTTTCTAATATTTTTGTTATTTGATGAAAGGGGGATATTCTTTGTTGCAATGGAAAAGAGGACAAGTCCAAGAGGTAGGTGTTTCCACACAAGAACCAACGCTTGCAAACTTGTGGTTGATAGACAATAACCAACCACAAGAAGCCAGCTGCAACTCAAGCCTTCCATCTTGCTAACCAATTTTTTGAGGGAGAGGACCTAATCACACAATTCATAGAATCAGATGAGGGTTGCATGAGGACATGCAACATGTTCAATTGGGGGGCGATGTTGAGTCACCAAATTACTATCATTTTTATCATCTTTTCACAACCTTTCCCTTGACTTTTAATCCTTATATGTTTCTCGTAACCTTGTATTAAGAACATTTTAATGTTTATATGCGGTATTAGGCTCCATATTTTCCAATGCATTTATTTTAGTATTTTAAGTGAGTTTATGATTAAATCTTAGAAAAAAACATGTTTTCACTTATCTTTGAAAGTTGGGTGAGTTTGGTGATGATTATAGGTACATTTGGAGTTTTTAACAATGTTTATTTTTATAACCTAGCTCCAAATTCGAATTTCTTATTCAACCATTGAAGATTTGATGAGGGTTTGGAATGATCATTCAAACATCTTGGATAAAAAAGAATCTTGAAAACTTGTATAAATTTTATTATCTAATATCTTAAAATATTTTGGAGATATTGTTGACTTTCTAAATACTAGCAAATGGTCGTAACCACATGAGAAAATTGTGGATTTCAATTAATTAGTGTTTATCTTAGTTTCAAAGAAAGTTTATGTATAAATAAGAGTGCCTTCTCCATTCCAAAGGAGGACTATTGGAGCATAGGTCCAGATTATGATGGAATAAAATAAAGTTCTTGGTATTTATCTTCACATAATTTGTCATTATTTAGTTCTATTAATAGTATGTCTTGATTTAGTTTACAATGTTGTAGAGCAGTTTTCTACCTTGTTCTTGGGATAATTAAGCTCACTCCAAATAGATCATGGTACTCTTTTATTTCATATGTTTTCATTTAATTTTGTAATTTGATTTCATGAACAATGTATGCCATTTATGCAAGTTGATTTTTAGTTACAAGAGAGCATCCACTCAAATTGTTATTCAATGAATTGAACTGATTGTTGCAAGAACACTCTGACTATCAAGATCGAAATATTGTAACGATTTATAAATATGCAATTCCTGTAGATTTCAGTTCAAGTGAATGATGTACTCTTGTATTGCTAGATAGTTAGTCTACTTTACAGTTTGGAGTATTTTCTATTAGAGTAAAATCTGATCCTGCACATATAGTGTTTGCACCTCGTAATTTTACGTACCCTGGATTGATAATAAAATGTAATAATATTTATACATATAAATCGACTAACATTCCCTAGGGAAGGCCCTTCTCCCTAATTAACTATACTTAATGATGTCTCACAACGACTAGGAACATGGCACACCTAAGGGTCCTCACTATGCATTTGGACATTCACACAAAACAAAGAAGAAGGTAAGGTGAAGATATTTGGGGAAATCGCCACAAGGAAGGCCCTTCACTCCAACCTATCAAACTCTTATCAACAATGTCTCACAACCCTTAGGAACATGACACACCTAAGGCCTCAACTAGCTACATTAAGAATATAAATTCATCCACACACAAACACGCACACACACACCAAAACCATCAAAGAATTATTTCCAATAATCGTTGTATTAGAGTTAACAAATTTTCCCAATAGAATATGAAATTCCCACTCTTATCCTTGGAACCTTTAGTTCCATCCCTAGTCTCGTGTAATTATGCATGTATTTTCTAACCAATTCATCCCTAGAACCTTTAGTTTCATCCCTAGTCTTGTGTAGTACCAATTACACATGTGAAGATCTTTGGGGTAATCACCACAAGGAAGGCCCTTCACTCCAACATATCAAACTCTTATCAACAATGTCTCACAACCCTTAGGTACATGACACACCTAAGGCCTCAACTAGCTACATCAAGAATATAAATCCATCCACACACACACACACCAAAATCGTCAAAGAATTCTTTCCAATAATCATTGTATTAAAATTAACAACTTTTCACAATGGAATATGAAATTCCAACTATTATCCTTAGAACCTTTAGTTTCATCCCTAGTCTTGTGTAGTACTGTTGCCAGGCGAAATTGTCCATCCGTTAATTGAGAGAGTGGAACCAGTCCGGGGTTATCTAAATAACCCAAGCCGTTTGGAATGAACCATCCTGACGAGTTTAACGGCTCCGTTGGCCACTCTAAGGTCTTAAGAAAACCAAAGAAAAAACTAATCTAAACTAACTAATCTATCTAAAACAAATAAAACTAACTAAAACTAACTAACTAAAACTAAATATAAGAAACTAAACTAACTAAAAACAACTAATACACTAATCTAATTAAAACAAACTACTATATAAACTAAAACTAAATACAAATTATACTAACTATTCTACTAATTACTATTGCACTAATTCTATTAAATAACCGTCTAGCTACTAGTTATAATACAACTTATTCACAAATATACAATATACACAACTGACAGATTTAAATAAAACCTGTAAAACTCTTATGTTTTCTGTCCTAAGACAGTCAGAGATATTTTTGATTTTTTGATTTTATGAATAAGAAATAAAACTACTGAAATTAAACGATCTAATATATTTACTGAAATTAAAAAATCTAATATACTAATCTATCTAAACTAATAAAAACAGTAAACAAACAAGCGACTAACTGACCTGGAAGCGCTCCTAATTTGTCCTGCGTAGGATGAATTTGAAGCTGGTCGGAGGAAGGAAACTCGCATCGGTTGATCCAAAAGCTTCTCGTAAACGATTAGCTGATCTGCTCTTAGAGTTGTTTACAGGACAAACAAGACATAAAAAATCATAACAACTATATGATTATAAATCTTTGCAATAAGGGAAACATGTTATGCAAAAACTTATATTTGATAATTCAACTTATGAAGAAGATAAACCTGTCATTCACAAACTGAATTAAACAATTGTTATGTCTTTTATACACTTGGAAGGAACCAGATATGGATTACAGTGATTAAAATTATATCATTTGCACATGATTAAGATATCTAAAGTAGTCGCTAACCAGATACAAATTGATATACACAACATGAAACAAAATGTTGATATAATGAGAAGCTAAAGCTGTGACAAAACACCAAATTCTGCTTCAGTCTGTATTAAACTCCATATCCTTGCTCTCCCACGAACGAGGATGATCATTATTACAAAAATGATAGGTATTTATAAGTCTCTCCACAGGGTAAAACCTCCCTATGGATAATATCAAACTGTTTTACATAATCTGGGAGATATCCCAAAATCAACTAAACTAGGAAAATAAAATGCAAGTGAAATATTTGAAATATCCCCTAACTTCTCATCAAATCCACTACAAGTTCGAATTTATGTGCAATAGACCAAAAATATCAAGTTAGAAAGGTATTTCATCAACAAAACAATAAAAATCTAATCTTACAGACTTAGCTACAGAATCATCTGATTCTGTAGCTAGTCTAAAATAACATACAGGACCAGATAGAAGTCAAATGAAATCTCTTTAAAATAATCCAATCCAATTTTCTTTTAATAAACATTAAAAATGAATCACTAATGGTTCAAATGAGTTTATCATTCAAATTAAACAGAATCAAAAGTGATTCAATCGAAACATGGATAAGAATGTTCTGATTTTCTTTTACCATAAAATAGGGTCAAACCGTAACCAGACTATTTCTTATCAAATGAAATTAATAGTGAATCATATCGTATGAGATACGATCTAATCCAACACAATCATAATCCAATTACTATGGCTGTAACAATGTAGCATAAGATTCATGTTGTCTTAGTCAAATACAAAGATGGAAAGACTGTTACGTTTATGGTCAAATAAAACATTTATAATAGTATTAACCAAATTTCGCCATAGATTTCGATCGTTGAGCGTTACACGGTCAACAAACAGGATCAAATAGTGATCACAACCATCAACAGAAGTGATAATCATAAACCGGGCAACAATCGACACAACTCGTGACTGAGTTAAATATAGAAACAAATCATGATCCTGGGTATAGTCACTTTCGTTCCCAAATCAAATTTAAACAGTATATTTATTGCAATATGAATCGAGTTGATAACATGGTGGAGTAAACCAACGCGAATCAATTGGCTGGGTATAACTGTTATGATTCGTATCTATTCACGATTTGGGTGCATATAAAACATAATCATATTAAACATAATCCAGACTGTATTTGAGCTTGGTCGAAAATCATATGTACATAAAACCGTAACAGCTAACCATATCACAATTATCACCAAACATATCATGAAATCAAAACGAAATATGATTGTGTTCAGAATCGAATACGAGAAATAATTTGTGTTTCAATCGACAACAGAGCAACCGATTTAAGCTAAATCAAATCAATCCAATCCATACCATGATCAATCAAATCGAAGGATATCTAGTCAAAGCTAAACTGGGAAAACGAAGTTCGATTTATCAAAACAAAACTATGTACATAATGCATGTTTATGTGACAAAGCAAATCCACGCTGTAAACAGAGCTATGAGTTTGTTATATAAACAGGTGATAGACATACCAGTGAGGCTGCTCGAGCTATGCCAATTTTGAATTCACGATTGTTGTAGATGACTCCAGATTCTTAAACAAAATAGAGCATGTCGTCCTCTGTTTCTTATCAGTGGCTTGCAATTTATCCTTTCGACTCGTAAGTCGTGCAACTTTGTCCTCCAGAGAATGAATTCTGGACTGTAGCATTGGCACATCAAGATAATACCTTTCTAACCATGAGCCACACTAATCACAGGGTGGCACTGTAGGTTGAGGTAGAGAAGGAGAGGGTTTTGAGGAATCACCAGGGGCTTTACATGGCAGCTTAATGCCAGGGTAATAAGGGTTGTTTTGCAAGCAAGGTGGTAGGTTTGACATGAATTCAAATGAGGGTTTGGCACACAGACCTTACGAATAGGGATATTCACTTGCCAAAAAATGTTCAACCTCTGAATCAGAGTCCTCGCTCAATACGATAGGGTCAGGGTTGACAGGAGGTTTAGGTTTGTTTCTTTCCATTCGAGAGATTAAACAGGCAGTCTTTTTTCTTTTGGAATTCGCAGTAGGTTTGGATTTAGGTTTCTTGCCCACTTTCTTAACAGTTTTGACATCCTTGGTCACAGAGTGGGGTAGGTCGATAGGTGAGTCGGGTAAGGGTTTAGGTAACAGTATACTGTAGGGTACCGGGGGTACAAACTTGCCCTCGCTCACCATAGGTTTGTCAACCTATGGTGGATTTGAATCCTCAAAATTATTGCGAGTAAGAAAATCATTCCAACAGTCTCGGTGTAACCCCAAATGATAAACAACAATAATTTTAACCAACCCGAAGTGAAAAAGGCTGCTATCATCCTAGTTCCTTTTGTATCTCTTAGACATTTTAAACAGACTCCTATGCAAGTAATAAGGCATATTAAGCTCATAGCCCATGAAAACCATAAGTAAACGAAGGTGATGTAAGAAAACAAAACCATACTGACCCTCACAAGTGATAAATTGTTTGATTATCATCATCAAATCGTGCCAACGTTGATTGAGCATGTTTGCGGGCAAACCTTTATCACAGGAGCTAACCTTACGCGACTAGAAGAGCAGTGTCCACGGGACCTCTTCCACTTTGCAATTCTTGGACTATCTTTGTCCAGTGGCAGGAAAACCTGTAGCTAAACTGAGAAACTGCTCGTCAATTTCCAATTGGACATCCCCGACCTTGGCTCGACAGCCATCAAAGGTTAATGCGAATTGTCGAGCCACGCAGGGATTAAAACCATCAAACTTTTGTATGAACGGGAGCCATCCAAATTCCTCAAGGTCCTTGTGAGCACTGTCGAACATCAACAGAGCCTGACTACCATTAGATTCAGCCCTTACGACTGGAGCCATGGTGCGAGCGCATGGTAAGGGTTTGGGTCGAAAACAACAACACACAGGAGCAAAGTCGTTTGGGTTAACAACTACGAACGATGAACGGGGAAGCATTAATGTGCGTGTGCAAGGGTGGTGGGATTATTCACCGCCATGCAAAGCAGTAATGACGAAGTACAACCTCTGTTCAATCAATCAAACCATATTATTCCGCCAACCCAAAAATCAAACGGTGGATAACATACCAATGCGCCATTGTATTATTTCAAACCATGAATGTTCAAAACCCAAAGGTTAAATATGTGCCATCGTATAAGTGTGTAATCAAACATTTATAAAACAGTGTGACAATCAATTTCATAACATTTGACAAGCCAAGATCTTATAATAAGGATCATATCATATAAAAACAAAATAAACCATGACCCCTATGCAAACTGAGGACTAGACAAGTCCCAAACAATATAAATCTATATGCTCAATGCCTTACCAGTTTAAGTTATGCAACCAAAATGTCCAAATAGGCATAGTTTGAAAATTCATTTAGCCACACAATAATAAACCAAAGGTAAGTGCCATTCAGAATATCAATGAGAAAATCATGGCAGTTCAAATAACGATGGAGGAGTTTTCACGCTTACAGTCGTGAAAACTAAATCAAGACCAATTTGCAAGTGTCGCAAGAAACGAAAATATCGTTTGTTTGCAAAATGCGACGACAATTTGAAGTTCAGGAGACATAGGTGTAGGCAACTTATAGGGTAATGGAAAAAATTGAATTGGCTGCCAACAATGGCGACACACTAGGAGAAGCAGTTATCTTTGTCGAAAGAAATAAATTCAGATTAGGACAGCAAAGAAAATTTCAACTCAAAAACAAAAATTAGAAAATCGTACAAACATCATCATTCACCATATTTTCCAGCGATGTTTTAAAAGATGAACACTAATAACAGTCTTAAGATCAGCAAGTCACGATATTTATGATAAAATCTTCAATACTGTTGGCATGGCCACTGCTGCTAGCAGGCGTCCATAGCCTTGATAGGGTTGCCATTTAACCCACTCCGACATCTGTATCCCATCAAGAAGTTCTAGATCAAAATAAAGGACATTAAAGAGGTTTCTTATAATTTTTTACAGATTTTCGTATACCCGACATTGCTTCGCTGCCAGTAGGCCTGTTCAGTACCCCGACGAAGTTCTCTTGGGGCCATGCATGCATTTACCCGCTGCCAGCGGACCTGTTCAGTATCCCGGCGGGTTTACAAACACTTCCCACAACTCTTATTAATATTTTTATCTTGTTTTTCTTTTATGGATAGCTGAGTGGGGTGACGCTGAAAATTTTGATATTTTAACATATTTTTATTTTATTTTTAGACCTCATCAGAATTTTTAGCACTGTCCTTTATTCAGTTCCAAAGATGTTTTATTTCTAAAACAACTTACTACGACAGGGAGACATCCTTTTGAGTCATTCCTTTACGGAAAAGGGACAGCGTAAAAAGATAATAGATGATCATGACAAACTTTGCTCAGAGATTGAAATTAGTAAACTTCTTTCAAACAACAAAATTTTCCAACATAGATATCAATTTAGCAATACACCATTGATGTTTGTACAAACTTTCAGAAGTTATTTCAATGAAGAAATTTTTGTATGGTCTTGTCTGAATGGCTTAATGCACAGGTATGCATATCTTTCAAAAAACACAAAAAACTAATCAATTCAAATCAAAACCAAAACATAAAGCAAACGAAAGGTGCAAACAAAAGAAATATTTACATAATATACAAGGGAAATTATCAAGCAAAGTATATTTTCAGGGCTTGGCCATTTACCGGATAGGTGTCAAGATGCCCTTCAAGATTCTGTAATCGAAAGGAACTAGGACCCAACTTTTCAGCAATCAAAAATGGCCCAAGCCATAAGTTTTGAAACTTGGTGTGCTCAC
>JZKD02S1674707.1:901041-925890 GCA_000966675.3 Picea glauca
TTTTCACGCTTACAGTCGTGAAAACTAAATCGAGATCAATTTGCAAGTGTCGCAAGAAACAAAAGTATCATCTGTTTGCAAAATGCGACGACAAATTGAAGTTCAGGAGACATAGGTGTAGGCAGCTTATAGTGTAATGGAAAAAATTGAATTGGCTGCCAACAAGTACCAAATTCCAATTACACATGTATTTTATAACCAATTCAAATCATTTGCATTAACACTCCTTACATAACAAGACATACAATATATATGTACAATATTTAGTGTTCAAAAGAGGATATGTACATCTAGAGAGTCTGGTCAACTTACTCCATTGGAGGTTTGACCTAGTAGGGTTAAGGTTCAAAAAGGTTTGGTTAAGCTTACTCCATTGGAGGTTTGACCTACTAGGGTTAAGGTTCAAAAACATTTGGTCAATCTTACTCCATTGGAGATTTAACCTAATAGGGTTAAGGTTCAAAAAGGTGGGGCGCTATATGTTTAAATTACCTTGATACCTAAACCCATGCAATGTAATAAGATATAACAAGATGTAAAATAATTTGGAGCAAATCTATCCCATTTAGAATAATAAGGCCATAATTTGTCATGGAACTATCTCTCTATGAATGTGCATGTAATCAACATTTAATTACTTCTACATTTTTATGAAAAAATTAATGTTATATATGTTTCATTCTTTGAACATGATAACTTCTTGAGCTATGATATTAAAGTTATTATATGTGCTAAGATGTAGTAAAGTTATAAATTTATTATATGTGTTAACAGCTTGAGTGGGCCTAATGGTTAAGATCGTGTGTTTCCTCTTAAGAGGTCATAAGTTCAAATCCAAAGGGATGCACATAACTTTGTAGGCTTTAGCAGTCAAATCGTTGCACAGAGGAGGTCTCATAATAATAATAATAATATAGTACAAAATCTATTATTTGTTCCAAAAATAATTATTCATGGAAGTGAACACTATTGTTGATTAGTAGTGCAACTAACATTCTGAAATATAATTGAAATTTTTTATGAATATAATGAAACGGAATATCTAAGCTTGGTGGCAATCCATGGAATTATAGGAGTGGGTAATTAAAATGAAGACAATCAAAACCTAGGATTAATTTAAACCTCTAGTTCAAGAAAACTACTTGAAAAGAGAGAAGCTTATAACTTGAAAAGAGGAGGCTAAATATCAATAAACTACTACCAAGGTAAATAGCTATCGAAGATAGACCTCTTCTTTAACACATAATTGAGGAGACAGAGGTTTTGAAGATGCATTAGACACCTAAAGGAAAAGGAGTAGGCATATTCCTTAAAGAAGTGGTAAGGATTGACAAATCCAATGCCATAACTCAATTACAACAACAAAAGAAATATGTGAGGGAAACAAAGTTCCATGGTTTACAAAAGAAAACTTAATTGTTGAAGTTATGTTACAATCAAATTATTGCAATTGTAATGTCTATGGTTGGTTTACAAGATTTCACACAAGGCTCATCAAATATGATTGAAAAAGTTTTGCAATCATGCAATTGTAAGCCATGCATCGCAACCAATTATGGGGAGACCCCAAAAAAGTTTGTCTATAAGCACAATCACAATAAACCTAGGGAGTTTTGGAGCTGCTAAACTGAAATAATGATTCCAAATGTTGATATGAGCAACTCAAAGTGGTTGTCTATAAGCACAATCATTATTGTAAACCTAGGGAGATTTGGAGGAGCTAAAAAGGTGGGATGAAATAATGATTCCAAATAGTGATATGATCCCTTCAAATGAGGGTTACAAAATGTTTGAAAGATCTTTCAAATGTAACATACCAAATTGAGATTAGGGCAATGTTTACAATTAAAAACCATAAAGTCTTGGAGAAAAAAGTTATCAAAAGCAATTGTACAAAAGGAATTCATTAATGTTCTACTAAAAGATAAACCATTTCATGTAGATGAAATGGTTAATAAACAAGTTTTGTTAGATAAAAAGAATGTAGGCCATGAGGAATGTGTTGGGATATTAATGCAATTTCATATACGAAGTATACCACATCATAAATTTTATTCGGAAGATTTTCAACATATTCTTCCATTTGTGATGATTCCAAAGGATTTAAAATTGCCTTAATAAGGTAGGTCCATAATTTAAAATACCAAGGGAGAGTAATTTGAATTTTGAATAAGTAAAAGGAAAATAAGTGGAAGAAGTACAAAGTGATGTTGAAGGAGAAACTATATCAAGTGTGCTATCTTACTTGGAAAAAAGTAGAAGGAGATGTTGGAGAAATTGTATAAAGCATGTCATCTTACAAGTTGAATCAATACCATCTTATAAGTTGATGAGTCCACTAACCCATTAATAACTCAAAACATGTACTTTAGTTAGTACCTAACTAGAGTCGATTGTTAGATACAATTATAGATTAACAATAAATATAGTTATGGATTTTGTATAGATGTTTAGGCTTCTTGGTCAGCGCTGAGCATTGAGCAATTACATGATTTTATGTCAAGCAATCAACTTCCAAGTAATGATTAAACATGATTGACTCAATACCTAGAATAGTTATTCTATTTGACTCAACTCTCCCTCTACCTTTTTTGTTATCATTTATTATTATGATGCATCCAACTAGTTTGCACAATAAGCACACCAACATCAAATTAATCTAAGCTCAAGACTAAAAAAAAAATTGTATGGCCAATTCTTTAAGCAGAAACTTGTAGAGAGTTGTGTTTGCATGATGCCAACAAATGAGTGTGAGAAGAAAGCCAAAAAACAAAAATAAGGTTGAGTCACATAATGCTAACCATGTAAACATAACACTAGAAGATAAATGCATCCATAATGATATTTAACAACTTCAAAATTTAAGGTAATATTCTTATATGGCAAGAGCATTCTAGCACTCCATATCAATGCGCCTCCATAATAGGGTTTAAATAAAAAGAGTACTCCAAGGGTAGAAAGGGTCGACAATGGGGATCATCTTTGACCGTGAAGGAACAAAAGAAAATGAATTTGCAGGGGAGATTGGCATCTCAACCAATAATGAGGTGAAGCTTTAGCACTATATAGAGAGCTTTTAATTTCAAAAGACAAAGGGGTCAAAAAAACATTAGTGGTGGAAGACTCTACAATAACTCCAAGATTCTACACCACAAAATCCCTCCAAAGAACTCCAAACTTTCCATGCTTTCCCAAAAAATCTTATCAAAGGTCCAAGATTTCGGAAAAAAAAATGTGGTTTTCCATGTTTTGCAAAGGAAAAACAAGCTTGCGAACAAGCAACGAACAAAGGAGCTAGGTCGGAAGAGGGGCTTTGTGATTCAAATGGAGGCATCACCATCCTATCTCAGTTACATGTTGAATATTATGACAAGCTCACCTCGTACAAACACGTCATGCCTTGCATTGTCAACAAGATAACAAGTTAATACAACTATGCCAACCCCCTCACTTCTTTCTCAATCCTCTAGCATGGATGATTAAGAACAATACGATGGTGGAGATGAGTGATGTGTGTGAGTTTATTTGCCCTGGAATTGAGATATGGCTCTAATTATTTCCTCTTGCTCCAAACTATGGCTCCTTCTCCAAGAATGAGCGACTAATTTGTAGATTTATTCAGTTGGAATTGAAATATGGCTTGAAGCCCCTATGCCAAACTACAACCCTTTCTCTAAGGATGAATGGCAGGCAATGCTAGTTAATTTAGTTGCTAAGTCTATCAAGGAACTATGAAGAAGGGTGGCTACAGTGGCACATTGCCACTATAGGAGTGAACTTTGCATCTTCTATGAGCTCAATGAGGTGAAGAGAGGAGTGAAACAATGTGAAAGGGAAATGGAAAAATCACAATGTAGTATAATGAAATCGACCATTCCCTCGAGTAAATGAAAAGATGAGTTTGAGAGGCATGTCGAGAATAAAAATTGTGTCACAGATACTTGTGCATTGGACACAGCAAAATACATACTAGAAATCCAAGAATGGGAGAAAAAAGTTGAAGCATTCATAAGAGGATTCATCGTAGGAAACCCCTAGAGCTCAACAAGCACTTGAGGACTTTGCAACAGTTAGTTGGAGGAACCATGGCCCATCTTGATCTACCTCCAGAAGTCATTTCATCACCCTCACCGTTGATTCAAACCCATCTTAGGACCCTCCCTTTATGACCTATCTTCGACCTTCAAGGAACATAGGGGCACTTTTCACTCTCAAAATCCAGAACATGTGGATGGTACAAGCCTAGATAAACCTCGCAGCCATTAAGAGAAACACTCGGATGATGCTTAAATTGACCCACAAGAGGACATGTAAACAAAACCTATCATGTGTACTAATTTTATTTTCAAGCTTTAATATATTTTGTCATGTTGTTTTTCATCTTAAGTAATATGTAAGTCAACACAACTACCAAGCCTATAGAGGTTGGAACAGAGAAAACGAGCCCTATAGAAAGATGGATATGTAGTTTTGCATTTTGGATAATTGGTTATAGTCACCTATAATCTTTTTGTATTACAAAGTTATCTCGTTCGACCACAACATGTAGATTATTTACTTTATACCAAGCCTATAGAGTTTGGAACACAGAAAACAAGCCCTATAGAAAGATGGATATGTAGTTTTGCATTTTGGATATTTGGTTATAGTCACCTATAATCTACCTATAATCTTATTGTATTACAAAGATATGTGGTTCAAACACAACATGTGGATTATTTTCGTTATTGTGAAAATAAGTAAATCAATAAGACACTCCACTAAAGAAAACCCTTGCCTTTTCCATTACCCTTTATTATTATTATTATTGCCTTTTCCATTACCCTTTATTATTATTATTATTATTATGCATCCAACCAGTTTGAATAACGAGCACACCCACCATCAAAATAATTTAAACTCAAGCCTAAAAGACAAAAGAAACTTTCCTTTTCTATTATCTTTTAATATTATGATGCATCCAATCAAATTGAACAATTAACACTCGGATCAAATTAAACTAAGCTCAAGACTAAAGAAAGAATTAAACTAAGCTCAAGACTAAAGAGAGTTTATATAATTATTAAGTGGGTCTAGCCCAAGTGGTTGCAAGCAAAATTGTTATTCTCTCCACTTGGGTTCAGATCCCATGTTCATGTAAGTGGATTCAGATCCCACATTCACGTTGTGATACTTTCGGATCCCACGTTGTGACATGATGCTCTTCGTGAGTCATTTATTAAATATCATGATCATCATGAAAATGTTGACAAAGCTTCGTGCTTTTACAAATCCGATTTACCCAAAAAGAAGTGTTTGACAAGTTTCCCAAAATATATATTTCAATTAACAAACATACATCTGTATGTATGTGGAGGCGAGTGAGGGATATTATTAAAAAAAAGTGCAGAAAATTGCTTTTACACGGTGCCAACACATGACTTTGAGCAAAAAGCCAATATGCTTAAAACGAAAAGGCCAAGTTGCATTGCTTTTGAACAAATGACCTTGTGCAGATAGCCAAATTACCAAAAAAAAATCCAATTACATTACATGAGCCAAATAACATAACACTCGAAGATTAATAGATCACTAATGATTTCTAACTTCTATAAGATTTCAAATAATCTTTTTCTATCGCAAGAACATCCATAATGATATTTACCTAATATAAAATTTATGATCATCTTCGTAAATGGCAGTAACATCCATAATGATTTAACTACAAAATTCAAGGCAGACTTCTTATATGGCAAGAGCATGCTAACACTGCATATCCATGTACCACCATCACAGGTATTAAATAAATAAAGACCGAATTGCATAACATTGGCCACCTAGCATAACAATAAAAGATAAATACATCCATAATGATATTTAGCAACTTAAAAATTAAGGCAATCTTCTTATACGGCTACAGCATGCTAGCACTCCATATCAATGGAGCTCCGTAATAACTATTTTCTGTTCTTGTCCATGGAAAAACCAACATGGCCACTGTGAAGCATGATCTAATTAGTAAGAACACCGAATGATCCCATGTGGAAAGTAACACAAACAAATTTTTGTTTAACTTGAAGCGTAAAACTAATCCTTCATATACGACAACTTCACACCAACATTGCTAAAATTTGCAATACAAGGCTGCCCTGCAAATTTGATTTTCCTTTCTCTCTCTCCATCACAGAATGGAAGCATCCTAACTTTTATCTCAAACTGATAACTATCACAGCAAAAATTTATCACAAGCAAGTACATATATAGACATTGGCCAAACTCCAGATGAATAATTCAAATAAGACAGTAGTCAATTATCATGCCTGTTATTGTTGAAGGAACATTGATGAACTTGTCATGAAAGTTTAGCATCTTTCATGGACATTTACAAATATCACATCGAATCCACATAAAGAAATAGCTAGTGCCAAATCTAGTTGCAATTTTCTATACAAATTTCATGCTTCTAGCAGAATGAATCCATTTTTCTCCCCTATTTTATCAATTCAACATCATTTTACAGATGACAACCATATTCATATACTCTACATTATGGCCTTTCCAATTGGTGTACAAGTGAGAATAATCTCGTAATTTAACACATATTTCAGTATAATTTCAACTATCAAGCTCTCGTTTGAATGGATATTGAACTACTTCCAATGACATCCTGACTTTAATGCCCACTCGATAGGCGCAGCATGCTCTCAAAAATGGATTGCACAGCCTCCTACAATCTTACTGACTCACACAAAATCATCAGCATCAAAATCCAAAGCATTGTGCAGTCCTAACAGTGCAAGTAGTAGCTGTGGGACAGAAAGCATTCACTTTCTCCAGTAACTGAGGTGACTAATGGGAATCTCGAGACAATCTGCATTTTCTCAAACACGGTACATATTACTTTCGACATAATTTGAGCTGTATGAACCTTGCTCCATAGTAAATATAACAATTTACAATGACTTCAAACGAGTAGGAACTTCACCTGTTTCAGACAGGGTACAGATCGGAATTGTATTCTAAGGGTTCAGAGTGACACAACTGTCATTAAGTATGAAGCATTTATAATGTCAATTGTTGGATTGTACGCAGCTAAGAACTCCAGAGACAACAATCCAGAATCTAGAGTTATACAAAGGTGGCTCCCAAATATATTGCAACTGATACAAATCTGCCACCAATTATGTCTGCGATGAAGCCGCTAAAAGGTGATTAGTATAATACTCATGAGGATATTATACACATAGCTAAAATGAATTAACCACTGCTTAAACCATGAAAAGAGAAGACATCGAATTTACTCAATATATCATGAACATAATACACTAAATTTACTAATGCACAAGAGAATTGCTTGCAGGAAACAGCATTAACATCATTTCCATGAATCTCTTCTACTATGCTAACTCTTTCTAATTTAAGAATTACTTTACTTTTTCTGCGTTTACCGAACTTATTTACAAAAAAGAACATAGACACTAAAAAAACGTACGTCACTTAACAGTGGAATAAGCCTGCACAAAGGCTTCAATTCCATCATTGGCTATTCCAGGTAAGCAAAGTTTAGAGAGAGCGTTGTCACATTAAAAGTAAATGGCATTACCTCACAAATGTGAATGCAATATAATACTACCTTTTAAAACACAATCATCATACACAGGACAACAGGTTGTCACAAAAACAGCAGCAGCATGCAGATCATGGGAATGGATGGTTTCCTGTATTGGATTCTCAGGCAAGTTACGATAGTACTAATGAATCACGGACCTCAGAATGCTGCACTGCCATCAACACTTTCTCATTTTAAGAACTTAAAATATGCTAAAGGAAGTTATAATAGAACTAATGATCCACGGACCTCAGACTCCTGCACAGCCATCGACACTCTCATTTTAATAACTCAAAATATGCTGCGGCTAACCAAGCTAACTAGTCTGCTCACAGCAACAATGGGATCCACCTGCTAGGACAGACAAAAGAGCAATAAGCAACCTAACAACTGGAATCCCATACTGTGAATGAAAGAGAGGTATCTTACTACATACTTTCTTGAACACCAAGGACTAAATTACGAACACGCTAATCTCCATGTAGATGATTGAAGCTTTTAACTGAAATTTTGAAAGAAGTCTGCATGTAATCCTGCTTTGCCAGAAGAATATCAAGAGTTGGGAGGGTCCTTGGTAAGCTGTCCCATCTGGTTTGCAATATCATTTATGTTCGGTTCAGTATCCCACCATTCCCCAGCTACAGGTCTTTCCTCTGCCCCCTGCATACCAGTCCCTGGAAATTCACCTTCTCCTTCAGCCCCTGATTGAATAGATTGAGGGTTACCACCAAAAAGCTGATCCCAAAATGGATCATTACTCATCTCACAGCCCAGGACTGATTTGGGTTCCTCTTTGTTTATACAGAAATCAACATCTCCCGGCAGGTCCAGTTCTAAGCCCATCAGATCTGTATTTTCTTCTTCTGAGCACACAGTCTCTCCAAAGGAAACAAGATATTCCTCACCTTGCAGATCATCCTCAGGTTGAGAACTCTCAACATGCTTCCCTTTGGCAAGTGCTGCGAGGGAGGGAGGCTGCAAATGTGACATGCTCGTGATTTCTATGGCAACTGGGTTTGGAACACCTTCCTGTATCATTTGTTCAATTCCTTTTCCAGCTATAAATTCTCCTGCTAATGTGCTGTTCTCCTGTATGTTCTTTCCTGGACTTCCACTAAAAAGTGCTCGCAAAGGACTGGAAGGTGGTTCAAGTTTTGGGTCCGATCCTAACTCAAGTGTCTCGATAAACAATGACTGAGTATTATCACTTGGATTGGGCTGGTATTTAATGATTTGTCCCTCGTTAGATGGCCCCAAGTCCCCTTGCAGATCCTGCTGCTGCTTTGGCAAACGTTTCCTCTTTCTAGCTGCAGCCAGCTGCCTTTTTTCCTTCTGTTGAACTAGCTGCGCTAGGAAGCTGGGATTCTGCATGGCTTTAGCTAGAAAAGACATCATCTGTTGGTGTCTCTGCTCTGTAGCCTGCAAACGTTGGTTCATTGCTTGCATTTCACATTCAGTATTGTGCTGCTGCTGCCGCAATCTAACCAGCTCAAGCATTAATACATTCTTATCACGCTTTAATCTCTCCACCTCACCTTCTAGCCCAAATTTTCCAACTTCAACACAGGACCCAAGAGGAGGTGACAACTGCTGAATCTGAACTGGCTTGCGACGATGAATGTTCTTCAACAAATGTTTCTGCCCACGCAAGAACCCTTCATTTGCAAACTCCCAACGATCTGGGTCAACCTTCCGAAATCCCTGAGAAGACAAATGCACAAAAACTGCAATCAGAGAGACATAAACTCGAACCAAAGGAATACATGCCCAGGGGCTCAAAAAGATTAAAACAATATTCTCTATCAACTATTCAATTTTATGTATTGCTAATTCAGCAAACACCAGGAATTCAAACATTTTAATCAGCAATGCCTCTAAAACATGCTAAAAGTGTCTAGGACAAGTCAGATAATTTAAACACTAGAATTTAAGATCAATCCGTTATATGTTACTGTAGATTAATTAGGTTTTATTTCACTTCAGAGGTTGGAAACTGAATAACTCTGAAGATAAGGTTGCTCATATTTCTATTAGTTAAAACCTAAAAAGCTAAGTAGCCAGGGTTTGTGGGTCCGTGGGTGAGGGGACAGGTACAGGGGCAGGGATGGGGATGCCATTTTTTAAATCAGGGTGTGGGTGTACAGGGGAGGTGCATCACATACATGTATGTATGTAAAAATTATATAACAAAAAAAATTAAAATGGAAATAAAATTTATGTAGAAGAGAAAAAACTTAAGGTAAAACCCTGTGATCTAACTATAAAACCATGTTCTATATCATTGAACAATGGCACTCTGTAATTTATATGGATCTGCCACTGCTGGGAGGAGGGTACACAGTTCTAAGAAATACAAATCTTGAGGAAAGTTAGTAGGTGTACAGTAACCTACAGTCTATATTTTGGCACTAGACATGAGAGTTGGATCTCTGTAACCAGTTGCTAGGCAAAAGAAAACACAAATCCTCTTTGTACAACTTCCGTACATAAAATACACAGATTGAACCTCTATATCAGCTAGTTGGGCATGAAATATGCAGGTCAAACTCTTACGGTAACTAACTGGACAAATTCATGTAACATATTAAAGGGCATGGAAAATGCAAAGTAGACTGTAAACTATATTGCTGGGCATGGTAGACGTGGAGGGGACCTTAAAAATCAGAATAATGGACATCGTATTAGACCATAAAAATCAGATTTTGGATTATTTTGAGGGGATGTCCCTCATGTTTTGCTGGGGGCACCTTCCCACACCCAGGAGTTGGGATGCATACCCCAAAGCGAGGAGACATTTAATGATAATATCAGACACATGGATATTAAATGTTCAATTAATATTAGACCAACTAAAGAAAAGGGCACTTTATTAATTTAACTAAAATACTAATGCACATCATAACACATTTAATGAATACAATAATATCAGATGGATGGATATTAGAGATTCAAAGAATATTAGATGGCAGAAAACAACAGATAGATTTCTAGACTGAATTTACAGGGAGGGCCAATTTGACAGAATTCTGCTACTATGATTCAAATAATGGAAAAAGAAAGCACAAACATGTAATCACCTTTATGATAATTTCCCCATGTCAAGCTGCCAAATTTACATGGCCTCCATTGTACAATACAGGCCATATTGATCATCATTTTGTTTTCTATGTAAGCTATTATTCTTTCTGACTTAAAAGTTATTAGTTTTATTAGGGTCCTATTGCTGTTTCTAATATGCTTGGTACCAATATCGACAAAAAATGCATCTGCTCTAATAAGTGCTCTATTATTTACATCAATCTAGAGAATCCCTCGACAAGTTATCAATAAAATGCACTGGGCTACTTCCAAATAGCAACTATAACAGAAGTTCTAAGAAACAGGGCACATCCCCACATGTCCCCCATGGCCTGTTTCTGTATCCCACATGTCAGATACCTGACATGCTAGGATGTGTCAGACATGAGTTTGACATGTGTCCTGAAACAAGACACGTCAAACTAGTGTCTGACACATACCCTAGCTATCCTGAGATGTTGGACACGCAGAGGGCCAAAACAAGTTAGAAAAAGCGATTTTCCCCTGTTTTTTTCACCTTCAGGCACAGAAAAACGCTCTAACATTGTGCAGGTGAATGAGAAAAACCAGATTTGAAGGTATTCCAAGAGATTTGAAGGCCTTCTAACATCCTCGATTTGTCATTTCTCCAACAACAACATTCTCCTTCTTTCATAGCACAGAGATCATGGCTTAATCATCTCGGGAAGCTAGTAAAGGTCAAAGGAAAGGGAAGAATGTCAGTATTGGTGTTGCCCTCCCTCCTCCAAATCTATCTATTTCTGTTACTGCTCCTGCTACCTAGCAGAGCTGCCAGTGCCGCAAATAACCCTAAAATAACCCTACTATAGCAAGATAGCGAGATCAAAAGAGAAAACATCCATTGTATCTAGTATACCCTATTTTTTATTTAGCATTGGCATTCCCACCCATAATATCAGTATCTATGTAATACATTTTGATTTTGATGACATCAAATGACTCATTGAGAAAACTACAAACTGCAGTTTATGGTTCTAACTTCTAAACCTCCATTTTATTTGTGTATTTATTCTTGAATACTCTAATTTGGTTCTAACTTCTAAACCTCCATTTTATTTGTGTATTTATTCTTGAATACTCTAATTTCTTGTGTGTTTGATGTAGTAACTACTTGTACCAATAGTTTGTAAATGTTCTAAAAAATTTGGATCTTTATGTCTATTATTATTTTTGTATTTGTAATTGTTTATATGTGTGTGTGTTGCATGGGGACCCGTCCCCCAAAAAAACCCACGTACCCGTTGTGGGAACCCTCAGGAAACTTACACAAATTATTGGGGACTCCATCGGGGACTCGGGGACTTGCTGGCCATCCCCAAGACATTTCGGACAGATTTCAGGGACGTTCTGGACAAATTTTAGGGATGTTCTGGGCAGATTTCAGGGATTTTCTAGGAGATTTCGGGGATATTCCGGGCATATATCTTCAGTCTTGACAATCATGGAAATTGATGATTGGACAATAAGATCCTTTTTCCCCTCCATTATTTTTGTATTGCATTGAATCTAAATCCATTGTAAATGTTGCAGCTGAAAACATGGGTTTTGTATGATGGGTTTCGATTTGGGTTTCTGGTGATTTAAATATTGTATTTTCAGCAACAATGTTACAACAAGCAAAGCTTCCATGTCAAAAAAACAGGAAATGCACCATTTCAAAGGGCTGATCCTTGTGGTTACTGCTCTTGTTCTTCTCATTCTTCTGGTCATCTTAGCTTTTACATATTGTACATGGGTTTCTAGGAGTCATTCAAGTCTAGTGCTTCCACCATCCCAACCTCAAGCATTGTGAAAACAATTAGATAGTAGTGATTTCGATTGGGTACTAAATGTTTGAATAAATTTCTATTCAATCACCTTCTTAATCTGAAATATGAATCTAATCTATTTAGAGAACCAAATTGTTTTATAGTGGTTTTCAACACATCTGTAAAAATATGCAAAACCTATTGAGAAGGGAATGTCTTTTATGTTTTAAAATAATCATCATTAACAAGAAATATGAGAAAGAAAAACTGCTATAGAGACAGTTCTCACTTAAGTTTCCTAAAGCTAAACTGCATTTTGCTCAAGTTTCCTAAAGCAAAATTGCATTTTGCTCTTGTCCAGCAGCCAATAATGGAATGTCACTCAGCCCTTTTTTAAATTGCTCGAGCTTTTTCAAAATTGGCAAGTGTAAGGGATGTGCATAATACTATATAGTATAGCTTGTTATGCTTACAAGCTTGAAACAACTACAAATGTTTATTGTGAATTTTAAAATTTTCAAAATTGGCAAGTGTAAGGGATGTGCATAATACTATATAGTATAGCTTGTTATGCTTACAAGCTTGAAGCAACTACAAATGTTTATTGTGAATTTTAAAATTTTAATATGTGTGTGTGTGTGTGTGTGTGTGTGTGTCTGTCGAACACTCATATGTCATCCCAATGTCCTGTAACTTAGCCAAAATTATATCTCCCAATTCCTGCTTCAAAAGACTATCATGCAAACCATTTAAAACCTTGTAGCATTTTTAATTCTTTAGTCTACTAAATAGTGCTATCTCAGATCAAAATTGAGTAGAGATTGGGAAACCTCTGTTAAACAGTGTTCCCAACATTGCACTTGCATCAAAAATAAACCACTCATCAAAGACTGCCCACCTATAACTGAAACAAAAAACTTTACACATTATATGTAGTTGAATGTGATTTTATGCTACATTGTCAAGGTCTAAATCTCCAAAGCGAAATTATAAACATTTTAAAAGAGAGTTGTGTAATCCTAAATAGAAGTAAATGTAACCCAAGCAACAGTTCACACCAAGAGAAATGTGAGAAGCATATCTGCAACATGGGAAACAAGAAGCCCAACCGTATCCATTGAAAGAGAGAATCTTACCTCTGATGCCACATCTACTCTATCAACTTCCTCCAGACTGCTCTTCATTCATTTTATAGCCTGCCAGGCACTTTGAGAAGCAGGCTTTGTTTGCTCAACAGCTCTTGCTGGTAAGGTCTTTTGCTTCCCATGTTTCTCAGTTCTTGACTTTTTGACCAGCAGCTCTCTAGGCAAAATTCCAAAATGGTCTTTCCTTCTATATCTCTCCATTATTAAATATTGCATAATATTCCAAAGTCATTTTAATGGTTCAGCTATGTTCCAAAGTCTTAATTGACTTTTCTTATTATCTTATCACAAATAGTCTGTCTTATTTCCCATTAAAATACAAAAGGATACTTGTAAGTCTAAATACCTATGTTGCAGGAAATGCCACTTCAAGTGCTGTATTAGGCACGTTTCCATATGGAAATATGGAAACGCATGTGGTACGGCCTTGAAATGCATTTCCAGCCGTATGGACATGTCCCACATGTGGGAAATGTGTTTCTTACTACTGAAAACACGTTTCAAGGCTGCACCCATGTCTGTACAGTGTGTTTCCATCTCTAATTCAGCTGATTTTGACACTTTTTTACTGTTGGGACCCACAATTTTGGATTTAATCCCTAATTAGAAGTTAGTTAATAAATAATGAGACTTCTAGAAGCCTCTAAGAACATAATTTTTTTTTATAGAGGATTTCACTCTCATTTTGCCTCACGCGGTTTGAGCAAGGGCAATTTGAGAGGCAATAATGGTAATGTTAAATTCTTAAAGTTAACATTTTCTTTTCATTTATCTTTCCTTTTTAAAAGTTGACGTTTCCTTTTCCTTTATCTTTCATTTTTATGATTTTACTTAAATTTTTAACATTACCATTAATTGTTTCAGGATGTTTGACAGTGGTTCCAACCTCATCAGACTTCATATGGAGAAACTTGAAAGAAAAATTTCATATCCCATTCAAAATTCAGCAGACTTTAACAGTTTTCAGAATGCGCAGGATTGCAGCATTTTCATTGGATTCTATTGCGTACAAGGGTATGGGATTTGCATTTAATTACGAGCACCAAGCCCTTAACAGTTTTTCCAATTATTAACTTGCCAGAGCTTTTCTTGTTCACAGAACCATTTATAAGTGAAACCTTCAATCCTACCTCCCAGTATGTGAGGTGCTAGCTCCTCTTTATATTAAAATAACTGAACTGCTTCATACTTGTATTGGATGAAGCTCCAAGAAATGCCTTATTATTATTGGGCCCCAATGACCATCATGCTTTTCGCCAACTAGCTTCTTAAATCTGCATAAGAAACAAACCTTAAATTCTTCCCAAGATATCTCTCTTTGCTGCCCGGGGAAATGAGCTATCCACCAAGAGTATGGTGTGCTGCCCAAAGTTGCAGGGAATATTTTCAGCTTTTTTTCTTTCACTAGATTGCTCTAATGCTTTCTCAATTCTTTCAAGATGTTTCAGAGGGTCATCTCCATCTTGATAGTGCTTAATTCTTTGAATATGCTGAGAATAATATTGTTCTTCAAAGGCTTGTGCCTGATATGCAAAAACTGTGTGAGCAGAATGCGACTCTTCACATACATGATTTTTCCTAGTAGAAATCTCGGCTGAATTTTCTTCATTAGTTTGCACTTGAGGTTGAATTCTTTCCAAATGAACTAGTTGACCTTCTTCCATTTGATTGTTGTCTTGAATGATTTGTATTATGTAAATGTTTCAAACAAATCAGGGCTTCAAATCATGAAGCTCTTGCTACCAATAAGCAATGCTTGGTCTGAGTCTTCACTTGTCGGAGTTTGAACTTGCCAGGACTACTTGCTTATTTGGATCAACTGCAATGTCTTCCTTAAAAATATATACATATATTACAAACATCAGTGTCATAATCTCTTGATATATGCTCATCATTTGTGGTTTCCTCACATGGCTTATAGTTTTTATCCAGAGGAACAACTACTTTCCTTATCTTTCCTCACAAACATCATAAAGTTATTGCCAATACAAATGGTCGTTATCGTTGTGTACATCCAAGGTCTCCATGGAAGTCCCTTGTATGTTATTTCATCTTTTGGAAGATCTGAAAACTCAAAAGTACAGTATCTTCATACAATAAAACATAATCAAGAAATTGGTCAACTTACCTCTTGAGCAGATTGTATATTAATCTACCACTCTAATGCACATATTGGATGGTTTGAATGGAGGACTTCCCATTTCTTCTCAAAATGCAGTGGACATGATGCTTACTTGGGCTTCAGAGTCAAACATGGCATCCTTCACGGATTTATTCCCAAACTGAATTCAAACATGAAAGTATTTTCTCATCTTCTTGTTCTTCCCTCTTCAACAAAGATCCCGTAATATCATAGAGCTTCAAAAGGCATCTTGTGTCTTGGGCTAGAGTTTTTATCTAAGTTGTTATGCTCTTGAGTAACTATTCTTTCAAGTATTCATATCTTTGAGGAGGCTTTTTTCTCAATGCTTGACATCTTTTTCAACTCCTCTCACTTTTGTACCCATTAGCGCTTGCAGGGCTTCTTCATAAACTTTCTTCTACATTTCTTACTCAATCTTAGATTCACTATCAAGAAATCTTCTCACTGCCTCTTCCACAGATGTGCTTCTGCCTTTGTCAAAGCCCTCAAGGTATTACACTATACAAACACCCCAACCAAATTAACACCCCCCAGGTAAACCAACAGCCCCCTTGCAAGCAGTGCATCAGCCAATTCTTGTGAGCACCAAACCCTGGCCAGGGCTATAACAGCACCCCACTTCCATTGACCCAACTCACCTCTCATGGCTTTAAATCTCTTTTGCTTGCTCATGGAAGTGTCTCTACTCTTTTCATATTATAATGCTTCATATATTTCTCCTTGAGCTTGGGGCATTCATGAGTGTCATGCTCTGTCTAATTCCACATACACTACATATTGTTACTCTGTGGAAGGAGCAGATGCACTGATGTTTTGTATAGCCCCACATGCCACACAAGAAATATTTTTGCACTTGCCTTCCTTCAAGCAAGATCATTATTGATCTTTTTGGACTTTATAAATAGTTTGTCCATTCTCCAAGATTGAGGGAAGAATAGGCTGAGATAGAGGACATAAAGGTTGTGATTAAGTTTGATATACATTTTGCTAAGGTTTATTTTGTGAACTTACTGTAGGGTTGGAATCCCTTTCCTTCATCTTCAGGTTCTTCAGTATTATCACCGTTAAATTTTTCCTTGGGTCTTGATGAAGACCCTTGGGCCATTCACTTGAGATTTCTCTTCAATATGTCAAGGTCTTCTTTGAGTTCTTGGTTGAATCGCTCATTAACATGAGTATTCCAATCCATTTCTCCTCCAACAATTGCTTTATCATTTGTGTGCCTCTGAGTAGTCAAAATCAATCAAGTCACTTAGAATCAAATGATTCTGACTCAAATTAGACAAAAAGCGAGTTGAGCTAGCTACTAACTCAAACTCGGTCTAACTCAGCTAAGTTTGAAAGTGACTTGATCAAGTCACTATCAAGCACTTTCAAGTCCCTCATGTGGGCCCCATTTCGAAAAGGAAAATGAAATATATCCCCATTTCAAAAAAGAAAATGAAAACGGGGTGGCAGGTGTGGGGGGGATAATTTGTGATCCTGGAGGAATTATTGTTTCTAATACACTTGGGGCCTAGGCAATGTCTCAAACAACACTGCTAAGGCCTATACCCTTTGGGAAGGCATCAAATTTGCTAAAGCAATGGGAATTAGGAAGCTAACTATCTTCGGTGGCTCTATGTTAGCGATCAGGGCTATTATCAAACAAAATATCATTGGGAATAACGTCTTCATTCGTGTAATATCTCACTCCCTAGCCCTTCTTGTTGAGTTTGAGAATGATAATGTGTTCCAGAATCCACATTAAGCGTGAGTTTAATATTGAAGCGGATCGTTGGGCAAAGGTTGAATCTAGCTTAGAAGAAGGTGAAATGTTAATAAATGGAGCAAAAGGGACATCTCCTATACCTTAATCCCCATGATGAGTTCATTTAATTGGAAGGGCAAGTGGTAGCGCACTAGTTTGTATAGCCATGTGATCGGGCGTCTTGCACACTTGTGTAGTTCTGTAGTTAATGAGAGCATTCATTTGGTTTGTGTAAACGTTGGTTATCTTCAGAGTTGGCTCCGACCATGAGATTCACTCCATCCTGTAGAAACGAATTCAAGTGTGGTGTGCCATGGCCTCTTTGTTGCAAAGGTGTGGGGATTTTGTGTGACTTATGTCCAATGCTAGTTATCAGTCATCATCTGACCAGGCTTTCTCTGGTCTCCAAGTACCTCGTTTTTAATTCCTTTCATTTCAGCTCTTTGGATACTGTCATTTTGTGCCTTGAACTTGAAGACTTTATTTTCCTCTCTGGTTATATCAACTTCGGCAGCAGATTTGATTTCGGGTATAGCAATTCGGAATGCTTTATATTTGCACTTGTTTATAATTTGGGAAGTGAGTTAGTTGCTTGTCTATGGCCTGGTGGTCCTTGTTTTTTTTTTTTTTGATCTCTGGTTCGGCCATCTCTGGGAATGGGATTAATTGTAATCAATAGTTGGAATGTCTGGATGGTTGTTAGGTACTATCACTCTGAGTCTTAATTTCTAAGTTTATATTCTCCTCTTTGTTTCTTCCTACTCTTGCAACGGGTCTACTCATGGGTATTGCAATTATGAATGTTATATTTTCACAATTGATTTCAATACGAGAAGTGGCTTAGTGGGTTGTTTGTGGATAGTTGGTATTGATTGCTTTCTTGCCCCTATTTCGGCCAATTCTGGTAGTGGGTTAAATTGTGAGGTGGGGTTTGGATATAATGGATGTTTGCTTGGTTTCAAAATGGATCCAACCTGAAGCGAAATTAAATGCATCCTCCGTCGTCACGAGGAAATTGTTGAAGCCAACAGCATGGCCCTTCAACAAGTATTGGTAAAAATGGGGGAACTAGAACAGATAGTTTCGAACACCCCGCGCATTGATGATCTAGAAACGGAATGTCAGTTTTTGAGATCTTTAGTTCTACCACAACAAACTCAATCAACATCCATCAACCAAGTGTCAACAATCTCCCGCCTTGGAAATACAAAGGAAGAACAGGAGGGGCGTGGTTCAGTACCAATGGAAGTGGAAGAAAACTCTCCATCCCAAAGTGGAGCGAAGGAGGTTCCAAATTATGAATCAATTCACAGCTAATGTTCTATAAAATCGGGTTTTTGTTGGGTCAATTTGTTAAAAAAAAATTGCAAATGCATCCTCCGTCGACACGAGGAAATTGTTGAAGCCTAACAGCATGGTCCTTCAATAAGTATTGGTAAAAATGGGGGAACTAGAATAGCTAGTTCGAATCTCACACTGCGCATTGATGATCTAGAAACGGAATGTCAGTTTTTGAGATCTTTAGTTCTACCACAACAAACTCAATCAACATCCATCAACCAAGTGTCAACAATCTCCCGCCTTGGAAATACAAAGGAAGAACAGGAGGGGCGTGGTTCAGTACCAATGGAAGTGGAAGAAAACTCTCCATCCCAAAGTGGAGCGAAGGAGGTTCCAAATTATGAATCAATTCACAGCTAATGTTCTATAAAATCGGGTTTTTGTTGGGTCAATTTGTTAAAAAAAAATTGCAAATGCATCCTCCGTCGACACGAGGAAATTGTTGAAGCCTAACAGCATGGTCCTTCAATAAGTATTGGTAAAAATGGGGGAACTAGAATAGCTAGTTCGAATCTCACACTGSGCATTGATGATCTAGAAACGGAATGTCAGTTTTTGAGATCTTTAGTTCTACCACAACAAACTCAATCAACATCCATCAACCAAGTGTCAACAATCTCCCGCCTTGGAAATACAAAGGAAGAACAGGAGGGGCGTGGTTCAGTACCAATGGAAGTGGAAGAAAACTCTCCATCCCAAAGTGGAGCGAAGGAGGTTCCAAATTATGAATCAATTCACAGCTAATGTTCTATAAAATCGGGTTTTTGTTGGGTCAATTTGTTAAAAAAAAATTGCAAATGCATCCTCCGTCGACACGAGGAAATTGTTGAAGCCTAACAGCATGGTCCTTCAATAAGTATTGGTAAAAATGGGGGAACTAGAATAGCTAGTTCGAATCTCACACTGGGCATTGATGATCTAGAAACGGAATGTCAGTTTTTGAGATCTTTAGTTCTACCACAACAAACTCAATCAACATCCATCAACCAAGTGTCAACAATCTCCCGCCTTGGAAATACAAAGGAAGAACAGGGGGGTCGTAGTGCAATACCAATGGAAGTGGAAGAAAACTCTCCATCCCAAAGTGGAGCAAAGGAGGTTCCAAATTATGAATCAATTCATAGCTAATGTTCTATAAAATCGTGTTTTTGTTGGGTCAATTTGTTAAAAAAAATTGCAAATGCATCCTACGTCGACACAAGGAAATTGTTGAAGCCAACAGCATGGCCCTTCAACAAGTATTGGTAAAAAATGGGGAACTGGGACAAATGGTTTCAAATCTCACCCCGCGCATTGATGATCTAGAAACAGAATGTCAGTTTTTGAAATCTTTAGTTCTATCACAACAAACTCAATCAACATCCATCAACCAAGTGTCAACAATCTCCCGCCTTGGAAATACAAAGGAAGAACAAGGGGCCGTGGTGTAGTACCAATGGAAGTAGAAGAAAACTCTCCATCCCAAAGTGGAGCGAAGGAGGTTCCAAATTATGAATCAATTCACAACTAATGTTCTATAAAATCGTGTTTTTGTTGGGTCAATTTGTTAAAAAAAATTGCAATCAGACTATATGGAAGTTTTACAGGAAGATATATATGTTTTTTAGCATGATAGTAGTAGGGGAAATACAGGTTGTGCACCAAAATTTTGTAAACTCTTTTGATTTTGATGTTTTCCCCAACACAGCTCTTTATATAATATAAGCTTCAGTTCCAGTTAAAAAAATGAAATATATTAAACTTTCTTTTAAAAAGGACCCTTGCCCCACCTAACAAAAAGACAACCTATCTTACCTCTTCAAAAGCCTCCCTCACCTCATTGATCACTAATCGCATGTGGACAATTTGGAGTTGATTTGAAAGGGGAATCCATGGCTACCCATTTGCAAATTTGATTTTCATACCATTCATATTGGAGTTACCCATTAAGTCTCACTCTGTCAACAGTTTCTTAGAACCTTAATTTATGTATCTCAAACTTATAATGTATGTATCTCTATGTGATTTTCCCTATTTGCACTCTTACAAGGAATATAAATCATCATAAATTATTGTGCATGAATACCTTTTTTTACTTAAATTTGATTTTTTTTTGTATTTTTTTACTTTTCCAAGTTGACTCCGAGTGGGGTCAAACCCAAGGTGGATTTTGTATTTTTTTACTTTTCCAAGTTGACTCCGAGTGAAAGGGTCAAGCCCAAGGTGGATCCAAGCAAAAGGGTTTGCCAAATCTGAGTCAAATCTAAGTCCAACTATTTTGTTATTATTAATATTTAAGTTGAACTGAGTCGAACTGAGTCCAAGGTGGCTCAGTTAGAAGGGCTTGCCAAATCTGAGTCAAATCTAAGTCTAACTCTTAGAAGGAATATAAATCATCAAACTTTCCTCTTTGGTGTGTAATTGTTGTGCATAAATATATTTTTTTACTTAAATTTCAATTTTTTTGTATTTTTTTACTTTTCCAAGTTGATTCTAGGTGAAAGCATCAAGCCCAAGGTGGCTCCAAGTAGAAGGGCTTGCCAAATCTAAGTCTAGCTATTCTGTTATTATTAATATTTATTAATCCTAGGCATTTTCTCACATGGAATTGATGGAAACCGGGAAATAATTTATATTTCCTTGAATGGAAAGGACTTTCAAGTTTCACTTTAGACTAGTAACTTTTAGCATAATAATTGATTTCCTTTAGAGTAGTGGGTCCAAATATTACTCTCAACTAAAACTCTAGAATTTGGAATAACCTAAATGGATATATCGCTACTTTTTTCATCATACAACAACAATAACAAAAAACCTAAGAGTTTGTGACATCAACAAAGTATGAATATGCTCTAGGAGCTTGTTATGAATCTTCATAGTAATGTAATAAAGGCCTAATGGTCTATTAAGACTAGGGTTACTATTAATATTAGAGTTATGAGTGTAGATCCACATTTGTCTTCCAGTAGCTACACACAGATTTATTCACATGGTATAGACATTATGGTTTTAATAAGTTGTTTTAAAGTTAGGATAGGCTAGAAATAATGATGTAATCCTCCTCGTGATCATTGAGTATCAATTTTCTTGTATCTCTTGCTTATGCAAATGTATTAGGAGGTTGCCCACTCAAATTGGTTTGGGAGATTTCAACTCTCAAAATCACGGATATCACATTTAGTTTTTATTGCATTGTTGGTATTTCATTGTTTATATGCTCTTCGTGTGATTTTGGTTAAAGTGATCCAATGGCGGACTTTGAATCCTACCAAATGGTATCAAAGAGGCAATTTGGGCAAAGTAACATTATTTTTTTTTACATATATGAAGATATCTTTTTTCTCTTGGGTTAAAGAATCATAATTAGAATGTTTATTTCCTATTGTGGTTGATTACAATCAAGAATATTGACACCATTAGAAGAAGAATATTGACACCATTTCTGAATTGGGTTCATAATAGAAATTATGGACACTAATGAGGGAGATATTCCCTTAAGAAGTTGACCTATTGGATCTAACTATATTTTCCAAACATAAAGCCATATCTTGCAGTGTGATTTTCTCTTTGCTTTGAAACCATATTGCAATGCCACCAATATTGATGCCATTTTCGAGTTGGGGTTATGACAACAATTTTCAATAGTAGTGAGGGAGTTAAAACCATTTTAAGTTGTAGTTAAGTTTATCCTGAAAACTCTAGCAGGAAACTAAGATCCTTTCAATGTAAGCTTCTCTTATTTATATTTTTAAACCCTATCCCTAACACAAAGGGCATACATGTGTACTAGAAGAAAAGGAATACATGTGTAGTAGAAGAAAGGACATACAATCCGTAAGTCCTATGGGATAGCATATTGTTTTCCTTCTTATAAACTATTTTGTTGGGGACACATTTTGATAGCCTCGGGTTCTCAAGATGGATATATTAGCCCCCTCATTGAGGAATATCAAAGTTTGTAGGAAACATATGTGGTAGAAGCCCCTAAAGAAAAATTCCTTGAATTCGCTATGAACTATGATGAACATAACCAAATGTGTTATATAGGACTTGAAGAACTAGCCACGAAGTACCAAGATCATTCAAGCCTTGAAGTAATCCATAATGAAACATTGTTTATGGTTCAAAATTGCATGAAGCATGTCTTCTCCTTTTCAACAATCGTGAGATAGCGAATATGAAGTCAAATTCAATAGAGGAATGCTATGAGAAAGCAAAACACCCAGTTCCACCCAAGGTCGCAATAGATGATTCAATGGTTGTTCTAATTCATATGAAAGAAGAGAAGCCCCCAATGGTAGCTTCAATGGCTTTTACTAAGGTTGCCAATGCAGAACCCATGGTAAACGAAATGTTCAACACACTGGGAATTGTTCCATTGATGTCAACTCCAACTATCCAGCTCATCAAATTCAAATTACATATTCAACCCATTCAACCCACTTAGTTTTTACCGGTATAGCTCAAACTATGTTCCAGCTATGGCACCTTCCTCTTCCAATAGAGGAGATAGCTTCCTCGTCCAACAAAGTAAACAACAACAACAATATGCCCTCCTTCAAGAATTCTATACAACAATTAATGAGGGTGCAGGGGCATTTATGGAGGAGAGAGAGATAGAGAACACATGCATGCCAAAAGCATTCCTACACCATCCTCAACTTCGTTCTAGTTTAGATGCTTTTCCATATTTATCAATTCAATCCTATTTCTGAATTTTTCTTTAGTTAGTAGTTTCATGCACGATTAGTTAGAAGGCATAGTTCCCTAGTTAGACTAAGCGCTCATGCACGTGGATTCTCAATCTTAGTTAAAGCGCAAATCTCTTGGAGGATGCATGCTTGCATACCTTAGTTCATCTCCAGTAGAGGCACACATCACTTGGCTCATTTATCCATACAAGGAAGGTGCTTAGGGTTTGATCCTTCAAATGGCGCATTGGTGTGCATGTGTCCAAATTTGATGTACCTTCTCTTTATCCTAGTCTATAAAGGAGTTAGAGGACGAACCACTACATTGTTAGAGAGTTGTTATAGAAAGTGCATTAGCTCACTCTTTTCAAATTTGAACAAAAACAAAGACACAAATTTGAGTCTCAATCTTGACAATATTCTTTTGTGTATGTGCGGTTCATGTTATAATGTGTTTGTAGATTACAACATTCATAAGTTGTACTTTTGATTGAAAATTAAAGTTTTTAGTATCTAATTTTATGAGTAATTTTCCAAGTGCATAACTTATCATGTGTTGAAAAGTGAACATCTACTTACCATGTGTTGAAAAGTGAACATGGTATCAGAGCATGTTTGTTGAAACCTTCTAGGAATCTGTGTATGGGGATAATAGGAATTCTTCCTGGGATAGGGACTTGTCAAAAGGTTTCAGGGGTGGGATGCCCAAGATCTATGCCTGAGAAGAGCACTATGGAGTTGTTGACCTATTTTGTCTAGCAATGTGGTCCAAGGGTAGCAATATGACTACATTCAGTCTCAAATACGAAGACAGATTAGAAGGTACCTCCAACTTCGTTCCATGGAAGTATTGAGTATAGATGTTGTTAGTGGGAAGCATGATCTTTGGGATTTCATGGAGACCAAGGTTGTAGAGCTTACCAATCCCATGCAGTTGGAAGAATATAAAAAGATGATGGCTAAGACAAAGCAAGTCGTCCTCGACTCTATGAAGGTTCATTGATCCCTCACATCACCTAGAAGACCATGGGTAAAGAGATGTTCGACACTCTAGTCACTCTATACCATAATGAGTACATCAATTGAAATATGCTTCTGCAAGATAAGCTTAGAGCCACACAAGTGAGCAAGATAGAAATTGTAGCTAGTTACTAAAAGAAGATAAATGAAATCCATGATCAGCTTGCTATAGTTGGAAAAGAGGTCATGAGTGAAGAAGTAGTACCCATAGCCTTGGATGGATTTTCATCTTCTTGGTAGCCTTTTGTCCGAGCCTTGAGGTGTATGTGCCCAAGATAAGCTTCCCACCTTTGAGAAGCTATGGGACGATTTTATTCAAAAGGAGACGAGACTGGAGCAAGTTGT